>WOXC01005529.1:0-129559 GCA_011680675.1 Gymnobelideus leadbeateri
TTTTCTCCTTAACTGTGGAGCCCATTTCAGCCCCTTTGTTGAGGTGTGACTCAATCTTTGTAAACAGAGGCAGCTTCATGTGAAGAAACTTGTTTGCTGGGTTCTTGCGCTGAGGCTTTGCCACTTGGGCTAGAGAAGGATATCTCAAGTTGGAAATAGAAGCAACATTTGTCTTTCTAGTGTTTCTAAGCTAAATCATTAAGGAAAGAAAGAGAAATATAATATGTTAAGTTGAACGCCTCCAAAATATCAGTTTGAGTTAATACCCCAGTTAAAAGAGAGGATTAACATGAGTTCAAAGGGGCTAATTTACAAGACATAAATATTCTTCCTGCAAGTCCAAATGCCTGTTTACAGTCACAAGAAACAGGCAAATTAGGGATTTGTTCCTGGGAGGGTCCATGAGAAGAGTTCTGATACTGTAATTAGCTCTCTTTACTCTATTTTAAATGCTAATATAGATTCAAAACAAAATGAGGAAAAATAAAACATACCTGGGACAAATTAGTTTATTGATGCAAGTAAAAGAAGATACAAATAGAAAAATTAGAAGGGTTTGCAAGCTGGAAAGGATCTTTAAAACAAAGCAAGCTGCAGCAAATCTCAAATAACAAATACAGGTTTTTAATGTGCATTTCCTTGGAAAGAGCTTTATGCTTGAAATATAGCAACTGCAATGTTATGTAGCTATTAATTGCCATAGTAACAATACACGATTAGTAAACAGTTGTGTGAAATCACAATTTAAAAGACAACAGACCAAGTGAGATTACTCCCCCAGCAGTAGTTAAGCTGCCACCAGTTTTTATTTATTTCTTTTTAATAAATAGGCTTTTTGAACATGAAGTGTCCCTTCCCCCCTCCCCCTTTTGTGGCTCACTCTGCTTTATTTGGAAGCTCTAGGTTATTATAATTTACAAGGCAGACAAAAGTGTAGAAAATATGAAATCTTCATAACTATTCAAGGTTAGATTCTCAAATAAATTCTATGCAAAACTTTCTATATCAGGCATGAAAGCATTAATTTAACAGAATAGTATTTTATCCATTTAAACATATCAGTCTCATGGGAGATACATTTGACTATTTTCTGAGTCTGTTCTCTGTAAAGACACACATCCTTCTCGTTCTTATTCATGAGCTTTGCCACTCTAAGATACAGCTAAAGAAAAGTTATAAGGAAAGCAGTTTTGATACATTCAATAAAAAGAGATAAAGTGACCATAAAAGTGGGAAAAGAGTAGAAACATTAGTAACTGTACCACAGAGTAGTTATAACTCATTTCCCATCTAGATAATATGCCTCTTTTTACTTACACAAAATCCTTTTGTAGCCAATGATGGCCCTGAATTTTACTAAAGTAGTTCGTTTTAAGTAAAATCACAAAAGGATCAGGAAAGTGGGGAGTAGCAGATGCAAACGGAACAGAGAACTGATTATCTCTTGGCTGCTGTTGGGGGAATATCTCAATACAGGAGTGGATGACTTTTCAAATAACTCATATTATAGCTTCCCACACGGAGTATATGTTTGGAAATACACAGCATTGCAAAGTAGTGCATCATACACCTAACTGGTATCTTACCAGCATATATGCCTTTATGTATGACATCACCTTGGCTATTGTAATACTGCATAGATGGCTGTGTCCTATCATACTCAGAGCGAGGTTCTCTAATTCCTAACAGTGCTGGTGATGAAGATGTGCTGCCAACTGAAGAGAGGGGAAAAAAAGAGGAAGAAAGAGAGAAGGAAAGGAAGAAGACTGTTAGTGTCTCAGTAAAATCCTCCCAGGAAAAATAAAGGTCAGTGATTAGAAATAACCCAGCAGCTTGATAATAAAATCAGATCTGAAAGTTGCTGTGAAATGCAGGAGAAGTCAAGCATTTAACAAGACAAGAAGCAAAATATAACTGTCCCATATGGAACTACCTTGGAGCTTGGGCAGGCAGTCTGCTAGAAGAGCTAGCACTTCATATTATCTTAAATTATAAGCTTCCCTATTATAGAATTTGATCCAAAGAAACGGACAGTTCCCAAGTGAAGCATACCAATGGCTTGAATTAGGCTTTCAAAATTAGGTAAATAAGAATATATTAGCCACTCAAGAGTTATATTTGCTATTTTATTAACTCATTTCAGTTGCTTATAAAAACGTAAGTCCTTGGAACATATTTATTGAATTTCTGCATAAAGGAAAAGATATAGCATGCCTGCTTTCTAATTATTCCAAACATACCCCTCATTGTGAGATTGCATGATTAGAGTGAGAAGCACTGGGATTTTAGGATGATTTAATTTGCCCTCCATTCTAAATTCTAGGAAACCTAAAGTCTGGGCTAACTGAGGGACCCCAATGAAAATGGAAAGATCTGCTCTTTAAAAAGATTTAGAAGTCTACTATAATAAGGGTTAAAATACTTAATGACAGGAAAAAGTACCTAACTCTACTCTTTTTATTCTTTCTGAAGAGTCAGAGGAAATAATTCGAATCTGAATGGGAAACTTCTATACAACACTTTCCCCCTCCATTTTAAAACACCTTGCTTTTGGTATAACTATAATTAATTATTTGCTAACATGGCCAAAGGGAATCTTTGACAGTGATACCCCATAATCCTTGGAAACACTAAGTTTGCAGTGAATTGTATTTGTTTGGATATAACTAATGTAAATGTTTGTTTTACCAGAGGAAAATGAACATAATTAGGAGCAAAACTTCAATTCATGTGGAGTATTCATTGCAGATAAGCATGCCATTGGCAATGCCAAATTTCTAATCATTGGCTTCACTAATATGGTATCAGAACAGGGGAAGTGCCTGCTAAACTATTATCAGTCCCATAAGCAAGATTAAGAAATGAAAGAACCTGTTCTAGTATAGATTTACCAAAAAGAATGATAAACATGGGAACCAAAACACATCTTATTTTGATATTATGTGCATACATGAATTGAATTATTTGCATACATGTCTTACTAGGTGCCTGTGCAAATACAAACGCCTCCTGGCATCTCACCTAACAGTTTTCTTACAGCTATTTCTAGCATCCTCATTTCCTAAAGAAGGCTGAGTCTTCTGGGAAAGCAAAGGTGCCTTAGGCTAAACTTAGGAACTCAGGAAGGTGTAAAATAGCCAAGGGTCTCCTTAAAGGAGCTAAGCACAATTAAAAGAAAAAAAACTTGAGGCATGTCTAAGTCTGGACATAAATGATTTCAAAAGATTTGTCAGAGTGGGTAGGTGGCACAGTGAATAGAGCATGGGCCCTGGAGTCAGAAGGACCTGAGTTCAAATCTGACCTCAGACACTTAACACTTACTAGCCATGTGACCTTGGGCAAGTCACTAACACCAATTGCCCTGTCCTCCCCCGTCCAATAAGAAAAAAAAAGATTTCTCGATATAAAGAGAAAAAGCAGATTATGTGGTAAGAGCCACTAATTTCATACTCTTTTTTAGTCACAGTTGTACACATGAGAAATAAACTATGTTGTTATGGACAGTCTAAGTATAATGGATGCTAATTCAGACTAAACTGACTTAAAAGTCTAAAGCATATGAACCCCTTTTCAGAAGAATGTTTTAAAATGTGTAAAATCAAATACACAGGATCACTAATATATTAAAATATAAGTTTTAAAATCCCTTTGTACCTAGTTAAGGTATCCTGGCTTTGGAAAAGGTGAGGAAAAATTAGATAAGAAAGAAGATTAAAATCACTCTCTCCCTTGCAACAGAGAAAAACAACTGGGGAGAACATTGTTTCTTTTTAAAGGGTAATTATTGTACTTTCCTTCAATTGGAGAAAATATAAAGGTCTAGCATCTTTCTCCAGTTTGTTGTTATATTTACATTTTTTAATAGTTAGATGGGTTAACTCCTTTAAAACCATACATGCAAGACCCCAAACCAAAACACCCAACCACCACCAAGGCTGCTTTAAAGGATAAGCGGAGGAGATTTATGTAACTTCTAGAAACAAATGAAGATTATTGGAGTTAGTAAAGTCTTTTGTTCAAGGCCTGGGAATGGTAGGTTCTAAAGTAGGCATATATAATCTTCTCTAGCCAAGGAAAAAAAATGGCAGGAGAGATAGAAATGAATATATTCTTAGGAGCTTATTGCCCTACTGACCTGATTGAATGACAGGTGACATCTGTTGGTTGGTAGTTGCGAGGGAAGGGTGTGATTTGAATCTCTCACGCTCTAATGTTGATACAGGTGTAATAAAATGATTTTGATTCCACCCATCCTGTGGTGTTAAAAGAAAAAAAACCCAACCTTTCAGATTGAATCATGACATTTTGTTATAATAATTTATTAGGAATGTGTTTTCAAATGAATGCTAATTATGCCAGAGTTATCATTGTACTTCACCTTTTTATAAATGCTCCGTAGGTCCCGATATTGCCATAATGTATTCAATACCTGGGCTGCTGCTTTCACCACTTTCAGGGATGATCTATGTACAAGAGAGTTAGGGTAATGAATTCAGGTCCTTCTCTGAAACAGTCTGAACAGAATATCAGACTCCACATGACAGGATTCAGTTCACAAACAAGTGGACAGGAGGTCACCCTTCTAAGAATTCCAGCACGCAAAGGCTGTTTAGAAAAATCATCAATGCAATTTAATGTTTGGGAATTGGTCACATTCAAGTTTTGAAAGGAGGGGGAAACTCAGAAGTGAACATATAACGTGACTAGCTTTTTATGGCAAGACTGAAGTCTTCAGAACATGGGTTAACCAATACAGAGGAAGTGTTTCCTTAGGTATCAGCCACACAACTTTTCTAGATCTTAACTTTCTCTTTGCCATGAACCTACCTCCTACATCCTGGGTGTTTAAGGAAGAGTGGTCTAGAGGCCATATGAGCTCTGAAGACAAAATGAACTAGGTCATCATTTCCTAGCATTTAATGAGTTTGTCATGGGTGCTAATGGTTCACTAGTGCAACGTTTAGCCTTCTAGTGATGGAAGAAAGGCACACGAAGGACTGATATCTAGGAAAACTGACAGTTTGGGCAATAGCTATTTGAGAATTCAGAAGAAATAGCAAACTCAGCACTTAGTCAATCGGTTTTTTTGAGAACACATTTTAACATCCAAAATTTGACTTTAGATATAGTTACTTGATTTTGTTGGAGAATAAGAGAATTTTAGAGTTGGAAAAGACTTCAGAGGTAATCTAGTCTAATCCATGTCCAAAATAATCCATGTCCTTTATTATAATATAATTAGTCATTCAAACTTCTGTTTGGAAACCTTGAATACTCACCTGCTGCCCCTGAGGCACCTTGTTTCTATTTGGCATAGCTCTTATTTTTAGGATATTTTCTCTAATATCAAGCCTATAGTGGATGTGGCATGTTTTTCCCCATTACTTCTGATTTTTTTCCTTTGGAGAACCAAGCAGAACAAGTCTAATTTCTTTTCCAACTCCTACCATTTTGGCCAAATCCCTATACCTGCTCCAGTTACAAAATGGAGCCATTAAGGTGAGAAATGAATAAGCAGTAGTTGTTCTCCTTATGTTTTATTTCAGTATATAGTGAAGAGACATCCTAGAAAGTTTGTTCAGCTCTGGCTCATGGCAACATTGTGAAGTAGGAAAATTTTGGAATTCCCTCAGAGTTGCCCAATCATCCTCATAAAAAAATGATAAAATCCAACTAAATCAAAGTAAATTAATGACTTAATTAGGGTTAGTCATTTTACAATGATTTAATTTATATTAAAAAAATCACTGAGGGAGTAATACAAACAAATAAGATAAATTACAGGTACCCCAGACAAACCGTGGTGGGAGGCAGAGTATAGGTTACGGGGTACTTTTTGATGGAGGACCTTCTATCACATTATTTAGGCTACTTTTTCTGCTTCTGACCTTGGTTTCACTGTAACAACTGACCTCAGTTCCCTTCTTTAAGGGAAAAGTTGATGGGATAGCCACAAAGTAGTAAAATCTGCATTTAGGTGGTAGAGCCATAATAATTTTCTTTTCAATACGAGGAATGTTCTTATTTAGTGCAATGTCTAGCACAATATAAGTGCTTTATAAATCTTAGTTATTATTATATTTATTGAAAATTCTACAAACAACTTCATCAAGCAAGACTTTTATAAGTTTAGGATCACCAGTAAAGGGACTACTTCGTTCCATATGAATATATGCTACTTTGCATATAGTGGAAAAATTTCTGAATCTTTAAAACTTGGACTTTTATATCTCTTCAATGCTTGCCATAACTTCCTTTTTCCCTTGCCCTAGCATTTTCAGGGTTTCTTGCTTGGCCAATGAGGAATATGATCTGTTCTTGTACATATCCCTCTGTGTTCATGGTGGGCCCTGGATGGAGGCTCCTCTGGATTCTTCATATTGCTAATAATTTTATACTTTCTCTTGGCTTAATTACTCAGACTTGGTTGAACTGCAGCAACATTTTGCACTTGACTACTCTTGCTTTAGAATCTCAAGGGGGCAGAGAAGGGGAAGATGGATGGATATCCTTTGTAATTAAAGTCTATTTGCACTCTCCACCAAAGAGGCTCTTCATTTTGTTATGCGTCTCCTAGGTTGGGGCTTGCACTACTGCCACTGTGATGTTTTGACATAGGATGATGTTAGGCAGAGTGGGCTTATTCAGAATAAGTTAGTATGTTTTAGGATCTTACTTATTTCAGGGTGACAGTTATCTTGCTCTTTTGAGAGGTTTATTTATCATTATGGTATAGGAGATACCTAGCCTTCTCAACCTGACATTTCTTTGGGGAATTCCACTGATTAAGCAGGCTAAGCTCAATGAGTAGTCTAAGGCAACTTTAGAGCCTTGACCATTGCCACAGCCCTTTCCAACATATTCCTTGTGCTACTGATTTTCTGATATCCCTCTGTGCTATTTCCTCAACCGAGTTTCACCTTGGAGCAGAGAGGTACTATACAGACGAAGAAAGGGTGCTTCTGGGTGTTCTATGATCAACACTGACCAAGAGGAACTATTTTAATTCTATATTATGCAGCTTAAAGTGGAATTTTGAGGTAAAACATATTATTTCTTTATTATAGCCAGTCCCAGATCCTGGAAATACAGGCAAGTGAGCAGTGGATAAATTCTAATTTAGATTAGCCTCAATATTCTATTTCAAGTTAGGCTTATTGTCCTAGGAGGTTCAAGCTATGACTCTATAGTATGCTACCATATAGGAACATGGCACTTTAGAAATGGTGGCAACAAGAGAGTGGCAGGTGTTGTAATAAAATAAAAACAGTAAAAGGAATACATGCCAGATAACTGCTCTACCAACAAAACAGGTTGCAGCTGTGGGAAGCTGTGTAAGTTTATCAGTTTATAAGGAATGGAGAAATAAATCATTTTCAGGAGGAAATTCATTCTTTTTGAAGATCCTTGCTCATAAAGTGATGAGAGGAGCAGAATCCTCACAGTGGTGGCTTCTTATGACAGAACACTTGCCTGTCCCCTCTCCCTTTGGTTATGTTCACTAGTTTCTCGATCCCTCCAGTGTCAGCCAGGGCTTTGGCATTCTCCATGTTTTTACTGGTGACCTCATGCAGAGCACAGCAGATTGCTGCCATGGTCTCATCAGACAAGATGCTTGGACCATTGCCTCCTGGCAGACGATTTACCAGGTCTCGCATAGCATATTTACCTGCCAAATTACAAAAATTAAGTTCATTTACAAAATGTACTAGCTACTGCAAGATTCTGATGGTATACAGTATGTATCACAAGATATAAATTCCAAAAGCAAAGAAGACAAAGGCAAATTTCATAGCTAAATGGGAAATGACAATTGTTCTAATTGGTTATTGCAATCTTTAGTATTTCCTTAATTTCAACATTAAAGAATCACTTAGGATGTATGTGGCCCTGTGTTAATGAAAGGATAAACAAATAAGTGAACAGACTAGGATATAACAATCAAATTTCCTTTAGCTGTACTATTTTAAATCAGAAAAAAATGAAAAGAGTGCAGGAAATTTGATTCTTATCTTAATTTTTATATGTTAAAAAAATAAGACTGCCATGAGTTCTTCAGGAAGCTTCTGAAAGCCTTACTCTTCAAAGATGGGTCAAGTTAAGGTGCCATAAAATCCTTTACTACTGCTACTGACAGAATATAAGCACACTGAGGACAAGGACTATCTTGTTGTGATTCTTATCTCCTCAGAGGTTAGCCCAGTTCCTGGCATGTAGTTGGCATGTAATTTTAATCAGGGGTATATGAACCCCTTTGTCAATAGCAATTTTAATAAAGAAAATTCAAATACAAAACAGAAAAATAATTAAAATTATGACTATATTCCCTCACAGGAAATAGCAGCAATAGTAATAAAGCTTTTTATCTTCTATTTTGGGAAGTTTGGGGTGAGTGAGTAGAACAGAACGGTCTCTTATAGATATTCTATTCACCTCTCTACCTTCTAACAGATCCTTTCTCAATTTTTAAACTTTTCAATTACTAGCTGACAAACAGTAATAACTACACTACAGAAAAAGGAAATTAAGTAAAGTTCAGGTAAAGATTTTCTTATTTCTTCTGAACTAGTAAATGAATGGCTATTAATGGAGTTTTTATTAAACATCTGTTTATATACCATGGTGAGCAACAGATGGGAAAGACACACAAAGAGACATTAACTGTATATGTGTGTAATTTGATATATGTCAGAGGAAAAACTCACAGACAACATTAATAGGAAAAGTAATGGTTTTAAGTATTTTAAAACAAGCAGATAAATTCAGCTTATTAAAAAAGATCTTTGAGATGAATTCTGTGATTAAAAAGGGAAGGCAAAATGTGAGAAACTGCAGCTCAATTTTGCACAACATATCATAAAATAGTTTTTCTACATGATGTGGTTGTAAAGGATTTATGTATATTTACAGTGATTCATGGGATCTGTTTTGTATTATCTGTGCCTGGTTAGAATGTCTAACTAAACTGTTAGTATTGTTGTATTCTCCCCTTCTCCATCTTTTATGCCACAGCTAATGCTGAATGAGTGGAGGGCAGGGCAGTACCTAAAAATCTAATTTTATGTTTTATATGCTTAATGTACTGTTGGTTTTCAGCAAATATTTAGCAAGTAATTATTACCTGTAAGAATATTATTATGTTATTACTTTTTGCCTGATTCAGTAGCCTATGGGCAGCCATAAACCTAATAAACTAAGGACTCCATCTACAATTTGCTATGGTAGGAACATGGAGCATGAAATCAAAAGGTCTGAACTGCATGTGTGGAAAAAGCCTCATGTTTGTGGATCACATCGAAGTAGGTTCACCTGTGTCCTTTATCAGTCTCCTGGGTAAAGAATTTCAGTACATACAGATTTGCTTTTTAATTTTTATAGATACACCTTAGAGACACAAGAAATTCCTCATAAAGGAGTCCAGAAGCTGGCCACATGATAATTCTCATACTCCAACTCAGTGCATGCTAGATTCTGTAGCAGTGAGGGTATGGAGGAAGCTTTATCTCTACAGAGAAAAATCTGGCTCAACATATTGTTATGTGATACCAATAATACATTAAGAACATATTAATTTAGGCATTTTAAAAAATAGCAGCACTTTTCCTGATCAATTATCAACTCATAATTCTGAACTTTACAAATAGCTCTACTTAGAGCCTGGTTATAATGGCACCATATGACCAAAGTGCACATCACTCAAAGATATTCACAAGAATAAGGTGGATTTTAAGGGAAAAATCTTAGAAAATTTTTAAGTTAATTTTTTATCCTAGAAGGTTGTAAGGTTTGTATTTTAAAATATGGAAGAGTCTTTAATTATTGATAAATGGTCAAAGGACCACTATCTACAGCCATATGAAGAAATTTTCCAAATCACTAATACTAAGAAAAAGCAAATTAAGGCAACTCTGTGGGTCCATGTCATGCCCATTAGATGGACAAAGTTGCCTAAAGGGGAAAATGAGAAAGGTTGGAGGAACAATGGGAAAATAGGGACACTGAAGCACTATTGGTGGAGTAGTGAATGGGTTTAGGCATTCTGGAAAGCAATTTGGAATTGTGGTCAAAAAGCCACTAAAATGTGTATACACTTTGAACCAAAGACACCATTCTTATATTTATACCCCAAAGAGATCAAAGAAAGAGGAAAAGGTCCTTTATTCAAGGAAATATTTATATAATAGCTCTTTTTTAATTTGCAAAGAAGTAGAAACTAAATGATTGCCCATCAATTAGGGAATAGCTAAATAAATTATGGTGGCATAGTAATATAATAGAATACTATTATATTGTAAGAAATGTTCAGAGAGACAGTTTAAGAGAAACTCTGAAAGACTTGTGTGAATTAATATAGAGTGAAGTGAGGAAAACCAAGGAGAACAATTTATACTCTGACAATAACATTTTGGAAAAGGAACAATTTTTAAAGATTTAAAAACTCTGGCTGTGATTGCAAAGAATCAGTGATGAAGACGGTTACCTAGCTCGAGACCATGAAGTGATGGACTAACTATGCAGACTGAGACACACATTTCTGGACATGGGGAATATGGTAATTTGTTTTGCTTGATTATGTTTATTTGTATAAAAGCTTTATTTTTCGTCTCTTATTCTATTTCCCTGTCTTCCCTCCCCCTCCCTCTACTATGTGTGGGAGAATTTGGAAAAAAATAATGCTTGAAGAAAAAAATTAAAAAAAAAAAACAAACCACATATAGGTGGTTTCATGATTCAAATTGTAGGCTTTAAAAAAGACATTTAGCTTCAAGCAATATGAATAGCTTTGCCCTCATATAAGGAAATGGGTCCTGTCTTCCCTTATCAAAGTTTACCTGAGGGCCTATGCTATTCTGAAAAAAAGAATGGTTACCCAAGGTAGGACTGGGTAAAGAAAAATTAATGTACTTAGATTTTGATAAAAGCTAGTCTCAAAAGAAAATTTTGATGGTTACGTTTTCCTTGTGTAGCTCAAGTGAATTCAAGAATGGGTTCACAGCATACCTATAAGTTCCTTGTTACGAACATCTAATGCCATATTCCTCAAAGCAGTTGCCACAGACGACACAACTCTATCATTGTCCATTCTGAGAAGTTCTACAAGGATTGGAAGACCTTTTTCTTTTCGGACAGCAGCTCGAATATATGCAGCAAACTATTAAACAAAATAAATCCTTTAAGTAGCACAAACCAGAAACTTTACTTTTTATTATGTTACAGTGGCTTAAAAGTCCCCCTATGTTTAGAAAATTAAATCTGCAATATTACTAAAGAATAAAAACTGTAGAAAAGATAGAATGACTAAAAAAAATTACTGCCTCCAAGTCTGGAAATTTCAAACGATGATTTCTTAAATATTTTTGTATAGGGGTAAAAAACAAACCAACCCCTAAGCAATATATTCAATGATAGACTCTTAGACTATTAAAACTGGAAGGAACCTAGACATCACTTAATTTTATTACATAAATCTAAACATGGTTAAGGAGACACATCATGATGTCCCTTAATGCTCAGGCAATGTGCCAGGGACAGAAACAGAGACAATACCAAGTGCACACTAAAGGAGGCCATCTTTTCAGTAACTTGTATATTCTCTGTAACCATCTGGATTTCCACTGCCAACAGAGATAATGAGTGGTGAAACACAAAGCTTGTGAGACCACAGAAGACAACAGCTCTGGGCTAGGAGGTTGTCTTTAATAATGTGAACACTATTTCAGGTAGGCCTCAACCATGTTTCACTTTGCTCCCTCCTCCACAGTCATTAGATCATCCAAGCTAAACTGCATAAACTAACTTCCAGTTCTGGACCCAGGATCAAATAAATTCTGCTACTGCTCTTTGGAGGGATATGTGAATATGTGGAACTCTTCTGGTCACACTCATCATAGAGAATAAAGTGATGCCCACTTGTCACTATTCCCTTAAGAATATTATCTCTTTGTATGAATATAAGTTCCTTGAAATCAGGGACTGGTTTTTTAATTTGTATCCCTAGTTTTTAGCACAGTGCTTGGCACATAATAAAGTGTTTAACACCTTTTCATTCACTCATATATACACATTTTGATATGAAAAGGGAAAAATGTGTATATAATGTGGTTCAATTTTGTATAATTTAGCAATTTTTAAGCCCAGAACCTTTCATTTTATTATTAAAGCCAGACCCTCTTAAGCAATTCTATGGCCTATGCAGACTGATTCCATTTGTGTGCCAAATGATCTGGAAGTGAACATAAAAATAAAAACCATGTAACAGAACAGAAAGAGATATCTGATTATTTGTCCACTTAAAAAAAAAGACTTTCAAATTCTGTACAAACTAGCTAACAGATATAGTTAATAAGATGACTGTAATGCTGGCCAGTGCACTGTTGTTAGGGTGGTTAAGCGGTGTGGAAATACGGTTCCTGGTTTTTCCTCATAATAATCTTAACCTTAACCCTTTTAATTAATTGCTTACTTCCATGAACACTGAATTACCTTAGTTTAGTGTTAAAAAATAAGAACAAAAGATTCTATCATCTGACCCCATGGCAGAGGTGAAGGAGGGAATGGACAGATCTCTGTCTTGGGAGTCGGAAGACTTGGGTGTGAATTGTGGTTCTGCTCCTTCTATGGCCTTTTCGAACTTAGGCTGTCACTCAAATGGAGCTCAGCAAAATGAGAGGGTTGGACCATATGATTTCTAGCTGAAGTCTACTGAAGGCCCATGCTGCTATGAAAATTATGCAAATTTACCAAAGTATTAAAAATTCAATGCATGAATTAGAGATTTAAAAAAAATCAACAGAATGAAAATCTTAGCACACGGCAAAATCAATGGACTAAAAATGCTTAAAAACTTGTGTCTATGAAATATATAATGACACAACAAATACCTTCTGTTTCAAGATGAGAGAACAGATTAGGCTTTTGAAATACTGGTTTCCTGGATCACATCAATCTCCTAGTATCCTTCAATAATCTTTGATTCATGATTATCTGATTTTTAAAAAGGGAGTGCATACAATCTTTTGATTTACCACATAAATTTAAAAATCATCAAAACACGTTTATATTTTAAATCAGTTTGCTATCTAATTTTCACTTGCCAAAAAGTTTCACAAATTAAAGTTTCACAAATTAAATATGACTCAAATTACATCAACTTTAATTATCACCACTTTATCATCTTCAAAGGCATTCATTTAAAAATAAGTTTCCATACACTTCAGGTCAATAGAAGCTGAAGGTGAAACTGCCTGAAAAAGACTGTTTTTGAAATGAAAAAATTCATTGATATTTTTATTAACAACGAAAAGCTATTAGTTACCACATTGGCTCCAACTCTTGACCATAACTGTCCACAGCTGCCAAATACAAGAGTTGCCTCAAGAAAACAAACCATACCCAGGACCTCCTACATTTTTTCTTATAGAAGAGACTCTATGTCAGCAGTATCGAACTCAACAGAAACAGGGGCCACTAAATTGAACACAAGGATGCTTGCAGGCTGCATAATGACTTATTTTTAAAATGTAATCTTATCTGTGTTTTATTGTGTTTTTATTTATTTTGTTAAATATTTCTCAATTACACTGTGAATTAGGCTGCACTCTGGAGTGCTGGAGAGTATATTTACTCTGCGTCTTTATTACCTCTGCTCTACATGAAAAGTTCTCAATTCATCTGAAGGTGGGAACATGGAAAGAGACTCAAAATAGATTTAATAATACTGACATGGATCCCTTGCAATAGCTCCATGCCTCACAAGACGGATCTACTCATTTGTACGACTCAATCACCTCACACCTGGACTACAGCCATAGCTTGCTGGTTGGCCATCCTGCCTCAAGTCTCTCCCCACTCTAGTCCAACCACCACCCAGTTGTCAATGTGATCTTCCTAGAATGCACATCTGACCATTTCACCTGCCTCTCCCAAGTCAATAAGCCCCAGTGGTGTCCTATTGCCTCCAGGCATGCAATACTGTGGCTTCCAAAGCCCTTTATAACCGGCCCCTTCCTACCTTTCAAGTTTTTTTACACTGTAATTAATCCTCTCCATGTATTGCATGATCTGTGACAGAAACTGGTTCTTTGCTGTTTCTTGTATATAATACTCCATCTTCTGACTTAAGTGTTTTCACTGGTTGTGTGCATGCCTGAATTTTCTCTGTCCTCTTCTCCACCTTGTGACTTCCTTGAAGTCTTAGCTAAAGTTCTATCTTTTACAAGAAGTCTTTTCTCCCTTAACCCTTCACCTGAGATTATTTCCAGTTTATCCTGGATTTATGTTGTTTTTACAAAGCTATTTGAATGTGACCTCCTTGAGAACAGGGACTGTCTTTTGCCTTTCTTTATATCCTTTGTACTTAGCACACTGCCTGGCATACAGAAGCAGCTTAATAAATTCTAGGTGACTGGCAGTCAAACACTTGATAATCTATTGTCTTGTGCTATTCTTCAGTAGTTTTAAATATGTATTTTGTTCTCATCAAACAGGTTGTTAGTTTTCTCAAAGGCTATGTTTTCTTTCAAGAAGTACTGTTGTGCGTTGGAGAGAACACTGGATTTGGAATCAGGACCTGGGTTCAAATCCCAGTTTGTCCCTGAACTTCTCTGGGCCTCAGTTTCCTCATATGTAAAACAGAGGGGATGAATGTGGTGATTTCTGAGATTTAAATGCAACCCTAAATATATGATACTCTGATCCAATTTCTTGGCAGAGTGCCAGGCATGTGGCAAATACTTAGAAACATTTATTTGTTAATTTTTCTGGTTGACTGTGATCTTTTAAGAATCATTTGGAATCTATGTCATACCTTCCAGTTGCCTGCAGAGAGATTCTGGAGTGATCCTGCAGAGCCTTCTAAAGTAGCTGGGTTGGAGCTTTCTGCTAGAAGGGTCAGGTAAGGCTTTACTACTGATGGATGCCATAACATTTCGACTCCTTTAGGAGACTTAGAAAATCCAGGTATGGGGCCAACTCCATCCCACTGAAAAAGAAATAAGGTCAATATGTTAAGGAGGAGTAATTGCCTGTGCTAATATTTGACCATGCTAATATCTGATCCATCTCTGATATAACTATATAAACACTACAACAACTACCATTTTCTCCTCAGAAAAACACTATTTTTTGCTTCCCCCCAAATGATACTTTAGGAATTCATGTCAAATTAAATGCTAACTTGGTCCTCTTGTGGAGTCCTCTTTTTCTTCTTCTTCTTTTTTCCCCAACAACTTGGTTCTGAATCTTTGCTGGGAGATTCTTTTCCTAACAAGTCATCCAATTCATTTATTCCCAGCAGTCGTGCCTGAGGTACTTCTAATTCTAATCGATAGGACAGGTTCCTCAAGGTGCACACACAGTTTTCCACAGTCTGGAATTTAATATATTTTAGAGTTAGTGCCATCAAAGAAAAAAAATAACTTTCACATTAAATTGACATTAACTGAAAAAGCTTTTCACATCTGAGCATGACAGATTAGATACATGAATATACATATATAATAATTTTTAAAAAGGATGGAAAAATGATTTTATTTAGCAAAGTGACATGCTTATAGGACAATCTAAAACACAATTTGTGTTCTGGCAATTTTGCAAGATACACAAAAAACTGAGACTAACATATTCTAACAACCAGATGTATGCTTCTAAAAGTTTGTAAAACTCCTGAAGGGAAACTGACAAAACAAATCAATGATAGTGGAAGTTCAGAACATTTCAGTTTCAAGGCTGTTTTGAAAGAATCAGACACTAAATGACAAAAGGAGCCTCACCCTACCCTTTTTCTACCTCAATCACAAAAGTAATTCATCATGGAAGCAAAGACTATCACCCCTCCTTGGTAACAGACATTGTTTCCAAGTTCCCTCCCTGGCCTAGTCTTTTAATCTCTGAGTTCCTGTCCTATATCACCAATAAGCTAATTATTTTTCTTTCTCGTTTCTATTCCAGACATGAAGTTGCTATTATATATTGATATATTTCTGTATTCTTAATACTTTTCTTCCTTCTTTACAAACCTCTCCATTTTCTTCCCTTCCTCAAGCACTTCTTCCACACTAGTGATACTCCCTTCTAGAGCCAGGATACTGACTACGAATGGACAGAGGAAAGAGGAGCAGAGGAGGAGGAGAGCCCCACCATGGGGTAGATAATCAAATGTTGATTTAATTTGGGGGTATGTAGAGAAAGAAAGATGGCAGTCACTGCTTCTACAAGGAGAGTCACTTTGCCAAGTAAGTTTAGGAAAATGGTCAGATGAAGACCCATGGCTAGGCTGTCACTTGGCTCTTTTTGCTTCTGCACAGCTGCATTTGTGGAAACAGGGCCCCTTAGTGTTCATGAAGTGATTTGACTTAATTTCTTCCATACCTTGCTGTCATAATCAGAAGTGTTCACACACGCATGGATCACATATAACAAGGAATCCACGAGGCCTTCACAAGACCTCATTTGTTTTCGAGCTTCCTCTCCTGCAGAGCTGAGATTCCTAAAATGTGGAGATGTAAGAATTTCAAAATTTACAACTTTAACTCATTCATTTACATACAGTCTGTGAGGGAGGGAGAGAATTTGGAGTTCAAACTTTTAAAAAATGAATGTTAATTTTTTTACAGGTAGTTGGGAAATATTTAACAAAATAAAAATGTTTTGAAAAAGAGTTGACTATATCAGCTTTTCACTTAAAAGTCAATATCCCAAAAAAAGAGACCCACCAGTGCAATCAATAACAGGAGCTCCAAACTTCTGAGGTTTTTCTTTAAATAAACTAAGTGGTTTGTAAAATTCTAGCTAGATAATGGTGGCTTTGTAATTAATTTCTGTTAAAAATAAAAAAACTAGATGGTTGGGTGGACAACTTTCTAAGAAAAGCCAGGTAAATTGCCTCATATCTACAGGGATAAGGAATGTATCTGCTGGCTCAATAACTTCAGTTTTGTTTGTTTCACTGCTTCTCAGTCTAAATTAGCTCTAAAAACTATATGGTCAGCCTCAGGGCTTCTCTTAAAGGGAGTTACTTCCATTTAGCATCCTATTAATCTTCCTACTGCCATGCAGAGGCCGTCTCTTCTTTCTTGGAAAGAAACCCAAGTTATGCATGAAAGCAATATATTAGGGAGTAGGGCATAGCTACTTAGGAACAAAGCAGAACCACAGAATCATGGAATCTTTGAGTTGGGAGAGAATACAGAGATTTATGAATTTTATCTGCAATTTCACCTTCAGTGATAGGGATCTAAGTGTTTTTTGATTTGTTTTGTTTTTTTGACATCTCTATTTATTAAGAAGTTTTCCTGAGGCTGAGCCAAAATTTGGAGCCCTCAACCTCCCCTACTCCCTTCGATTTCAATCCACTGCCTCTGGTTCTGGCCTTTGGGACCAAGCAGACAGAATAAGATTAATTCTTCTACATTGTAATCCTTCAAATATTTAAAGATTGTCATGTTGCCACAAGCCTTCACAAGTCTTCACTTTTCCTGCTAAATATTCCTTGTTCTTTCAACTAATATTTCTATGGCACTGCTAGCCTTGTTCCCTTCTTTGAACATGCTCTAGCTTATCAATATTTTCTCTAAGATGTGGTGCCCAGAACTCAGACACTTCATATGTAGTTTGGCCTACTTAAGGTATAGGATTATTACCTTCCCGATTATGGACACTAAACTTTATTAATGTAGAATAAAGTAGGGTTAGATTTTTTTTTTTTGCTGCCAGATCTCACTGCTGTTTCATTCTCAGTGTTTGCAGTCTCCTAGAATCTCTATGTCTTTTTCACAAGTACAATCTAGTTACATCCCCTGTGTAATTGATTTTTTGGACACAAGTATAGGAGTTTACAGTTTTCTTTATTAAATTTCATCCCATTAGTTCTTTAGCTTATCATTCCAGCCTGTCAATATTTTTGTAAGCTATTTTAAGAAATCCTTCTAAGTATAATGTCATTCACAGATCTGAAGTACGCTGTGTGTTGGTAAAAATGTAGTTGGAGTACAATTGAGCTATACAATTGTACAATGTAGCTGGATTGTACAATGAGCTATACAAACAGAGAAGCATCCTAGTGGATAACAAAGCTTTCCATGTGATGTATGATTCTGGGGATTTGGTAAGTCTGGCTGAGAATCAGCAAAGCTTCACAAGACTCAATTTAGAGGAAATGACAGCTATTTTCATGGTTAATCAGGAACTGGCTGTACTTCAAACTAAGTAATGGAGCCACACTGTAAAGGCCTGACTAAAGGAAATCTGTAATATTATCTAGCTTTTTTAATTTTCCTACTTTTTATCTACTCCATGTTCTCCACTGCATCCTGGTATTCATAGTGTCATTCGTTAGAGGAAAATAAAATGTTAGCCTAAGTTAGGTAGTCCTTCCTCTCTAAACTTTTATGTTCAGCTCATACCTCAAGAGGGAAAATGGCTTAAAAGGCTTTCTTTTCAAATTTCTTCTTGGCTGAAGGGTGTTATTGTTAATGTTAATAGAATGCGCAGTTATATACACAAGAGGAAATCTTTATTTTTTATTATTATTAAAAACCTCTAGATATTTAATGTGACTCTGAAAAGTACTATCTAATAGACTGTTTTTCATATAAAAAAGAAGAATTTCCCTTAAATATTTGAATTTGTTAATAGAATTCAAAAGGAATTAAATTGTATATCTCTAACTTGCCCAGTTCAAACAGCTAGTAAGTGAGAGTTAGGATTTGAACTTTATGTCTCTCTTAACTATCCATTATGCTTTCCAATATACCATGTTACCTTTGGATTTTATGAACTCTGGTTGTGGAAACTTCCTCCATTTATGCAAATTGGCAACTCACCTGTACCTTAACACTATTAAGAGAGTCACCTGGCCTTATGAGTTTAAATGAACTGCCCATGGTTACAAAGCTAGTATTTGTTAGAGGCTGGACTTGAACCCATGTGTTTCTTTAAGGTCAGCCCTCTATTCATTACTTCATGAAACCTCTTTTCCTATGATTATAGATTTATTAAAAGTCACATTTAACACAGCAATGAATATAAGCTATATGGAAAACTGGAATTTGGAAAATAATTTGAGACTAAAAGTAGTAAAAAACTAGTAGTTCAAAGAATAATTATTTATAGTAGCACTCATCAAGTAGCCAGTTGGCACTTGATGTGAAAATAAAACCTATTACTCTGAATTCTATAATAGAAAAGAATGGTGAATCAAAAAACTCTTATTAACATAATAAAATAAACCTAAGAGAAACAAATGATGTATAGATTTCAATAGTGAAGTGAAAGATCAACAAGGAACCAGGAATTCACCTCAAGCAACCTGTGGTGTTACGTAGAACTAGCGAAGTCTGAAACTTAGTTTTATGATCTTCATCAAAAGAAGAATTATTCCATCCAGAATGTGGAACTATCACAGTGTTGGTTAAAGTTGACAGAGCATCTCGAATGATTGTCATCTTTACAGCATCACATGAAGACAAGTTCCAGAGAACTCCTTAAAAAAAAAGAAAAGAATTGTATTAAAAAACCCAAACATCTTTTAGTGAATGGTCTTTGTAGCTTAAAGATTAAAATGTATAAAACAAATATTAGCAGTAATGGGCATTCTGGACCAGTCTGCCCCATGTCCACTTCACACTCTGACATTTAGGCTAATTGGGTCCTCTAAATATGTTTATTGACTATATATGAATGATTTGTAGTATTTTACGAGCATTCATTTAAACTATAGTAAGAATTTACAGATGTATCATTCGAAGCAATAGTGGCCTCTGCAAAATAAATTAGTCACTATGGTTTCACTCTAAGGTGTGTTTAGAGTACTGAAAGCCTTCAATAGAGCTCAGAGTATTGCTAAACAGATTGATCAAATACACTATTACAAGGTGAATAAAGAGAACTTAACAGGTCAGTCAATCTATTAGATGCCTTGAAATAAAGAACATTTGAGTTCCCTGCAAAAGGAAAAGTGTTTAGAAACTGTCTGGGTCATTTTAAGGAATAGAGAGAAAATTCTATTTCTATCAGTGAAGATGAAAGACTATTAATTAGACCAGAAAGGAAATCAGAATCCTTTCTTTTTTTGGAGAAGTGCAGTATGAAATAAATTAGGACACAGCCAAGAGAAGGTAAAAATAGTCCTTCTTCATTTTAGAAATCTTGTCTTGCAACTACCAAAGACAGATTCTCATTTATAGTTATCCCTTGACATGTGGAAGGGAATGGATTTTAAAAATCATATAAAAATCTAAATTTTATATAATAAATAGTATTTTCTACATATTACATAATGAATGGATACTCTAATTTCCATTGTACAGAGATGTATTCTTGTTTTTAAAAATTTAATGATTAGTACAATAAAGTGAGTGATGGAAATCATAACATGGGGCTGACTGGGGTCCTAGGGTCTATCTTGAACTAAACAGATTTGGCCAAGAATAGTAATAAAAAAAAAAAAGGGTCAGAAACCTAAAGAAGAGACTAAATCTTCCAGTTATAGGGTGAAAGGGAATCAGAAACAACGAATCATGTATGTGTGTTTGCTCTTTCTCTATCTATGAAAAGTTCAAATTTGTTAATGCAATGAAGGGGACCTTAAGGTAAATGAATAGATAGTTATTATGATTAAGTAGCAAAAGAGACTACTTGCTCTCCCAGTAAATATATGTATTATTTGTTTTCTTTCCACCTGCATTTCGACTTGGAAATGTAAAATTTCAATTAAAGCAAATCTTAAAATATCAAAATCATTGCTAAATGCAACGGTCATAGCAAAATTTGTTGTTAGTTGCTAAGCAAAGGATACCTACACATGACTCCAGAAAATTTCCAATAAGTCATTTTAGAATAGTGGCACTCTTTGCTTTATGGAGTTGGTACATTGCAACATTTATAATAATCAGCATGGCTCTATTTTATCTGTAGATCATAAATATCAGAAATGGATCACATGTTTTAGCAAAATTACAGCACTGGTGGAAAAGTCTGTTTTTTAATGTAGGAGTAAGACCATTGGATTTAAAATGTCAGAAGGCCTGTCTTTCCCTTTATCATTTGCTGAATTCCTAGTTAACTTTTAAAGCCCAACACAACTTAATTCTCCTAGCTGGTAATGATTTCCTCCCAGCAAAAGCACTCTGCCACTTGCAAATACACTAACCATATACTATGTTATAATAAAACTTCCTTTACTACCAGAGTTGATTAGAGTAAAAGCTAAAATCTGTAACATAAAAGAAATGATAATGCGAAAATGGCTCAATTGCATATAATTCCAACAGTTCCACTCTAACCTATTCAAACAAGACACCAATGCTAAAAAGTAGAAAAGGCAGAAATGACCTTATCAATATTAACTGCAAAAGCTTAGACAGAAAAGTCACCACAATGAGGAGTCCCCCCCCCCGCCAAAATCCTGAAATCTCTTCAGTCAGAAAACACTCCATTTCTTTGCCAAGTCTAAGTCCAGGGTAACACTAGATTAATGTACACAATAATCTGTAATCACTAAAAAGCAGGAACATGAAAAATGAGGGGTGCCATATAAAAAGGTGGTGACAAGTCTATAGAAAAGTTAGACTGAAATTCAACAAACACACATTGTTCTCCAAGCATTCAGAGATAAAGCTGACAGAAAAACAGATAAATGGAAATGAAAACAGATGTCATCAGTTCCATAATAATCTACATTCCTAATTACAAGGATAGCAAAACTACCAACTTTATATGTGAAATGCCAGTTAAGATAAAAATAAGAAAACTGGCTCAACCATATATATACCAAGGAAATCAGTGAGTACTTACTGGCAATGAAATACCCAAAGTATTAAAGAGATTGTTTTATAAGATATATCTGGGAGGAAATCCAAAAGAATGGGGAAAATCCTGCATAGAATTACTCCCCAAAAAAGAAAAGTGAAAGAAAATCAATAGGGGCAGCTAGGTGGCCCAGTGAATAGAGCACCAGCCCTAGAGTCAGAAGGAACTGAGTTCAAATCCAGCCTTGGAAAGTTAGCACACGAGCACGCGCGCGCGCACACACACACACACACACACACACACACACACACACAAACTAGCCATGTGACCTTGGGCAAGTCACTTAACCCCAATTGCTCTACCTCCCCCCTCCAAAAAAAGCAAAAAAAAAAAAAGAGAGAGAAAATAGAAAATCAATAACTACAGACCTATATTCAACTTCATGTAAGAATGTTCTATGTGCAAATAAAAGGACATCTTTGATGAAAATAAAAAACGGGAACAGGCACTTTCCCAGGTGGTTTTATTGATAAAACAACTGACTTACGGTCCAGAATTATTCCTAACTTTCATGATGTGATCAGCCCATATTCTATTTTGCTCATGTTTTTCTTGGATGACATTCTTTAACCCACTTCACCTTTGTAATTACTTAAAATGCTCATAGCCACCATTCCCTTCTCCATTCCCTTTTGAGTGATCCACAATTTCAATTCATGTGTTCCATGACTTGCTGCCTATAACCCTGGAAGGAACATTGGAAAGAAAGGTCTTCGTTTCAAAGGTTAAAGCCTATTCTTTGACTCTTGCTGGGTTCTTGATTCAACTCGCTGATTATTTGCAGTCTTTAAAAGATACACATATATGTGTATATGTATGACAGGCACAACTTGCAGCCCTCAAGCTCACCAAAGGATCTATTCTACATACAAAGAATGTTTTCCTCTACATTTTTTGAGGGCCACCCAAAATCCTCTGGTGTGCTGCAAGTGGCTGGAGGGCTACAAGTTGTGTAGGCCTGATATGTATACATAATACATGTATAGTCTTACTGCAATTTTAAGGGGGGGAAGAATATTATCTCATTGATCCTCACAAAAATTTTGTGAGTTTTTTTTATTGCTTGCTATTATTATTCTGATTTTACAGGTGAGGAAACTGAGGCAGAGGTTAAGTGACTTGTCTAGGATCATACAGCAAGTATCTGAGGTCAGATCAGAACTCAAATTTTCCTGATTCTAGGCCTAACAGTCTATCCACTGTACAATCTAGATGCCTTTGCTTTTAATAGTTTTAAGTCATAAATAATAAACTATTAAAGCTTGTAATTGACACCAGGGAAGATTCTAGGAATTTGGTTGGTGGATGGGACTAAACTTTGAAGTGCATTTCATGTTCCCAGAATGTTCCAAAAGTCTTAGTGGACTAAGAGTTTTGGGACATGCTGCATAGTCAAATTCATATGTAAACACACACAATGGACCAAAGTAGCTCTAAAGGTTATTAATTTTTTGTAATAATCTGGACAACAGTCATTATTCACATGGCTTTTTTCTGCGGATGGTTTGGTCAAAATCTTAAAATTGATCAGGAAGCTCATTACAGAAGCCTTGCAGTGTTCTGAGGCTCGACTCAATCAGCATGTCCTTATACAAATGGGAGCTTAGAGGTGCTTATCATTTATGGGAAATCTCTCCTTGAAGTGATCACTAATCACTTCCACAATAGTGAACACTTCTCTCTATGCATGTTTGATGTGAGAGTGTCAAAGTTGTTTTATTTTTTCAAGGAAACCTGAATAATTTTGAAACATACATGGGCACTGTAAGCATTCTGCTATACTGAATCAAATGCTTTTTAGATCAATAAATAAGTATAAGGGGGTCAGAGTTGTGTCTGGTGAGCTGAAGGTCTGAGAGGGCAGAAGACCAAGACCATTTGAAGGAGACATGGCTGCTAAACTGTTTGAAGCTATTGGCAAGTTTGGCCTGGGCTTAGCTGTTGTAGGAGGAGTTGTCAACTCTGCTTTATATAATGTGGATGCTGGCCACAGAGCTGTCATCTTTGATAGGTTCCTTGGAGTCCAAGACATTGTTGTAGGGGAAGGGACTCATTTTCTCATCCCATGGGTACAGAAACCAATTATTTTTGACTTCCGTTCCTGGCCACGGAATGTCCCACTAATCACTGGTAGCAAGGATTTACAGAATGTCAATATCACTCTACCTATTCTCTTCCGACCTGTTGCCAATCAGCTGCCCCAATCTTCACTAGCGTTGGTGAGGACTACGACGAGAGGATTAAGTAATTAAGTAATTAAAAGTTGCCGTCCATAACCACTGAGATCCTCAAGTCAGTGGTAGCTCAATTTGATGCTGGAGAATTGATCACCCAGAGAGAACTAGTCTCCAGGCAAGTGAGTGCTGACTTCACAGAGTGAGTGGCAACCTTCGGGCTCATCCTAGATGATGTTTCTTTGATACATCTGACCTTTGGGAAGGAGTTCACGGAGGCAGTAGAAGCCAAACAGGTGGCTCAGCAGGAAGCAGAGAGGGCCAGATTTGTAGTGGAAAAGGCTGAGCAACAGAAGAAAGCAGCCATCATCTCAGCTGAGGGTGACTCCAAAGCAGCCGAGCTGATTGCCAATTCATTGGCCACAGCAGGAGATGGCCTAATAGAGCTTCGTAAGCTGGAAGCCGTAGAGGACATCGCATACCAGCTTTCCCGATCTCAGAACATCACCTACCTGCCTGCTGGACAGTCAGTGCTCCTCCAGCTTCCCCAGTGAGGCCTGTGGCCCCACTGATCCTACCCCACTTGGCCATGATCTAATCCACAGCCTTCTCCTTGTCCCCTTGCCCAAAATCACTGTGAGATTTAATGATTTGGCTTAAGCAAAGGGAATAAAATTAAAGTCATTTGAATTTCTAAATAAATAAATAAGTAAGTAGGTAAGTAAGTAAGTATAACACTATCTTGTGTTCTCTATATCCTTTGGTTAACTGTGATGATCAAGATGTCTTCTAAAGAATATCACTTGGGGTGACTAGGTGGCTCAGTGAATAGAGTACTGGCCCTGGAGTCAAGAGGACCTGAGTTCAAATACGGCCTCAGACACTTGACACTAGCTGTGTGACCTTGGGCAAGTCACTTAACCCCAATTGCCCTCAAACCCCACCCCCCCCAAAAGAAAGAAAAACATCACTTGCAAAAGCCTTCTTGTTTCCCTATAATAGCCTTGTTATGGATGAGTCAGTAGTTATACTTTCCTAATTTCCTGTTTTGACAATTATGTCACCTCCAGCATGAACCTCCTCTATGTATACTTGGTCCATTTAAGCTCCCTTTTCTTGCTTTCACTGCCCTTTCTACTTCTTCTCCAAGCTGATCCAGACCTCGGATGCTAGATAAAATGAGGTGGGTCTCAGTATTTTTCTTCCTCTGTGCTTGTTGCTCTCTTTTTGATTTTATCATTAATGACTCTGGGACGACTGCTTAAGTGGGTCTCATTTTTTCATTAAATGTCCCCCTGCCACCACTGATATTCATTATTTTATAAAGTCATACTGCTTACAATCTTCCATAACTTTTTCATAGTTTTATAAAAAAATGAAATTCCTTTTTATTAAATTTATATGTATACACATACACATGTATATTTTATTCCCCCAGTTATATGTTAAAACAATTTTTAAACATTTGTTTTTAAGTTTTGAGTCCTAATTTTTATCCCTCCCCTCTCTGAGACATTAAAGCATTTAGATATAAGTTAAATGTGTGCAATCACATAAAATACTTCCATAGTAGTCATTTTGTACAAGAAGACTTGAATAAAAGAAAGAAATTGAAAAATAGTATACTTTAATCTATATTCAAACAATATCAATTCTTCCTCTGGAGGCAGATAGTATGCTTCATCATTACTCCTTTGGGATTGTCTTGGATTATTGTATTGCTGAGAATAGCTAAATCACTCACAGTTCTTCATCAAACAATACTGCTGCTACTCTGTGCAACATTTCTCCTAGTTCTGTTCAACTTCACTTTGCAACAAGATGAAATTCCAAACTTGTTGCTCTTGGCTTAGCCATTAGTAAGCTGTTTTTTAGAATCTCTTGGTCTTCTTGTTATGGCAATTGATTTACACTGGTTAAATCAGAATGAAATTATTATAATCTGTGTTGATGTTCTTCCAATCATTTCCCACTTTGGAGGCACCATCAAATTGTTTATATATTGTCAAACTGAAGTTATTTCAATTGTATGCAATAGGCATTACTAACTCCAAGTCTAGCATCCTACTGACTTTGTTATGACTCTCACACAAGTATTCATTTCTGTTACAAAACAACAAAAATAAAATTGACTATAGTATGTGTGTCTGTGTATTTTTAGGACTAGAACTATTACTTAATTGGTATAGGGAGCTTCCATTGAAGAAACCTTCTTTACCAATGCAGATTGATACCTGCTCTGCAATTTAGTCTTATGAGTGCCTGGGGAACACTTAAAAAGTTAAGTAACTTGATCAAGGATGCTCAGTTGTTATGTGTCAATGGCAGACTTTGAATGTAAATTTCTCAGGATTTCCTGACTCTGAGGGGTATGCTCTTAATCCACTCCACAAGGCTGTCAACAATATATATGTTCCAAGAAGATACTGATCCATTCACATTTGCATTAAACACTGTTTTGTCAACATAATTTACTAGTAGTTAAGGAGTTAATAAAATTTGCATGGCCCATGGACTTTGATTTTCAGATTTAAGAAAGAAGCTACACATCTTCTGCAGTGCTTACTACATCAGGTGTCTTCTGATTAATTAAAAAAAAAATCATGATGAGTAGGTGTGAAACTTCTGTGCAGTATACAAGTCTTTAGAGAGCAACTTTGGATTTTACTGAGGATTAAAGAAAAAGCCTCCCCCTTTCTCTCTTACCTTACCCAAAGGAAGAGGTTTCAACTAAGGCCAATAACAGGAGAGGGAAGACTTTAAAGTTTATGGCAACAAAATATAGCCCAACAAAAGGGAAATTCTGACCTAAAGAAAGACCCAAGGGCAAAAGAAAGGTTATCATCTTGGACCAAGAATCCACTGATTATCTCTTCAAATAAACCCCTAAAAGTATAAGAGAAAAGAATGGAAGGACATAATTATCAGAATTGTGAATGTGAATGGTATAAACTTACTTATAAAATGAAAGAGGTTAACAAAATGGATGAGCAAATCAATTTATATGACTGAGAAAGTGCCTCACCAGACTTACTCATTTCTTTCCTATAGTATTTCACTTTCCCTCTTTTCTTCTTTTTAAGATGACTGAGACAGAACAAAACCACTGTGAATTCCTGTTTTACTTAACTCTGAAGTGATGTGTTTTCTTTCTGTCATTAAAAGTCCATTTTTCCCCTTGCAGAATTATACTAAGTCTTCCAGGATAAGTTATTGCTGACTGCAAGCTTTTATTGCTTAACTTTTTGATAATCGCATTCCAAGATTTTCTTTCTATATAAGTAGAAACACTTGCTGCCAAGTGTTTTGTGTTCTTTGGTACTTGAACTATTTTTGTTGGCTATCAATAGTTTCTTCTTTGACCTAGAAACTCTGGATTTTGTATATGTCATTTTTTGAGTTTTCATTTTGTGGTTTCATTCAGGAAGTAAACTAGAGTCTATTTTCATTCTATACTCTGGTTCTAATAAATATAGTCACTTTGTATTTATGAATTTTGAAATAGGATATCCAGGCTTTTTTGTTTTTTTTTTAGGTCATGGTGTTCAAGGAGTCTTCTGACTAATCCTAAATTGTATCTCTTTGACCTGTTTCCCAGGTCAGTTGTTTTTGATAGGAACCTTTTAATTTTATTTTAATATTTTTCATTTTCTCATGGAGTCACTGAGTTCTGTTTGATAATTCTCATTTTCAGGGAATCTGTTGCTTGGTTAAAGTTTCCACTTTTTATTCAAAATTATTTTTCTTTTAATTCTTCCCTCCAAAGCACTTTTTAAATTTGTTTTTTAAATCTCTTGCTTAATTTCTTTGCAGGTACTTGGGTAGTACTTGTAACCAATCCATTCTTTGTCTGAGGCTGCCCGTAGTTTTTCTAGCATTACTTCCTTCTTTTGGGTTTAGCTTTGAGGTACAACTTGACCATAATATTTCTTCATAGTATTCAGTGGTTTTTTTTCTTTCTGTTTATTAATGTCCCCAGCATAAGTTTTTGATTTGGGACTTAGTCCTTGGAGCAGGCTAAATCAATTCTTAGGTGAGTCCCTGTTTAATCATCCTGACATTAATTTTCTTGACTCTTGCCAATGGATTCCATTTCCCTTTAGTGTGTCCGTGATTAGAACACTGACAGACTTAAAGGTTCCTAATCAGAGCTCTGGGTTCCTCTTTTCTTATTGTACCCCACTCCAACCCCAACTGGGTCAGGGCAATACTGTGATCATCTATAACCCCTTCCCCCACTCTGCATCTTCAGATATCCTCAGTGATAACATTTTTATAAATTTCTGGCTTTTCATCTGAGTCAGTGTTGACTTTACAGGTGAGACTCCTCACCTTGATACTCTTGGCTTTTTGCCAGTTTTTTGTGTAGTGTCAAGCTGGATATAGAAGTATGCAGATAGTTCTTTTTAGATTTCTTGATTATTTGATCTGAGCCCCCTTCTACTTCACTGTTGGAGTATATGTGGGAAGACTAAGCTCCTCTATGGCCTTTCACTCAGTTATATATAAAAATATATATACATAGCACCCCATGAACTATTCTAGTCTATCTTAGCTACACACAGAGATGCTCAAACTCTTTATATTGCTATCACTGACAAATGCATAAGACTTCCATAAACTCTGAAATTCTTTTATCTGAATAGTCTGTGTTTTTTCTACCTCTCCCACTGTCTTGTAAGCCCTCAACTCTATTCTTTGTCCTCATAAGGACCTCCATAACTCTCACAAGTTATGTACCTGTACACTGGCCACACTCTTCTTTCTTCCCAAAGGTGACCCCTTGGTAAACCAGTTCAACTCTATTTGATATTAATGCCATTTCTGTGGTAAAGTTCTAATTTTTTATTATTGATAGTTTGTTTAAACAATTCAGAATTAAAACTTAGTTATATGCTACATATTTCTCATTATTATTCTTTCTTCTTGATTATAAATTCTAATTTTAACTATGAAGTTGCACAAATTGCTGACCTTTTTTTTTTTGGACAAGGCAAGGCAAAGCAATTGGGGTTAAGTGACTTGCCTAAGGTCACACAGCTAGTAAGTATCAAAAACTACTAGTATCCTCTAATTCCAAATAATTTTTAGCAATTGCTGACTACTTCCTCATTAGTTCTCTAATGACTCACCAAGGCACAAAGGTGACCTTGAGTTTTTTTAAAGCTGTGCCAGTAGTGAAGGAAAGCTTATGGCAGCTTCTACCAAGCTGAAAAGACTTTGAACATGAGTCTTATAGACCAGAGCCATCATTTAAAGTCCTGAAGCACTTAAGTAAGAGTTCCTACATAGTGTTATCTTCCTAACCCAAGCTGTCCTTCTAGGTCATTGTTTCCAATAAACTAATGGTGAGTAAGAAGCTTACTTTCCTATGGCTTTGTTAAATAAATCAGTCATCTTAATGTTCCCTAGTAATTTTTGATTTACAAAATATTCTATTTTCCTAATAGGAGATGTATGTGCAGGTAAGAATTGCATGACAAAAAGTGCCACTACAAAGAATATTTTTTATAACAAACTTATATTCTAATGTTTTGCTAACCTCAACAATGCAAGTTGAGCATAATAATCCTTAGTAACAAATGAATATACCTGATAACATGCTACAACAATTATCCTTTCCTTCCTTCTTTTATGAATCCCAATTAACCCTATTACAAACTTTCCTTAAACTCCCAAACAGCTAAAGCAGCAACAACAAAATCCAAGCATTTTTTTTCATTGGATAATTTCCTACAAAAGAAGCTGAGAATCAGCTCTATTTAATCTCTAGGTCCTGAGCAGAGAAAGGATGATTTCTAGTAATCTTATTGATTCTAACAAAAATATAAAACCACAATTAAAAAAACCACAGCTTGGGGGCAGGTAGGTGGTACAGTGAATGGAGCACTGGCCCTGGAGTCAGGAGGACCTGAGTTCAAATCCAGCCTCAGAAACGTAACACTTAATAGCTGTGTGACCTTGGGTAAGTCACATAACCCCAATTGCCCTGCCTTCCCCCCTCCAAAAAGAAAAATAAAAAGAAAGAAAAACAAGAACAAAATCCCCTCCCACAACTTGGGGGTTCAAAATCATGCATTATGATTTCATTAAAATGTTTCAAAACAACCAACCAAAACAAAACCACCAATTATAATATATAAGACTCTAGTCTTAGAAATAGAGCATCTGACAATGTATGCCTTTTAAGAAGTAAAGACTATAATTGTATTCTCCAATGATCCACTGTACTTCATAGACATAAAAGGTAAAATTAAATTATCTTTGGCCAAAAACTATTAACTCAAAATTAAAGCTAAATTTCTTTTGAAAATAATTTTCATAAAACTGACATCCATTTAGATGTTTTTTTTTTATTATTAACAATGGTTTCATGACAGAAGGATAGTATTTCATTAAATGAGCTTTCACTTGTTTCTAAAATGTTCTACATAACTCTTATAAAAGACCTAATACCAACTTAAAAGGCAGTGAATATAAGAATAGCTGAATGTTACTTTACATTTGTACAGAAACAGCCAATCTTGGTATAAAGTCAAGCTTTCATATTGCTAAACACAGTCACTGAATATTAAATACTGAATTAAAAAAAACTATTAAATGAAAGTACAGCTTAGGTCTAATGACAGTAAATGTTCACAAACCTAAACATTTATAAATTATCAACTATGTCAACTCACCTGTTAGCCTATAGCAATTTTAATTATGTTCATAAATAAAATAGGTACAGGTTTTAGGTATTTAGAGTCCCTAGACTTCAAAATTAGGGTCCCTTTCAAGTCAATGGGCAATAAGGTATAATATATTCATCTCTGAAGTAATCTAGGAAAAAACGATCAGTTAGATCATTTATTTGTAACTCCCTAATCAGGGCAAAGCAAAGCAGAAACAAATCATCTTTTTTGTTTTTTCCAAATGAGGAAAGAACATGAAAAACATCTGTCATGATCTTGCCTTACAAAAAGTTCTTCAATTAATCAGATAAGCTGGCCATAAGACTCTATTATGGCCATTGGCTGAGGAAAGATGAGGGAAAGTTTCATGGAGAAGAAGGTATCTGAGCTAAGTCTTATAGAATGAGCATATTTTCAAGAGGCAGAGACAGAAACAGGAAGCAACTGGGGAGTAGGCAATGCATGAGCAAAGGTAAGGGGAATGGAGAATGTGGTTTGCTTTAGGGGATGCTGAATATTCTTGTTTGGTCTAAAAGGAATTATGGCTTAATGGACAGATAACTGGAACCTTGAAGCCAGAAAGCCTCTGATACATCCTGGCTAAGTGATCTGGGGCAATTCACTTATTCTCTCAGTGCTCCAACCAATTTGTGAAGATTCCATAGTGGTAGAAAGAGTTTCCCTCTCTAGGAGTTATTTATATCAATTAAATCACAGGTGTACTTTCTATCCCTTTCCTTAACAAGTAAAGGATAGTTTTATTCTCCTATCCTTCCAAAAAAAGGTATTCTGCAAATATTTTGATCAAATTAGATTGTGAGTTCCTCAAGGGCAGGTATTGTCCTTTGGCTCTTTTTATATACCCAGAATTTTCTTACTTAATAGATGTTTATTGATTATTGATTAAAATTACCCAAAGAATCAAAATATTCTTGTTTCTTTTGTATGGTACAAATATGATAAATTATAGTTTATATGGTATTTTAAAAACTGGAAGTAATTATTAACCAACGCTTCTATGTTATTGACATAACAGTTAATATTCAGAGACAGTGGCTTCTGAAGAATCAATAATAATAATTAAGATTTATATAGTGCTTAAAGGTTTGCAAAGTACTTGAGAAAGATCTCATTTTATCCTCATGACAAGCCTGAATGCTAAGTGCTAACCCCACTTTACAGATGAAGAAACCCCAGGGTCATACAATTAGTAATGGTGTTAGGCCACTTTTGAATTCAGATCTTCCTAATTTCAGGTTCCAGCATTCTATCCACTGTACCACCTAGATGTCTTTATCAGCAAAGAGAGATTATATCATATTCTACATAGTTGCAGTGCTAAATCACCTTACTGTAGACTCAGCCATTCAATTCTCTGACAATGCCCGAAAGCTAGGCTTATTTATAGCAGGTTTGCAAATTTCAACTACTGGCAAGCAGGTTCTTTGGCTAAAATTAAAAAAAAAAAAAGAGCTATCTATATATTCCGTACCTACCAGTTACAAGTTCCCTTATTTCTGCATCAATAGATTTTCTTAACAATCGCAACAGGGCAGGTATCCCACCAACATTTTTCATGGCTATTTTATTCTCATCTGTAGATTTTCCATAAACAAGGTTGCGCAGTGCACCACAAGCATTCTTTTGAACTTCCAAAACTCTGTGATCCAAAAGGTCAACCAGATATTTGATTCCTCCTAATCTGCATACCTAGAAAGATAATGTAAACAATTTAAGATTATTGCGCATGCATGAAGGTAAAATTCTAATAAATTAAATCATTAAGTGCTTTAAAATTTCACGTGTATTATTATCATCACCACTACATAAAGAATGATATCAGGTTCTGGGAAAGACAAAGTATAATCTTCATTCTCATAAATCTTATAATCTAACAGAAGAATGTAAAATTTGATATTCAGTCATTTTTCAGATGTGTCTGACTCTTTGTGGCTCTATTTGGGGTCATTTTACCGGTAAAGGGATACTACCATTTCCCTCCCCAGCTAATTTTTGCAGAGGAGGACACCGAGGCAAACAGGCTTAAGTGAATTATCTAGGGTGACACAGCTAGTGTCTAAGGTTGAATCTTAATTGAGGAAGATGACTCTTCTTGACCTTGGGCCCAGGGTTCTATCACCACATGTGCTGTCCAATGCAATATATATGCATGTAGGATTGGAAAAAGGAATAGAACATAACTGTATAATATAGAAAATGCATAATGTGCAGTGAAGAAGTGATAACTTTTAAATCAGGGAAGATTTCACGGAGAATATAATATTTGAGCTGGGTCTTACAGATTTGGGTCTGTTTTTAACAGGTAGATATAGGAGCAGAAGTCAATTAGGCATAGAGAATGCAAATAATGAGGCCTATTAGGAGCTGGCAAGCATTCCACTGTGGCTGCATAGAGGGCACATTGATGATAGGTGTATGAAGTAAGGCTGGAAAGGAAGGCAATGACAGAGTGAGGAAAACCTTAAACTAGAGAATTTATCTGGTAGGTTAAGAGAAAACCAACAAGAAGTTTCAAATGGAAGAGTCAGACTAAATCTGTTCATAAAATAGATATGATAGCAGTAGTATGGACTGGAACTTGGAGGGGAAACAACTTCCTCAGTGTCACACTGGTGATATGTGTCCTTGGTCCTTCAACTTCAAGGACAGTAGCCTTATTGAAAAATGAGGTAGTGAAAACAAGAAGCCTGGCCAGAAGATTATTTCAATACTTCAATTTGGGGGCAATAAGGCCCTTCACTAGAATGGTCACAGGGAGGGTTTAATAAGATAAATATTAATCACATGCCATGTGCCAACTATGATTAAAGGGCAAAATTCTTAAGTAAACAAAGTATAAAAAAAATCATAAGATTAAAATATTTGGTCAATTTTGACCGCATAAAATTATTTTTGTTTTTAAATAAAATTTTATTTTTACATTATCACCTACATTTCTTCATATAGCTTTCCCTCTTCTTCTTCTTCTTAAAGAGCCACCACTTATAACAAAAAGTAAACAAGAGATTTAGCACAATTAAATGTGTTGAAAAAAAGTGTCATTATGTGAATTCTTTCTATATTCTACATTGTGTGTGTGCGCATGTCTGTCTGTCTTGGTAGGCTAACTCAAAAGTATATATGTATTTTGTATTTATTTTAGATGGAATTCCTCTTATAATTGCCCCTGTTTTTTTCCATGCTATACAGAAATGCCGATCATGTCTGTGGATTAACTGTATTCTGCAGCCTGCTCTCTTGTTGAAGCTATTTGTTTTCAGTTTCATCATTGATTTTTCTGGGCTTTACTAAGTACAACACATCACGTCATCTGCCAATAGGGATGATTTTGTCTCCTCTTTGGCAATATTAATACTTTTACTGTGTTCCCTTGTCTTACTGTTATCATTAGCATTTCAAAAACTATGTCAAATAATGTACTGAGCAAGTTTCTAGTGTGTCTCCATTGCAAACATATGCCTTTGATTAAATTAGAGAAAGGCTTACAAATCTGACTCAAGGTGTTTTTGGCATTTCATTTATGGCTTGCTTGATTTCTTTTTCTGAGAGTAGGCTCTTTAAAATCTCAATTTCTTATTTTGTTAGTCTGACTAACTTATATTTATGAAGTATGTAATGAATTGCACTTCAATTTTATGTTTTGTTGACATATAAATGGACAAAGTAGTTTCTGATTTTCAAAAATTTATTTTCTGTTGTGAACTGACTTCATTTTTTTGGGGGGGGGGCAATTTGATTATCATTTTTAATTCCTCATAGTACCTTGCACATAACCATAGGTTCATCTGGTATCTTGTTGAATGAATGTAAATTCTTCTACCCTATGGAGTCAAATTTGCTTTAATTTTTCAGGTAATTTAAACTAAGAAATATGCCTTTTATACCAATATATATATTTTAGAGGACAAGGTGTGTGCTAACTAATACATAACAGTCTTAGCTGTCAAAAATAGCTTCTTCATGGGGCAGCTAGGTGGTGCAGTGAATAGAGCACTGGCCAGGAGGCCAGTCAGGAGGACCTGAGCTCAAATCCAGCCTCAGACACTTTAACACTTACCAGCTGTGTGACCTTGTGCAAGTCATTTAATGCCAATTGCCCTGCCTTCTCCACCCTCCCCCCAAGCTTCTTCAATAGCTTTGAGATTACTGTAAGACAGTCAACCTGTAGTCAGAAGACAATGAATCAAAACAGAATCTGAATCCAAGTAGTTATATAGACCATATTAGGAATGTAGATGGTAAAATTAAGAAATTAACTAATTATTCCTAATTTTGAAGGGCATATGTACTCCTTAAAAGTATTTCTTTAAGGTTTGCCAATTCCAATTATGGTTAGTAAATCTCTAAGTATTTTTCTAATTTAGCCACAGAATTGGGACGAAAGATATTCCTGCTTGAAAACCAAATAAATACCTATACTTAAGAAAAGCAACAAAAAGAATTCAATTATCTTAAACTTTATATCTGGAATGAAAGAGGTTCACATTGTTATAAAAAGCTTGTAAACTTTTTTATTTTTAGGTAGTACCAGATATTAGAAAGTCTATGTTGACCATGGTTGATTTGCATATTGAGTATAAAATGAAAATAAATACTAGTTCTGACCAATTCTCCATCAGAGATTGCAAATGAATTAGAAGGGAGAAAGACAGCAATGTTGTCCGTACTCAAATGAAGCTCCAAAAATGGTTTTCTGAATGACTAATAAAAATTCCAAAAATCTTAGCTTTGCTAGAACCTTGTATTTGTGTTTCTGGGACCTGGGGTTTTGTTTAACTGATCAAGCAGCAACACCTCTTGTAGTTATGTCTCCCTTGCTGGGGCAACAGATAACTAATGGAGCAGAGGTCAGGATGCAGAATGGAAAGTCAACTGTATAAGCCATTAAGAAATCCGTATTCTAGGCCTACCACTGTTACTAACTGTGGTGTGACTTAGGAAAAGTCTTAGTATCTCAGTTTCCACCTTTGTAAATGAAGGCACTGGACAAGATGAACTGTAAGCTTAAGTTCTGAAATTTAATGATCCAATGGAAAGTCTTTGTACTTTGTACAATACCTTGCACATGCTTTTATGACTGCAATTTCACCAGTATAAAGTTCCCTCTACCAATCCCTTTATGATACAAATAGTTTTGAGAACTGCAAAGGCTTTAAACTGGAAGAGAATCTGGTGCTATGCCTTCCCAAAATTAGCTAGGCTAGTTCTACATTTAACCTGGACTGGACATTTTCCCAAGTAGTTAGAACCTGTCTGAGCTTTTAGCTCTCTCTGGCATGGCGTTTGAGAACACAGGGTAACCTCAATGCCATAGTAAGACACAAGGAAAAGACAGCATCACAGGGTCTTATATTTAGTACTTGCTTAATAAGCATGGGGAGATGGTGTACTACCCTATACTACAACTCTATTATATTCTCTGAGACATCAAAATTCAGATCATAAGATATAGCTAGTAAGAACACTGTAAGATTTCTCACATTCTTTATTACTGGGTTTAAGACCCAATGTTTTGGATGTACTATTCGCACCTCTAACAACAGTTCTTGCTTCATGTCCCAGAACTTAGTATAAATCTAGATTATTAAAGATTTACTTCTCTGAAGGGCTCTGCCCCTCAACCCAAACCAGCAGGAGATAGCGGGTATACAGGACAGTTTGGAGGTCATATGAGAAGAACAGGTGGCATTTGTATTGGATCATGAAGAAAGGTAAAATTTGAACTGGTGTAGAGATATAAATTTCTCAAACCAGGGAGGTGTGAACAAAGACATAGAAGTTGTTAAGTACAGAGCATATTCCTGGGAGGCTGAGCATAATTTCTGTGTTCTTTTGCAGGTATCCACCCATAGGTCAGTCACTGGTATAGTGTTTTATAGTTCAAACTGATAAAATGAAAATTATAGCTTAATAAACTGTTGAAAATAGTAATTCTATTAGTTAAATGAAAGATCAAGGGATATCTGTGATCAATAAATATGTATGGCTCTCAATGACCAATAATTTCTCTGAAAGGACAAAAATACTGATAAAATTTAAAGTTTATAGAAATTCATATTTATAACCTCCTATAACTTCACTCCACTATATGCTGACATAATGCCGAATATATACATATATCCCCTTTTATTAGTTTAAGGAATGCAAACATTTTTGTTCCAAAGCTTTGTATCAGAAAATATTTTTCTTAAATAAGGTTAAATTGACTAGACTTTCTATGGTTTAAAACAAGCTAATTATAAAGACAACTTGAAAACTACATTAAAATCACTCCAATATTATGATTCCAGCTTTTGTGAGAACTACTTAAATGTATAATTGGTTTCCAAAACAATAAAAATTATTTTAAAATATTTTTAAAAGACTATTTAATTGAATAAAATTTAATTCCCTGTGAGACCTCTAAAATAAAGAGTGATCTTTCCTTTATTTTCATTCAGAGATCTTGTACCTCAGTTTTCACTTTGTTATCTCCAAAGCATAGATGTTGTAAGTAGGCCGCTGCATTTGCCTGAACTGAGGGAAACTGATGTTGTAGCATGTGAATGACTTCAGGCAGTTCAGGATCACGCCAAGCAAATTCTCTACAAGAGAAAAAATACAATTCCAAGAACTTTTCAAATTTGTACTTTTGGTACAAAGAAATTATTATTACTCTTGCCAAGAAAGAGCTCCTTTGCAACAGAAATAAAGTAACTAAAATACCAAAAATCTCTGTAAAATTTTTTAAAAAAGTGACAAAAATATGCGAAGGCTCAGACAAAAAGATATGAAGGTATAACTAAATAAGATAAAAAAACCTTAGTACATAATTTCTTCCCATCGGTTTCATTTAAAAGAAAATAGCATTCATTTTTTCATAGAACTAGGCAAAAATATCACAATTCTTTTGGAAGACTACAAGCTTAATTTTAATGAACATATATATCTACATAACAACTGTTGGCTGTGATTAACATGGGATAAGTGTGGGTTCTTTAGCTTGGTGAATTGAGGGAACTGACAGGGAGAGAAAGAATGGCAGGGTGATATCAAGAGGATCATGCTAATCTCATGGGCCTAATTTTGGAAATGTAAGCGAGGGCTTTTTAAACATAAACTTGTTACATTAGGAGAAAACTGGCTCATCTGAAAATGGGTCTAACAATCAGTAAGTTGGCTGACCTTAATAAATCCTCAAAAACAAACTCACGAAGAATCTAAGCATTGTGAGAGAAAAGAATTATATTTCGAGTAGGAAAAAAAATTAACTTTAAAAGAAAGAAGAGCCTTTTCTATTAGCTTATTTTATTAAACCAGGTTTTTTTTTTGTTTAGTTAAATTCCATTCATTAATTTGAACATTAAAAAAAATCTAGAATTCCAAATTAGATCATTTTTGTAAGGAGATCAACACAATATGCAGAGTATGAATCTGCATTAGTTAGACCTCTGAATAAACAGAACACTGACACGTATTTTGATAAAACAGATTTCAAAAACTGCAACAGGTTTCTTTATTTCTCTTCCACCCTATCTTTTTTTCCATATTCCTTATAGCCATGGTGATTTTAATAGTGAGTAGAAAACTGAATTAATATAGTTTCAAAGCAATAAAAAAAAAGTCACTTAATTGAGAGGAAATGAGACATTAGACGCATAAAATCTTGAAACCAGTGGTGCTCATTAAAGAGAAGTTCAATTATTTCTCTTATATTATCTGGGTACCCTCAAAATATGTGGCTGAGGCACGGTAGAAAGGATGCTTCACAGTTTTTCTCGATGTCTGAATGGGGACTTTTCCTAACCATGTGTGAAAGAAATCCTTTGATCAATTTCATGAAACAGCAATTATTTTCTTCTTGCAAACTTGCAGTGTGGAGGGCAAGTGAAGAGTTCTTGCCTCCCTCTCAGAGGCAAAGAAAAAAAAATCTAGCTAGAAATCCATTTTAATGATCTAGAACCATAATTTATTTGAGAAGTATTATGTTTCTTGACATGACCTATTCTTATGTATGAAGGAGAGTATAAACATCCTTGTTAGCAGAAATCGTCTTTTGCCTTTCTTTGCAATATCAGTGCTTAGCATAATATCTGAATAGCAGGCATTTAATAAATACTTACTGACAAGTTTGTGTGATATATTATCTATTAGAAATAAGAATAAGGATTAGTATTTAACAACATGAATTAAAAAAAAGACCTACTGGAAGATCAGGAAGTGATTTAAAAACACAGTCCAACTATTATATGGTATTTCTGAAACTTTTACAGAACTTAGGAAAGTTCTCAGTATAGTTTTTGGATATTCTTAGGAGAATTTATAGAAAGCTAGAGTAGTATGTAAGAGTTGTGATGGACAAAAGTAGAGAGAGAATACTTGTGTTGATAACACCATGGAAGAATTAAAAAAGAAAGAATAAAATAGCAAAATTATATCTATGCTTCTTGATAGATTTAGTCATACAAATTCTATGACTGAAATACTACTATATAAATAAAAATTTAAAAAATACGAGTCTACTACTTACATGCCCTTAGAACACACACAAACTTATACCTACAGTGTGGTATATTAGTTGCCCTTTTAAGTTTTAAAAGATATTATTAAAAACTGGGGTCAACTTATATACCAAGCATAGAAAATAATTACCATAAATTTCATTTTTGGTGACAGCTGCTTCATTGCATCCTCCTATTAGGACTTCATGAACCTTTAAACCTTGTTCCTACGGTGTGAATAGTGAATAGCTTTCTCAATGGTGTATGTTTAGCTAAGGCTAGAATTCTAACGCTAAAATAAGTCCTGAAAGAAATATTTCCACATACTGTATTTATGAATGAGAACGCATTTACTAAGCATTTATTATGTGTGAAGCACAGGGATACTAATTTTTTTTTTTTTAAAAAAGCTTGTGCTCTCAAGGGGTTTACACAAGAATAAGGGAAGAAACACACATGGGAGAGTAGAGACTAGGAAGGGGAACTTTGTTCCAGAAAGTTACAGAGATATACTGATAAACAACCATCCAGGAAAAAAAAGACATAGCTGATTTGATCAAAGTTCCAAAACTGAGGAGAGATGGGTTGGGGAAAGAGGGTAGCAAGGAAATTAGGGATGTGGTGGACAAGTAAGTCAGACTTAAGCTTCCCTGAATTGCTTTATACCTCAATTTAAATTTAAATATGCTTATATTTATGAAGTATGAAAAGGACCAAGTAAATGCAATTCAGAACATTGGGTGGTCTGTGGTGGATTAATAGAAAGAAATGAATAAGAATCACAAAGGATGAGGTGGTGAGTGGGCTGTGATATCAATCCAAGAAAGGCTAAGTTTTCATATTGGTATACAATACTAAAATTTTAATTAACGTCCCACATTGCAATGAAGGTAGTACTTTGCCTTGATATAAACTAGTATCATATAATTTACTCTCTTAATATATAAAGATTTAAAGTGAATAAAAAGACAATTTAAAGTACAAAATGTCTCCAGAGTCTTAGTACAGTTTTAAACTTTAAAAGCTTAATACTGTCCTAGGGCTTTGGGCATACCTGGCATTTTCAATAATGAAACTAGGACCTGGCCGAATATTTAAAAATTTTACATCTCTTTTCATGCTTTTTTGAAATTCAAAATGCTGAACTTTGATTTCACCTTGACTTCAATTTCTATGAGTATGGCTGCTACTATTATTATCCTAAGATAATAATTTATTCGTACTATCAAGTTCATTATAAGGAAAAGTTTCATATCATCAAAGCTAGCCATAATAGTTTTAAGCATGAGACTATGAAATTATCATATTATGAATAACTGAATTACATTACCATATATGAAATACTTGTTTATAGTGAATAAATTCAGAGGTCAAAAATGGAGACTTTGGGAACACATAAAAAACAGAAAAGCATGTATCACTTTATTGCTTTTCTCAACTATAATAAATACTTCTATCTTATTTATTTTTGTAGGCTCAGTCAAGATAAAATGGCAAGCAACGTCCCAAAATGTTTTATTTAGTGATATTCTGTTAAACAACATTTGATCATTATATCAGGCAAAGAATCTAACTCAGCATGGCTAGGAGGGAGGGTGGACTGAGTGGTGGTCCAAGAATAACTGAATTGTATTTTGAAAATATTAACTAGTAATTAAAGTTTGTAATAAATTAATCATTGTCATCACTTGGCAAAACATCAGAAAATAAGAGAATTTGAGCACCTCCACTGTGACTAAGAATAAATAACTTTTGCTAAATGGACACTGATAAAAAACCCCAATAAATTAGTTTACTGCAAATGGGGCAGTATTGGTGGTTCTGTGATTAATATATTTGATTTCAAACAGTTCTCAGTTATTCTGTTTCAACAACAATAGAACCCAATCATTTATCTAATGCTTTATAATACTATCTAAAAGAACAAATTGGTGGAATATATGTAAAAATTGATGATATTTAGCAATAACAACTTGATGGTGGGGAGGAAGGTAAGAGGAATGAATATTTATCAAAATCCAAATATTAGACACAAGTAAAATTTGGTAGTGATTTTCAATCAAAAAAGGTAGGAAACAAAAAAATTTAGTTTTAAACATTTCTAATTACTCTTCAATTTTAAATGCCCATTACTTAAATGAAACTGATTTGTTAAAATCAAGTAATATATATCATGTATGTTTCTGAATGGGTAGTATGGTAAATGAAAATATGGGGGGGAGGGTGGAAATCTTGCTAGAAAATTAATAGGAAAATCTTTTTAGGTAATTTCATTGCAAGAATTCATATTAAACCATATTTTCCAAATTTATATAATTAACAGGAATTTTAAAAGAAATTGGTTAATAAATATATGTATATCAATAGCATAAAATTAAGAATTTGCTTCAAAAATATTAACAAATCATCATGTTTAATACTTAACAGGTCAAGTCTAATGGCAGCCTATAAATTAATTTGGGAAACACCTTCTAATCAATGTTTTCCTAGCACCTAAGTACTTCAATGACCAATGCCCTAACTATGCTAAGTAACAGCAGGCATTTTTTTTTAATACTTTGATTAAAGCAATGAAGAAAGAAACTCCTATTTAGAATGATCATCATACCTGAAATACAACCCAAAGTAATATGTGTTGAGTATTGTCGATATTACAGGCTTGGTATTTAAACCAAGTTTAATTTTAAGAACCGATTTTTATAATATTGTATCATTACTGATAATTGACATTGTTACTTGCCTGGGGTCTTTTTGAATGCTATCTATGGATGGTGATCTGGTTGTTCCATCATCAGCTGGTGCTGCATGCTGAAGTCTGTTATAATTGCACTCTTGCATTCGATACTGCATTGGCCTGTAGGGTTCCGCATAGGTAGCTGTTGTGTTCAGAGCATAATTGTTTCTTTGGTATGTAAGAGTGCTTCGCTGGCTGGATGATCTTTGCAGATTTCCAATACCTAGTATAAAGTCAAGATTTTCAAAATCTCTATATAAATTGATACTATATTTAAATGAGGTTAATAATTTTCATGAAAATCTGAAACAACTTTTATGCTTCAAGTAGCATAATGGTTATTCACAATTATTTTGTATAAGTAAAGCCTTACATTATCAGACTTTTAAAAACACCTAAAGGCAGTTAAAAATTTGGTCAGATATTAACACTCTATCAAAACAAACTATGATGAGGAAATGAGAGTATTATTATGTAATTCTCTTCAGAATACAGATTTTAATGAAGATTCTGTGGTATACAATAGCAGTAAATAAATATTAAAATACAAATATGTTGAGAATGAAAATAGCATAATCTCATGCAATCTATTTAAAAACAAACTCGTTGAATATTTGTGAATTAAATGAAAACAATGAAAAACAAAGTGTATTTCAAACACTTTGTTGAAGGGTTGGTTGCTTTAAAAAAATATTTTGATTTTAATTCTAAGAAACAAGGATTTTGCTCGTTAGTAATTTTATTCTACAATAGAAAAGACAATAACTCAAGTTGATTCAATCAACTTTGACATAATCTTGGTGTTTTAGGCAAGATCATGTTGCTAGTGTAACCACAGAATTAAGCAGACAGCCTAATTAATATTTTTGTTTTATATTAGTATCAGAATTGGTGCCAATGATTTTGTTATGAAAGATACTAATATTCAGTTTCCACTGTATATTAGGATTCAATGTAAAATAAATGCTTTATACAGGGGAAGGATTCTGTATAGCAGGTGTGTGTGTGTGTGTGTGTGTGTGTGTGTGTGTGTGTGTGTGTGTAAGAAATTGTTATAAATAAGCTTGAAAATATAAGAATAGCACACCGAAGACATAAAATATAGCTTTTCTCTGCATATTTGCTTTAGGAACAAAAAAAAAAAACCCAGAAAGAAAAATTTCAACTTGAACAATTTCATTTGCTGAGCTGTTATCTAACATAAAATACAAATCTATAGCTTTTTAAAAAGTATAACCTATACATTCAATTAATTAGATTTAATCAAAGCAAAAATATATTACCTGTGAAGAAGTAGTTAATGAACTCTCGATTTATTATGTTTATTGATCTATCATTGTTGCTTTATTCACCACTCATTCTGATGGCAAACATGGTTTCTTTCCAACAGTGAACACAGTTTCAACAGGATAAATCATCTGTAGGGAAACTGATTAATTGCCCAAGTAAAAAAATTCACACCTACCTGATCCAGTGCGATACAATGCTGTTTGGGATCCCTGGAGCTCAACAGTTCCATGATTTGGACTACGATATATTGGACTATAGTAAGTTCTCCCTTCATATATAGGGGTGATGTGCAAGTCAGGAGATACAGCAGAACGCAATTCTTGCCCAAGTTGGCTATGCTGACTAGCATAAGAACTTCTCAAGCCTATGAGCAAGAAAATTTTATAAAGATATAGGGAAGATCAAATGAAGACTTAGAACATGAAACCTCTTCAAAACACTAACCATGACAACTGAATTTCTAATGAAATATTAAACTCAAATATTGAACTCAATTTAACTTAAAAATGATAGACACTAATAATTCAAAAGAACTCATTAATGAAACACACGTTTACTTGGCAGCCAGGTGAAAAGGGCAGAACTAGCAATGAAAGTCAGGAGTGGCAATGAGGAAGATTTTAGCTCGATACTTCCTAACAAAAAGAGTTGTCCAAAAATGGAAAGGAATGACTCAGGAATTAGTGTGTTCCTTTCATTAGAAGCATTCAAATGAAAGGCAGCTGAATATATTGGTATGTTGTAGGGAAGATCTTTGGGGAAGATGGCTTCTGAGGTCTCTTCCAACTCTGTGAAAGGAAAACTTATAAAGGAATCATTAATCTCACATTTCTATCTGGAATGGATAATAAAACTTGATTCTAATCCAAGCATCTCCTTTTCTTAAGAATGAAAATTAAATTTTATAAAATTTGATTCCACTAACCAAATTAAGGATATCTTTGTTTCTTAAAATTAAGCAACCAGCCCCTCACCCAAGTGTTTAAAGTACATTTTGTTTTTCACTGGTGTTTTCATTAGCTAATTCACAAATATCCGGTGAGGATGTTCTAATGATTAGAAAGATATTATGAGATATCTTTAATATTTATTTACTGTTATTGCATACTATAGAATCTCATTAAATTCATTAAAATCCATATTCTAAAGTGTTACATAAAAATACTCTCATTTCTTGATCATAAGAATACTGTTTGTTTTGATATAGTGTTAATAGCTGAAAGAGTACCTATGATGTGTAAGGCACTATAGTAGGTACTAAGGATAACTCCCCCCCCTCAAATTGAACAGTCTCTACTTTCAAGGAATGTATATAGCATGAAATAAACAGTGAATAGTGCATTATTAAGGAACCTAACAGGGACATCTAATTCAACTTCTTACTCAAGGCAGAATTTCCTCTACATTATTAAGGATAGGTGGTCATCCAGCTTCTATTTCAATATTTCAAGTAACAAGGAATTTACTACCTCACAAAGTAGTCTATTGCATTTTAGAAGAGTTCAAATTATTAGAAAGTTTGTCATCATACTATGACAAAACAGGCTTTTCCATATTCTCTAACCATTTCTTGAAGATGCCTCCTCCTGGCACCATATGGAACGAATTCATTTTTTCTTCCCAATTATAACCTTCTAAATATTTGAGAATTGTTCTAACATATTTTCATTTCAGATCAATATCTCTCACTCTTTCTACTTATTCTCACATGACAGTTTTAAAAATCCTTATATCCTGATTAGTTCTCTAGACACAGACCAGTTTATTTCTTTTTTGTTATCCAACATATTAGCCATCCCTTTCACCTTTTTGTCATTCATTATCTATTTCCTATGTATCCACCTATCAATGGAATAGAATCAATAAATATTAAGTACCTACTATGTGCCAGGCATTGTGCTAAGAGGCTATGAGCCTATAAGACTAGTGTTATTAAAAGTATTCTCATATTTTATTTTTCATGTAGCTATTAGTCAAAGACAATGCAATTTTAGCATTAATGTTAACTTATATTTTATTGGTAAAATAAAGTTTTATTATTCAGTAGGAACATTGAACACAACTTTCAGACTAGTTGGGGATACAATAAGAAGTTACAGGAAACATAATAGAGACTTACTTTTTAAACTTTTGGTGATAATGGAAAGCCATTAATTGGGAAAAAACAGTCTTTTTCATTGTCAGAACTGAATTAAGGTCAAATGAGGATAAATATGAGTGATAATGATGTTTAGTGAAAATAATTGTTGTTCAATTCAGTTGTTTCAGTCATGTCCAATTATTCATCATTCCCTTTGGGGTTTTCTTGTTAAAGATACTGAAGTAGTTTACCATTTCCTTCTCTGGCTCACTTTACAGATGGGGAAACAGAAGCAAATAGGGTCAAGTGACATGCTCAGGGTCACATAGCTAGCAAGTGACTGAGGCCAGACTTGAACTCAGGAAGATATGTCTTCTTGATTTCAGGCCCAGCACTCTATCCATTGTGTTACCTAGCTTCCCTAGTGATAATAATGTGAATGATAAAGTCAAGACTCTTTCCTTTTTCTGTCAGTAGTCATTAGAGGCAATATTTTGTAACTTTCCCCTTCTTTATCTTTTCCTTGTTTAGGTAACAGAAACAGATTGTTCTCTTAAGAGTCCGATAGTATCCTTTCTTTCCTTATTTTTACAAATAAATTACATGATATCAGAATTAAGTGTCCTTTGAATATCTGGCCATTTTTCTTTGACAGTTCGTTTATATCTTCTTTAACTTCCTGGGTATTTCATGTCTTAGTAAACATTCATCTCTTGCCTTTCTCCTTTGATTTTCAGAATTTCACCTTTGGGGTTTGGCTAAGGTTTTGATATTTGTTGCTTTTCTAAAATTTTAAACTGCATGCCAAATTCATTGATTTCTTCTCCCTTTTTCACTAAAAGTATTCAGAGATAAAAATTTCCCCTCAGATGACTGCTTTGCATCCCAAGAGTTTGATATGTTCTCTGTCACATTCTTTTTTTTTTTTTTTGCTTTTTGGAGGGCAATTGGGGTTAAGTGACTTGCCCAAAGTCACACAGCTAGTAAGTATGTCAAGTGTCTGAGGACGGATTTGAACTCAGGTCCTCCTGACTCCAGGGCAGGTGCTCTATTCAATGTGCCACCTAGCCGCTCCCCCCACACTCTTTAATGAAATTATCTATTATCTTCAACCCACCAAAATACTTATTCATTCTCTAGTTAAATTTGAATAATTTCTTCAAAGATCTTTTATCGATAATTTTTATTGTACAGTGGCCAAGCAATGTTATAATTAATATTTTTACTTTTCTTTATTTGTTTATGACATTATGCCCTAACCATTGCTAATTCATTTGTATCTATATAAAGTACTGATATCATTCCATTTTTAAAATAGCCTACTAGTTTTCTTGCTTATCTCTTTTAACCATGACTATTTTTATGTTTTAAAATAGTTTATTTTTATGTTTTAGGTTACCTTGTTTTAGAACATGATCACTATTCCTACTTTTAAAGATTTTTCTGAAGGGTAAAAAGTTCTGCTAGAGTCCTTCATTTTAACTTATTAGTGAGAAAGCTTGTTTCAAATGGGCTCTCTACCTCACCACCCCACATTGTAAGATCTTGCTTTCTAATCTGTTTTGCTACCCACCTTCCATTTTATGGTTGAGTTCATTCTAGTCCCATTTATGGTTATGACTACACATTGTTTATTTTCCTCCATCCTTACATTTTATATATGTTTTCTTACTTTCTTTCCTTATCCCACACTTTATAATACAGAAGTAGAGAAAGAAAAGGAATCTTATCAGCACTAACAATCTATATTAGAAGTGATCTGTACCTACTCCTTAACCCTCTTTTCACTAAGTCTTGATGCCAATGTTTTTTTTTTAACAATTTAAATCTTTCTATAACTCCCCTTTTATGAACAATCTTCTATAGTTGAAGTTTATTTGCTTGTATTTCCTGACTAATTTTATTTTTTTTTACTCTTTTTACTCTCCCTTTCCCTTTTCTTGACCCTATTTCCTTCTCAAATTTAATATATTTCTACACCAAACCTCTATGTGTTTGACCCTCCTTGGTCCTATACGAGTTTCATGGCGGGAAGGGGTGGGGGGGCCCTAGGTGGTGCAGTGAATAGAGCACTGGCCCTAGAGTCAGGAGGACCTGAGTTCAAATTTGGCCTCAGACACTTAACACAAACAAACAAACAAAAAACTAGCCCTGTGGCCCTGGGCAAGTCACTTAACCCCAATTGCCCTCAAAAAAAAAAAAAAAAGCAAAAAAAAGTTTCATGAGAATCCCACTTCTCCCCACTATAGTGTACTCAATTTATATGAGAATAAATTCTTCACAATTGTTCAATTGTTCATTTATTCCCTATTCTTAGTCCCTCCCTTATCCAACTTAAGACTATGAAAACAAAACCACACTCAGCCTCTGTATTTGTCTTAACTCCCAAGGTGAGCCTAAAAGACAGCAGGATCTCCAAGAGACAATTATTTTTGTCCTTCCATTAGAACAGAAACATTTAATTATTATTTAGTCCCTTCCAATTGCTCAACTGCATTTACCTTAGTAGGTTTTTCTTGACCCTTGCATTTTCTTTTCAAAGTTTTACTCAGTATTAGTCTTTTCATCAGGGATGCCTGACAGTTATGTGATCCTGACAGTGATTCCTTTGTACTTGAATTCTTTCTCACTAGTTGCTTGTAATATCTTCCCCTTAAATTATAAATTATTTTGAATTTGCTCTGACATTCCTGGGTATTTTCAGATTTTTTTCAAGAGGGTGATCAGTAGATTGTTTTTATTTTCATATTGCCCTCTGGTTCTAATGGATATAGGCAGTTTTTTTTTGAACATAATTATTAGTTGGTTTGATTGTTCTTTTTTTTTTTTTTTTGGTTATAGATTTCAGGGAGCCTGAAGATTTTTAAATGATTTCATTACTAATTTATCAGTTCAGTTATTTTTGAAGGCAATTTTTAAAAGACAAAATAAAAAAAAAACTTTTAAACTTTTCAATAATATTTCTTGCCATCTCGTGGAATCATCAATTTCTATTATTACTTGGATAAGAGAATCAGCCTCCTCAGCTCTAATTTCATTTGAAAATTCATGATTCATTTTTTCCAGTCACTTTGGCAGTTATTGTGACCAGGTCTTTTTTTCCTCCCTTCTGACACACATTGTTGTGGGGTTACTTTCTTCCTATATATTTATTTCTTAGGTTTCTCTTAATCCAAAGTACTTACTTCTTTCTTGTGGTTTTCTTCTGTTTAAAACTTATTTTCAGTCTCAGTTCTTGGATTAGAACTTCTTGTTTGTATTAATACTCTCTAGTACTTTTAGATGGCTTTGCTTGGACTGGATCCCTCAGCCATTATCTCATCTGGATGGAATGGATGGTACCAGACCCTACTCTGTCTCAGTCTCTAGGTTGTCTTGAGGGTTTTGGTCCCAGCAAGTCTTTGTCTCCTCTCCTCATATAAACCCCAATTAGGAGTTGGTTCTGTACCTTACGGTTTCTCTTGAAAGGTCCAATGAGATGCTGGAGATCATATTGGTCTGAGGCCTCCTGCTTAATATTTGCATTAAGAACTCAGGTACTGAGGTGCTTTATATCCTGTGTTTTGAGAAATATGTGGGCAGATCCAAATTCCCTGTTCAATGACCTATGGTAGATGGTTCCATTTCCTGCTTCTGTTCTGGCAGGTAGGAATTTCAGTCCAGATTGAGGTCCAAAAACAGTATTGATCTTGTTGACTTGTGACCCCTCCTCCTCTAAGAATACCCTCTCTGAATACCAGCTGGTTTTAGATCTATTTGCAGGCAGTGTAATGTTAATGGGAATTTGAAGACTTTCCCTGCTTTGAAAATTAACTCTGCACCCTAAAAGGTTGAATGTAATCACAAGGAGCCTATGGTAGGAGGAGTTTGCTAAAGGGTGGAGAAGAGCCCACAGAAAGGTGGGAGTCAGAGTAAGCTAGACATGATTGGGAGAAGAGGATGGTTCCAAGAAAGTAAATATTGGTTTTGTGTTGGTTTCTGGGAAGGCTAAAGGATGCTGTGGCTCTCTGTGCTGTTGTGGCTTATTAACTTCTTTGCTACTATGATGGAATAGGCTTACTGGTTTGGGGATTCAGTTTTCTGGGGTCTGAATAACTGTTTTGCTTCTGTCTTCTATGTGGAGGGTCTGTTATATTTTGTGATTGAGCACTATACAAGTATATTTATTGTGATTGTTGGTGGTGTGAATATTGCATTGGTGCTACAGGAGCTTGTGATAGTTTTCCTGGTGTAACTCCTATACCACCATCTTAAAGATTTCTGGGTACCTTTTGGTGTGGTTTATGTCTTGACAGGAGAGTTTACTTTTGTTCTGTCTATCATTGTGAGGTATTTCTGTATTAGCTCAGTATGTACAGAAGAGCTAAGCTTTAGTACAATTTTTCATGCCGTCATCTTAACTAGAAATCTGCTCAAATTATTTTAGAATTCAACTTAGAATTATGCTAAGTGATTAAATGTCAATTTTGCCTCTGCTTACTTCATTTTGCATCAGTTCAAATACAGTCCTTTATTGCTTTTCTGTATTCTTTAAATTTTTTCATTTTGTCTTGCATACTAATACAGTTCCACATTGTGACTTTCCCCACTGTGGTTATGATATATCACAGGTTGGCATAAGGAATTAAATGGGAATTTTTGTAGAAGCCACACACAATCACACAAACAAAAACCTAGCCGTGTAACTTTGGGCAAGTTACTTAACCCCAATTGTCCTAAAGGGGCGGCTAGGTGGCGCAGTGAGTAAGAGCGCCGGCCTCGGAGTTGGGATGACCCGAGATCAAATCCGGCCTCAGAAAATGAGCACCCACACATAAATAATGACTAGCCGTGTAACCTTGAGCAAGTTACTTAACCCCAATTGCTTTTAAAAATAAATAAATAAAAAAGAAGCCACACACAACACAGAAAAAGTTGAGAAAATCAGAAATGCATAAAATATATGCATGGTATCATACAATATCAATATACTTTATCTTTCAATACCATAGTAATTTAGACTTCATCTTGCTATGAAGGGAGGACCACAAAATTTTATGAGAATTTTCCAGATCATGGGTGTGCTATCTGTTTATCCATCCCCCAATTGTTTGTACTGGACACCTACTTTGTTTCCTGTTACTTGCTACTATAAATATTTGGAATTAAGTAAGATCTTTTATTAAAAACTTTTGGGATGGCTAGCTGTTCCATCTGAGTTAAGAGCTATGTACATTTTGCCTAATTTTAAAAACACTATTCCAAATTGTTTTCCAGAACACTACAATTTTAAAGAGAAGGAAAATGCTATTATTTTCTATAAATGGAACTGGAAAAACATTTTGTTTTTATGATAAATTTTTATGTACATCTATCAGTTTAATGATTCATCTCTACCTTTAAAAATACCAAAACTAAATGAAAAATATTCGGAATTCAACAGCCTCATAAATAGTTTCATAAATACCTTGTTGATCAATTACCGTATCAGGGTGACTTTTAAAATTCTCTTTAATTTATTTAATACTATTACATGTAAGACACACTAAAATTTATTAAATTAAATAAATTTATTAAAATAAATAACATAATCTCTTTTTCATCCATGGATTCTTTTTTTTTTTTAAAGCAATTTAGATTAAGTAACTTGCTCAAGGTTTCACAGCCAGTCATTATTTACGTGTGGGTGCTCATTTTACGAGGCTGGGACCCATTCTGGGTCATCTCAACTCTGGGGCCAGTGCTCTTACTGCACCACCTAGCTGCCCCTCTTCCATGGATTCTTTTAAATTTTTTTCAATATACTCTGGACATATAGGTTAACATACTTCAGTACACCAACATGGGTCTCTGTGGAGGAAAGCAATTTTATATATGTTATTCCATCATTTAGGTTCTATGTAAACTTTAGAAACTGCACTGTCTGAGTCTATTACCAAATATTGCTTTAGCAATATGTAGCAAATCAAATGACAAGTATTTTTTTTTTGGAAGTGTCTTAACTCTGATATTGCAAATAAGTAAAAAGGTAAATTGCGTAGCTTAAAAATCTTATTCAGAACAAATCAGCACATATCCAACTAAGAACCTTGGCTCGTTCTAACTCTGGGAATTCTTTTATGATCAATTTTTCTTTGAAAGAAACTTTGCCTTTATCAGTGGAAAAATATCTACAGGAAAAAAATACAGGTTGGAGTATATTTCTTCTAAAACAATGTCTGACAAATACATCAAAGCTATCTACAGTCATATGATAAAATGCTCTAAATCACCAGTAATCAGAGAAATGAAAATTAAAACAACTCTGAGGTACTACCTCACACCTATCAGAATGGCTAATATATGACAAAAATGGAGAATATTGGATATTGGTGGGGATGGTGGAAAACTGGGACACCAATGTACTTTTGTGGAGTTGTGAATTGATTCAACCATTCTGGAGAACAATCTGGAATTATGCCCAAAGGGCTGTAAAAACTGGATTCCCTTTGATCCAGCAATACTACTGCTAGGTCTATATCCCAAAGACATAAAAAAAAAATAAAAAAAGGAAAGGACCTATTTGTACAAAAATGTTAATAGCAGCTATTTTTGTGGTGGCTAAGAATCGGAAATCAAAGGGGGAATAGCTAAACAAGCAGTGATATATGATTGTAATGGAATATTATTGTGCTATAAGAAATGATAGGCAGGATGATTTCAGAAAAACCTGTAAAGACTTACATGAACTGATGCAAAGGGAAGTAAACAGAACTAGGAGAACATTGCACAGTAACAGCAATAGTGTATGATGAACTGTGAAAGACTTAGCTATTCTCAACAATATAATGATCCAAGACAATCCCAAAGGACTGATGAATCATACTATCTGCCTCCAGAGAAGGAACTGGTATTGATTAACTACAGGTTATTTTTCACTTTCTTACTTAATTATTTTCTTTTATTCAAGTCTTTCTTTTATAAAATAACAAGTTTCACATAAAAAAAATAACTGTCCAAAAAACCCTACTGAAAAAACAATGTCTGATTTTCTATCCTATTTGCTACATAATCAGGTTTTTATAAATCAGGGGAGGAAAGCTTTCCATGGGCTAGGATATGAAGCTGAGAATTCACATATTTTCTTTCCCCCATTCAGGCGCAACAGATATAAAGTAATCTCCACAATATTTTCCATCTATATACCCTTCTTTCTACTCACATGGTTCCCCTTCTACTTCATGGCTTCATCAACTCTTTTACACAAGCTATTCAAACATTCCAAACCCTTTAGGTATTCCTGCTTGCAATCTTTTCAGTCCATTTTCCACATAATTGCCATAATTGTCTTTCTAGAACACATGTCTGACAATGTTACTCCTTGGCTAAAGAATCTTCAATGGCTCCCTGTTGTGTCTAGGATAAAATAACTGATTCATCAGCTTGGTTTTTCAAGTTCTACAGGATTGAACATTAGCCTAACTTTTCATAATGATTTTCCATACTCTGTGGTGAATCCATGTTCCAAACAACTGGCCTGTCATTCCTAGAACTTGCCAACATAGTTTATAGTTTAACATAGCTTATCTCTATATCTCTGTATGGGTGATCCCTACTTATCTGGAATGTACTTTTGCTCTGCTTATTCTCAACTGAGGTCCCACTTCTTGTAGGAAAACCTTTTCTGGTCCTCCACTCTTTCTCTCGTCAAATGATTTTACATTTACTTATTTGTTCACATGTTGTATCACTCATTTTTATTTGAACTCGACAGAGGAGGGTTGAATGGCCCACATTTGATATAGAATGTTATTAAACTCAACAAAGAATCAGATGGGGACAGAGAAATGAGAGAGGGAAGAGGGACATCAAGAAGAAGGGTAGATTTAGGGAGAGATTAATCTTAAATAAAATGAACTGTCTTTGGATAGTAGTACATAAAGCAGGGAATAAAAGGAAGGAAAAGACCAGAATCTATAATGAAGGAGTTGGCAAGAAGAAAAGGGGAGCAGTGGAATGAAAACAGATTGAATAAAATTCAGATCACTAGTGTTTAGGACAATGCTCTCTCAACATGCTTTTTTTCCTTTATAAAGGGGGGAGAGGAGGCAAAGAGAGAAAAAAACATAAAATAATAGGCTTGATGGAAATAGGTAACTGGTTATGAATCATAACTGTGAATGCAAATGGAAAGAACTTACCTGTAGGAGAGAGTAGAGTAAAAGAATAGATTAGAAAGCAGAGTTCAACAAAATGTTGGTTAAAAGAAACACAAAGATGTAAAAAGAGTTAAAATAAAGGGAAGGAACAAAATCTATTTAATGCTTTGGCTGAACTAAAACAAAACAAAACAAAACAAAACAAAGTTAATAATCATGCTCTCAGACAAGACAACAACAAAAATAGATCTGATTAAATGAGATAAAAAAGAAATCTACATTATGCTTACAGGCATCACAGACAAGTTAATATTAACACATAATATATATGCACTGAATGGCATAGCATGTAAAGACTTAAAAAGTTTATAAGAAGAGACAATAAAATTATTGTTAGGTATCCCAATATACTTCTCCCAGGTCTAAACAAATCTAATGAAAACCAAGACAATCAAAAAGTAAAAGACCTGAAGAGAATTTTAGTAAACTTAAATGGAACAGATCTCTGGAGATTACTGAATGAGAATGAAACCTTAAAGAGAAACCAACCATGTTGCTAGGGCATAAAAACTTCACTAACAAATACAAAACAATTAAACACATACTTTATTTATGATGATGTAATAAAAATTATATTTTATAAAGGGCATTTGAAGAAAGGATTAAATATTAATTGAAGACAAAATAACTTAATCCTAAAAACTTTATGGTTCTAATTAATTCAGTGGCAAACCATGATTCCAGAGGACTGAAGATGAAGTATGTTACCTACCTTTTAATAGAAAGTTGAGAGACTCAAAATATTGGATAAACAATGTAATTTTGGCTATAATCAATGAAAGAATTTGCTTGATTACACATATTTTCAAAGGTTTTTAATAAATATTTTTTCAATTGGGGTGAGGGATAAGGAATGTGAGAAAAACAAATGCTTGTTAATTCTTTTTTTTTTCTTTTTAGAGAGGAGAATGCAGGGCAATTGGGGTTAAGTGACTTGCCCAAGGTCATAGGGCTAGTAAGTGTTAAGTGTCTGAGGCCGGATTTGAACTCAGGTCCTCCTGACTCCAGGGCCAGTGCTCTATTCACTGTGCCACCTAGCCACCCCCAATGCTTGTTAATTTTTAAAAATATTAAAACAGAAAAAAAAAGTCTTACAGAATTTAGATTTAGATAAGGGTTCTTTTAAAAAACTTAAAAAAAAACTGTGATGACTATTTCAATATAATTGTTTTTCTTTGTAACCCTGTGTATTTTATTTCATGCATTTAAAAACATTTTTTCTGTGAAGGGGTTCACAGATGTCATCAAGTTGCCAAAAGTGTCCATGATTTAACAAAGTAGTTTAAGAACCGTTGGTTTAGGCCAAGAACAAACTAAACATGACAACAATGCACAAATGGATACATAACTTAGATATAACAGATCACACCATAAACAAAGAAGAGGAGCATAGAAGAAAATACTTTTAGCAATACCTTTACAAGAAGATTTCATGACCAAACAAGGCATAGAAAAGATTAATAAAGTCTAAAAGACAAATTTTCTGATAAAGGTCTGATATCCCTGATGTGTAAGGAATAGATTCAAATATAAAGAATGACAGGGTTCCTCAATATGGTAAAATGATTACATGTAATTCTCAATGCAAGAAATCAACAGCCATAAGAAAAAAAATGCTATAAGTCACTAATATTTTTTTAAATCACTAATATTTTTAAGGCAAACTAAAACAACTTCCAAATTTCATTTCACAAAAACAAAAAAGGAAAATGAAATCGCTGGAGAAGCTCCAGGAAGATAGGCATATTGGTAGAGCCTTGATGGAGCTATAAATTGGTCCAGCTATTCTGGAAAGCAATCTGAAATTATATTTGTGAAGTCACCAAAATGCATACTCTGTCTCACAGGTATTTAGGGAAACCCAGAGTTCAAAGTAAGAGGAAAAAGTTCCATATGCATAAAATATTCACAACACTTATTTTTGTTGTAGAAAAGAACTGGACAAAAGGGGGTATAAGTTTATTGGGGAATAGCTGAACAAATTATGGCATATAAACATAATGGGAAATTATTTTGCTATAAATGATGAGAGGAATCTTTTCAGAAAAAACTAGGAAGACATGAATCGATGCAGAGTAAAGTGAACAGAACTAACAGAATAATTTATACAATAGACAAAAAGACTTAAAAATGAACACTGAAAGATTTAAGAACTCTGATCAACATAACAACAAATCATGATTCTAAAAATCTGAAGATGAAACATGCTACCCACCTACTGAGATAATGGACCCAAAGTACAGAATGAGATATACATTTTTGGACATAGCAAATATGTAGATTTTTTTTTTGCCCAACTAAGATTATTTTCTTTTGAAAAAATAAAACAATTGAAGAGATGAAAAAAATCTGTTTGCTCTATCAAAGACCTTTATAGAAGTTTGAATACTACAATATAAGTAAATAAAGTATAAATTTCCTAACTTCTCGTGTTGTGGAGACATTAAATTCTGGGTCACTTACTGAGCATCAAAGACATTGTGCCAGACCAGAAAATGAGAGCGACTGACCTAAGGCCTTCATTTCAGCATTAGATAGTCAAGGAAAACTCTTCCTATGAACTCACAAAATAGGAACTATTAGGTATCTGTTTTGTCTTGTGGGAAATCCATGCATAATAATTTTACATTACCAGAGAGGATAAGTCTCTTTTTTTCAATTAGTCTGCCATAATACTAATATAGTTCTTTTTTTTAATTAAAAAAAAATTTTTTTGCTTTTTTTTGGAGGGTGGAAAACAGGGCAGTTGGGGTTGACGTGCCCAAGGTCACATGGCTAGTTTTATGTTAAGTGTCTGAGACTGAATTTGAATTCAGGTCCTCATGACTTCAAGGCCAGTGCTCTATTCGCTAGCCACCTAGCATAGTTCTTTATTACGTCATATCTGGATAATTGCAAAGGTGTATCTTCAGTTCCTCCTCCACATTATTAAGGTTAGAGAGTAATACTCCTAAAACACTCTTTTTAATGTCACTCCCTTGCTCAAAATTCTTTGATGGTTCCCCATGTAGATAATTAAATATAAATCAACATCTTTCACAGCCCTGCTCTAATTTACCTTTGTATAATACATCCTTAACTCCAACAAAGCTGGGTTTTTCATTATCTTTCGAGCAAGACTTTATCACCATATCTCAGCTACCTTCTCATGCTAGGACTTCTTTCTTCCTATGTAATCTTCTCACCCTGGAGTACCGTTTTCTCCCCAGTGGTGAATTCCTCTGAGGGCCTCTATTTTGTGGAATGGCCTAAGCTGACCAACCTTTCCAACTGTACTCGCTGGATTTTGTCACTATAACCTTGAATGGATACCTTTCCCTCCTTCACCCCATACTTTTTAGCTCCTTTAAGCACTGTCATTCCCCATTAGAATTTGTTACTAGGGGTTAGGAATTATCTTTCTTTTCACTTACGTTTGTATTCCCAGTGCTTAGCATAGTGTCTGGCCAATAGTAAGTATTTAACAAATACTTGTTGACTGACTGGCACACTGTATATATTTCCATCTTTGCTCCTATCTTCATCTAGTATAAAATATTTTTCCTAAATCACTTTAGTTTATATAATTCTTCTTCCCCACCAAGTCCCACCTTCTCCATGAAGCTTTACCTGACTTTGCCATTTCAGGGATTTCTCACTAAAATTTGTTTAGTACTTCAGTGTATAACAGTCAGGGATAATATCTTAAAATTCTTTGTATTCTCTCATTGTCTAATATATTGCTTTGCACATATTTATTGCTCAACAAATGCTTGTTTATGAACATAAATAAGGTACGTGCTTTTAAAATCTTCATGACTTCATGAAAAGGGTAAAGATTTCCCCTGCTATTATAGGTCCACTTGATTTACAAAAGAATAGAGATAGGAGGCTGACCTAGAGAAGATTATTGAGGCAAAAATTGTAATCTCAGTAAATGTAACGAAGCTGATAGATGAAATTCACCAAAAGATAGCTTATATGGCAGTCCCTCATGGAAGACTTTTCTATAATCAAAACAGCTTGATGTAAGGACTCCTTACTGTTGTCTAAATTTTCAAATTTAACAAACTGAAATGATTTATGCTCATTTGAAAAAATATGTGTGTGTATATACAGACATAAACATATATATGTATTTATGTACATATGAAAAGACCATTAGCTGGTAATAAGTTCTACATTAAAAAAATTATAAGCAGCTTGGCCCCAATGATGTTCTTTAAAAATGCAAGATACATTGCGTAGAGCCCATATCAGACTGCAAGCTGTTTTAGGGAGGGAGAAGAAGAAAATTAAAAACTCCTGAAAGTGAATGCTGAAAACTAAAAATAAATAATTTAATAAAAATATGCAAGATAGATATAATGTAATGTTGATTGACTGTCTTTTGGGTAAAAATTAAGAAGTCATTACAAGTGAAGACTACCACTGATAAAAATATATTACACAATTTTATGCATTGGAAATTATTATATACTATAAAAGTTAAAATGAAAATATAAATTCTCATTATATCATCATCATTCTAAGCAATAGTTTATTACAGTGGATTTATTCACTAGACTTTTAAGCTATAATTTTACCTTTTTACTAACCTGTGAGACTGTCTGGACGAGGTGGAACCATCCTCTCATAAATGTCATACTGTTGCTGTCCAAACTGTTCAATATCATGAATAGTTCTTTGTAGTGATGATCCCAGATGCTGTGGAACTGCAGTCATTCCAGAGCGTTTCGGGGAAGATGAGCCTACCTGGGCATGGGATGGAGAAGCTACCCTAGTCTGTGCATCAGTCAGGGTTAAAGGTGAACCCACTCTGACTGCTGTTTGATATTGAGAAGCTGTTCCATTGGGGTTAGTTGTTTGCCTTGATGTGACTGAACCAATCCGTCGTACAGCAGTGGGAGAAACAGGTCTTTGTGTGGCATATGGAGATGCTGCTCGCTGGGCAGGTAACGTAGTAGATGAATACACATTTGAATTCAGTGGTCGGGAGTCAGTCACTGATGGAGAGCCATATCCACTACCCAAAGAAGTTCTCAGTGACCCCCTTGAAGGAGAAATGCCCGTACTGATAACATAAGAAGGAGACTGTGCTCTAGACGGAACAGAACTAACTCTTCTCATGGTTCGATTGGTAATATTTACAGAAGGCTGATAAGAGGGAAAAAAAAAGGATTATTCCCCCCGTTTTTGATGTTTAAAGTTAGATAAAAACACTAATATGATACAAAATAAAAGCCACTTTAAATATTTATTTCATAAAGTGAGCTTTTCTTCCCCATGATCTAGTGTTAGAAATTAAATTATATCCATAGCATTTTTTCTTTACCCTTATTTTCCTTCTGTTTAATCTGCACCCAGATCCCTTCCAAAACCCACTAGAAGCAATCAACAAACTTGGATCTAATGACCTTTAATATTCCTTTCTGTTTATTCTTTTTTTTTGTCATCCTCTGGCTTTGAATATTTTTATTAACAAAGAATTTTTTTTCTGAAGCATAAATAACTTGAGTGCAGGATTTATATCCATCCATCCTGCTTTCCTTCCTCATGTAGTTGCATTAAAATAACCCATGACGCAAAATTTGAATAGGGTAAAAATTAAGGTAAAACAAAAACATTCTATGAGAGTACTTCATGCTAAATATAAGAATTCACACTTGTGGTTTAGTTATTCCAGAAGAAAATTAGATTCGGAGAGTTTGATTATTCAGACTGATCTCAATCATACTTTTACTCATAAAGAATCTTTTAATTAAAGCCTAATGTGTAGTCCTGCTGCTTGATCCCTCTATCTCAAATGCTTTTCATTTAAATATGTATACTTAATGATTTCACCCATTTTCCTCAGTGCCCCTTCCCCCTGATACCTGAACTCTCTTCATCTTGAGATGACAGTTACAAAAAGAAGCAAATTGGAAGCAAACAAAAAACGTTAAGGTCCGTAAGGACCAGGACCATAGCTTATTTTGAAACACTTATCTCCCCTGGTCCTTAGCACAGGGCTTTTCACACAGCAGGTCCTTAACAAGTGTTTTCTGTTGCTGTTGTTAGGAATGTTTAGGCTGTGCTGTGTTCCTAGCCACACTTGATAGAAAAAGGAGACAAAAAAAATTCACTTTCACTGTTAATCCTATTATAAATTTACCTAACATAACACAGTTGGCTTTCAGGACCATCAGTTAGATATACTTTGTTGAACTCAGGGGAAGAAGGATGAGTAGAAGTCAGGTATGAGAAAAGGACATGGGGAAACAGGGTAACACATAAAAAGAAACTGAGGACTGCGTACAACAGGGAAATCTCTATTTAACATATCACTAGACTAAAACATCCAAATTCAGATTCACAATCTTCTACCTTAGGATTAAAATCTACCCTTCATTTTTAAAGTGGTGTTATGAATATGAAGTCCTCTCTCATAAAGGCAAACCTTCACATCTGTAGTTACAAAGTGTATTAATATAAGTAAAGAATCATTTAGCTTTAACGAAGATCTTCAGGTATCACTTTGGAGAAAAATACATAATTTCCACAATCAATAAATAGTGTAGAAAATAATGATGCTTTAGACACTACCTCTTGCAAACAAAACCAAAAAAAATCCAAACACCCCTGTAATTATTTTGGATTTGTCAAGGCCCAAGAACTGGATAGTAATGGAATATTATACTTTGATATGTATTATTATAGTTTTTGTTTGGTGCCAAGTAGAAAATATAACAACTGACAAGGTAGTTCTCACCAATTATTTTAATTCTGTATAGTTATGCTTCTTTTCTTAGTTAGGGTGACTGCTGGAAATTATAAAAGAGTTAACAGGGCCCAAGGGATGGGCAAATAGCTAATTAAAAAACAAACAAGCAGCCCTACATGGCCAATATTATTATTTTTTTGCTACAAAAGATGCATTCATTAGACTGTAACCTAACTTTATTACATATATTGGTATTCCTTTATTTTATACTAGAAATGTTTTAGTATGTAAATTTGTATAAGGCAAATACTATTCTAAAATGTTGAGTGCCCTAGTAGTGTATCTGTACTGCGCTTATAGAAATTTGTAGATATAATCTAATATTTCATATTTTGCCACTTCTAGGATTTCTGGACATCCTCTAACTTATCCTGGAACAAAGACATTCCTTGTTTTTATGAGGGTACCATTACTCTCTACATTTGCAGCTTAAATTTTTTCCCCCTTTCAGGACAGTTATTATATCAAACTCTAAAATACAAAAAGAAATTTAAGGGTACAAGTCAGTTATATAACTTCAAAGTTGTACATAATTAAGGATATTTATACAATATCCACTAAACCTGTTTTCATAATTGACCACAGAATGTCATCAAATATACTGATTTTTAAAATTTATCTTGATAGATTATGTTTACCTGAACTAAAGTTTGTCCTTCAGCTCTTGAGTTTCTCACCAGATGGTTATTACTTGAGCTTAAGAATGAATGCTGTTGTCTATTATCTGCCTTGACCAAGTTTTGGCTATTGTGGAAACTACCTGGTTCCTGGTATCCACTGTCAGAATAAGAATTCATTTGTGTTGAACTTCTTGAGTTACCCAGTGATCCTGTAGGATTTAAACCAGTACAGAAAAATCTTCAGTATGAATTCCTGATGTGCAAATTTTAAAAGGAAATTAAATTAGGATTATCTCTCTCCCCCTCTAAGAATATTTAGAAGATATACAACAGACCCTCACTTTCATGGAGAGATGTTTGCTCTGGTGAATATAGAGTCCCTTGTTCTGTTTCTGTCCTTATGAGATAGGTGTTGGGATGGACAGTATCAGAAGCTCGAGGTTTATTTACTCCAGTATTTGGCACATCTGTAAAAGGCAAGTTCAGTCAATTAAATCTAATGATGTTACAAAACATATCAAAATGTTTAAGTTATTTACCAATGGCATACTCTAATCTCCACATTAATATACTATCATTTAGGTCAATATGTATAATTTGCTTAACCTTATCTATTACTTAAACTATTATACACAGAACTAAACAGTCAGTTGTAGTTATAGAAGTTGCAGAATATCCTACAATTTTCATGCATCTCCAGACTAATTGCCAAAAATTAGCTAATAATGTAAAAATCCCTTGCCATCTACTAACCAACTTTGTTGCTTTACTGAAAAATTACATCAAAGCCCAACTTCTTCAGGAAGGTTACATCAGTGTAACTAATGGTCACCTATAATAAATCTTTTTCTTTTTTTTAAAGATTCTTCATGGTCATTAAATTTAAAGGAAAGTTATATACAGGTTATAGTAATGTGCTAGAGGACAATATCCTTTAAGTCAAGGACTTGTCTTTTTTTTTTTTTTAAAGCAATTGGGGTTAAGTAACTTGCTCAAGGTTACAGGGCTAGTCATTATTTATGCGTGGGTGCTCATTTTCTGAGGCCGGATCTGATCTCGGGTCATCCAAACTCCGAGGCCGGCGCTTACTCACTGCGCCACCTAGCCGCCCCTTTAGGGCAATTGGGGTTAAGTAACTTGCCCAAGGTTACACGGCTAGGTTTTTTTGTTTTTGTATGGATTAAGTGTCGGAGGCCGGCTCCAAACTCAGGTCCTTCTGATTCCAGGGCCGGCGCTCTATTCACAAGGACTTGTCTTTTTATGCTCTGTTATATCCATTTTCATGTATAATTAAAAATTAATCAATATGTATTTATTAAGCAGTGTTATGGAGTCAGCACTGGCAATACAAGTGTCAAGAATGAAACAACTCATACGAGTTTGCATTATATAAAAAATAAATTCCCCAGTTATTAAGCATTTATTTTTTTCTCCCTCCTACCTTTTTCATCTACTAAAAAACCAAACAGATAAAACCCTTGTATCATACAAGCATAATTAAGCAAAATATATTCTGATGTTGGCCACATGCAAAAATGTGTGTATCATTCTGCATTAGTCCATCATGTCTGTCATGAAATGGGAAATTTTTTTCATCGGGTCTCTGGAATCATGGTTCATTCTAAATTTTCTTATTTTAGTTAAAGGCTTTACACATTCTTCTTTCTATTATTCTGGATTCTTACTGTTCTTCACCAATGGTGGCCAAAGCCTAAAACTGTACCTCTACAAGTCTCATTTCTGACTTTTCTCTCTATTCACATAATTATTACCTGAGTTCAAGCCACCATCATCTCTAATATAGATACTTTTCACAGTTTCCTAATTGGTTTCCCTGCTTTAAGTCTCTTACCACCACTCCAATGTATCCTGCACGCATCTGTCAAAATGATTTTCCTAAAGCCAATGAGATGTAATCAGGTCAGTTCCCTATTCACTAAACTCCAATGGCTTCCTGTTGCTTCTAGAATAAAATACAAACTCCTCAGTTTTTGAAGCTGAGGTTTTTTGTTGAAATAGAAATGATAAGCCATGGTGGCAAATGACTGGATTTATTGGGTGACGGAGGAGGTTTTTGAAGCCCTTCACCAACTGGCCTCAACTGATCTAATCAGGTTCATATCTCTTTGCTCCCTGCATGCTATGGTCCAGATAAGCTGGCCCTTTCTCTGTTCCTCACATGTGACAATCTATCTCCTTGTCTCTATGCCTTTGTATTGGCTGTCTTATGATATGGAATAATAGCCAGCAAGATCTAATCATGTTACTTGGAAACATCTCTGAGACATTGAGTTTGACATGATTAATAAGATTAAAACTCAGAGAAGACTATAGGGCTGGATATATAAATCTGGGAATCATCTGCATAAAGATGACAGTTAAACCAATAGAAGTTGATGAGATGACTCAAAAAAAGAAAGTACAGAGGGAGATGAGAACAGAGCCTAGGACAGAATCTTCATGAACACCCACAGCTGTGAGTACAATGGGAATGAAAAGCCAGCAAAAGAGCCTGATGAGAATATGAGTGAGACAGGTTAATCAGGAGAGAATAGTGTCATGAAAACCCAGAGGAAAGAGTAGCCAGGAAGACAGAATAGTCAGTAGTATTAAATGCATAAGTAGACTGAGAAAGGACCATCAAACTTTATAATTAAGAAATCACTGGTAACTTTGGAGAGGGCAGTAACTATCACGTAAACATGAAAGAACTGTACCTAGTAACAAATATTGTTAAATGAATTTCCTTATCTAATTATCTTCTTATTCTATTAGCATATTCTATCATATGAATACAAGTGTAATTTTAATATTGACTTTTCATTCCAACCATCTCAATGTCTAGTGTACATTTTAACTGGCCACAGTCTTAAATTTAGCAGCACAACCCCATTCCCCAAATAAACAATAACACAATCTCCTCCATTTGCCAATTCTTGATTTTTTGGGTACTCTTTCCTCTCTGATTTGTACCACTGTTCTTGATGCTTTTCTTACCTGCTACTTCTGAATCACCTTTGTAGGATGATCATCCATATTTCTCTAACTGTGGGTATATCACAAATATGTCAAGATTCCTCTTCTCTTTTTGTTTTAAATTTTTTGTGACCTCATCAGCATATATACATTAATTATCATCCCAAGACATATAACTCTCAAAACAGCTAGTTCTAGAGTTTTTCTTGATTTCTAGTCCCATACCACAAAATATTGGACATTTCATTTCAGAAGTCCCACAGGCATCCTAAATTCAACATACCCAAAATAAAACTCCTCATCTTTCCCCCCAATCCATCTTTCTTCTTTCAAGCTTTCCTCTTGCTATTAAGGGCACCACCACCCTTCCAGTCACTCACAGGCTAGCAAAACCATATTTATCCCACCTCCTCCCTCACCCAATAAATCCAGTCATTTGCCACCATGGCTTATCATTTCTATTTCAACAATGGTTTCATATATCTACTGCTTTCCACTCACAGGCTACCACCTCAGTTAAGGCCTTTACCCCTCTCACAATCCATCCCCCACCCCAGACTACCATGGTAGCCTCCAAACTGGCTTCCTAGGTTTAAGTTTCTCCTGTCCTCTACAGAGATGACAAAGAGATCTTTCTAAAGCAACGTCCAGTGCATGCCCTTTTCTTGCTTAATAAACTAAAATGGTTCCCTATTACCTTGAGGGTAAAATACAAACTCTCCTGGCATTTAAAACTCTTTGCAGCTTAGTTCCAGTCCATCTTTTTTTTTCCTTTGCTTTTTGGAGGGCGGAAGGCAGGGCAACTGGAGTTAAGTGACTTGCCCAAGGTCACATGGCTAGTAAGTGTTAAGTGTGTGAGGCTGAATCTGAATTCAGGTTCTCCTGACTCCAGGGCTGGTGCTTTAGTTGCGCTACCAAGTAGCCCCAGTTCCAGTCTATCTTTCCTGACTTATAATACATAAATCCAAAGTAATGGAGCATTCCATGAGGGAAAGATGCAGTTTTCATGAATTATCATTCAGAATTTATGCCCTCTTATTAGGGTTTAGGGAAAGGCCACTGAACTGAAAATATGTCAGTTGGCAGAAAGAAAGGGATCTTTACACATTCTATAGTTTAACCAAACTGATCTTTTTGCTGATTCTGACACACAACATCTCATTTTCAGCTTTGCACATGCTGTCCCCAGTGCCTCGAACATTCCTTCCTTACCTACTTGTCTTAGGAGCCCTAATTTCATTCAAAACTCAGCATAAGTAACACTTTGCCAATAGTTATTACCTGGGTCCCCCCTCCCAACTTCACTTAAAAAATTCTGTGTGTTTGTATATGTATATATTTGTCTATCAAATAGCCCCTAACTTCAAAGACACTGCATCAGGAAAGACAACATAAACACATAAAAAACCCAACATTTATCAGTATATATTGTTTTTCCTGATACAATGTCTTTGAAGTTAGGGACTATTTCATGTTTGTATCCTCAGAATATAGCACATTTTGGCATGGTACATAGCAAGTTATTTAAAGTCCTAAAGTAACTCTCTATATTCAGTTGCAAATCATAAAGTCCTCAGTGATTCCTATCAATTATTCTCACCTTTCCTGCTTACAATCTAGTTAGGGAGAAAGTCATAAAGGTAAAAATTGTGCAATTACTGTCATCATTCATTCAAAAAGCCAGGCCAAAACCCAAATCCTTACCCATATAATATTTCTCTCTCCTAACTTCAAACAGGGCTATCCTATCCCTTTCTTTCTGCCAACTGACTTATTTTCAGTTCAGTGGCCTTTCCCTGAACCCTAATAAGAGGGCATAAATTCTGAATGATAATCCATGAAAACTGCATCTTTTCCTCATGGAATGCTCCATTACTTTGGATTTATGGGTACCTATGTAAAATAATGCTGATAATTTTGTTTTCACAAAATCGTAAGCTTCATGAGAGTGGCAATTGTCCCCCCAATATAATGGTGAAATAACATGGCTTTTATTAAGACAAACGGACAGGTTTTAACTACAACCACAGCACTGGTAAAAATATGACAAATTTTAATAAAAAGAGGATGAGGTAAAAAGTTCGATTAGACTGCCTATCAAGAGAAACCATAATCTTTAATTGAAAAAAAAGTTTAATGGTTTTGTCAATAGTGCAACTATCTCATTAAGGTCAATGCTGCGGTGATCTCTCAATTAACTACATTAATGGAGTTAATTGAGCAGAGAAGCATGCCTAATCCAAAAATCATTTACATAGTATTTTAGCTGCAAATTTATTTTCCTGATTTTCTATAGTTAGATGTTAGGATTAGTCTGTATTCCTTGAATGATTATGCTGCAATCGGTTTTTTTTTTCTTGCAAACTCTTTTTAAAAAATGTTTAGTTTTAGTTTTCAACATTCACTTCCACAAGACTGAGTTACAAGTTTTCTCCCTGTCCTTCCCCTAACCCCCACCCCAAAACAGATCTCCTTTCTCTTCCCCATTACCCCTGTAACTTACTATTAGGGCAAGATGCATTTCTATACCCCAATGCCTGTATATCTTATTTCCCAGTTGCATGTAAAAAACAATTTTTTTTTTAACATTTGTTTTTAAAACTTTGACTTCCAGATTCTTTTCCTTCTTCTCTCATCTACCCCCGCTGGGAAGATAAGCAATTCAATATAGGTTGTACATGCATAGTTATGCAAAATGTTTCCATATTAGATATGTTGTGAAAGACTAACTACATTTCCCTCCATCCTATCCCACCCCACACTTATTCCATTTTCTACTTTGACCCTGTCCCTTTTCAAAAGTGTATGCTTTTAACTACTTCTCCCCCAATCTTCCCTCCCTTCTATCATCCCCTCCTTATCCCCTTCTCCTCTACCTTCTTGTAGGGTAACATACCCAAATGAGTGTGTATGTTATTTCCGCCTTAAGTCAAATTCAATGTAAGGTTGACTCATTCCCTTTTACGTTCCTGTTCTTCCCCTCCATTATAACAGTTTTCTCTTGCCTCTTTTATGTGAGGTAATTTGCTCTACCCTATCTCTCCCTTTCTCCTTCTCTCATTATATTCCTCTCTCACCTCTTAATTTTATTTTTTAGATATCATCCCTTCCTATTCAACTGATCTTGTTGATCATACACATATATACACACACTCACATATGTATTTATACACACATATACCCACCTATGGGTAAACATATATGTATGTATGCATATATATGTTCCCTTCGACTATCCTCATACTAAGAAAAGTCTCATAAGTTACAATGATCATTTTTCCATGTAGGAATGTAAGTAGTTAAACTTTAACAAGTTCCTTATGATTTCTTTATCCTGTTTATCTGTGCTCATGCTTTTCTTGCTTCTTGTATTTGAAAGTCAAATTTTCTGTTCAGCTCTGTTTTTTTTCATCAAGAACGCTTGAAAATCCTCTATTTCTTTGAATGGCCATATTTTCCCCCGAAAGAATTGTACTAAGTTTTGCTGGGCAAGTGATTCTTGGTTTTAATCCTAGTTCCTTTGACCTCAGGAATATCATATTCCAAGCCCTTTGATCCCTTAATGTAGAAGCTGCTAGATTTTGTGTTATTCTGATTATGTTTCTGCAGTATTCAAACTGTTTCTTCCTGTTTGTGATTATTTTCTCTGGGGAACTGGGAACTCTGGAATTTGGCTATAATATTCCTAGGAGTTTGCTTTTTGGGATCTTTTTCAAGAGGTGACTGGTGAATTCTTTCATTTTCTCTTTTGCCCTCTAGTTCTAGAATATCAGGGCAATTTTCCTTGATAATTTCTTGCAAGATTGTGTCTAGGCTCTTTTTTTGATCATGGCTTTCAGGTAGTCCAATAATTTTTAAACTATTTCTTGGATCTATTTTCCAGTTCAGTGGTTTTTCCAATGGGATATTTCATATTGCCTTCTATTTTCTCATTTGTTTGGAACTGTTTTATAGTATCTTGATTTCTCATAAAGTCATTAGCTTCCATTTGCTCCAATCTAATTTTGAAAGAATTATTCTTTTCAGGGAATTTTTTTGAAATTCTTTTTCCATCTGGGTAATTTGACTTTTTAAGGCTTTCTTCTGCTCACTGGTTTTTTTGGGCCTCTTTTGCCATTTGAGTTAGTCTATTTTTTAAGGTGTTATTTTCTTTAGTATTTTTTTTTTTTTGGTCTCCTTTAACAGGCTGTTGACGGGCTTTTCATGATTTTCTTGCTTCTTCACATTTCTCTTTCCAATTTCCTCCACTTCTCTTACTTGATTTTCAAAATCCTTCTTGAGCTCCTCCGTGGTCTGTAATCAGTTCATATTTTTCTTGGAAGCTTTGATGTGGGAGTTTTGCCTTTGTTGAATTCTTCTGGTTCCATGTTTTGATCCTTTTTGTCTCCAAAAAAGGATTCTATGGTCTGATTGTGCTTCTTCTGCTTGCTCATCTTGCCTGTCAATTACTTGATTTTTGAACTCTTTGACACAGTAGAACTCTGCTTCCAGAGTGAAGAGCTTTGTTCCAATTGCTGGGATTTTCGCAAATGTTGTCAGTGTTCTCAGGAAGGCACCCTCTCTACAGCTACCACAAGCTCTGGCTCACTGGCATTTCTCACCCCAGGACCAATACCCAACACAATGACCCAGATGCAAGCAGGTCAAAGCAAGAGTGCTTACCCTATGAATAGTCACTTGGTCCCCCTACTATCTGTAGGCCAGGAGCTCCGGAGGTAGCCATGCAGCAGCAGCTGCAGCCACTGTACCACTCCACCTTTTGCCCTGGGGGCAGGGGCCGGACCATGCTCTTCTGTCACCCAGTTCCAACAGAGTTCCCCACTGACCTTTTATTTTCTCTTTGGAGTTTATGGGTTGAGAAGTCTGGAAACCACCACAGCTGCCAGTGATTCACTCTCCTGAAGTCTGCTCTGGCTGGTCTGGGCCACTGGTCAGGACTGCCCTGGGCTCAGCAAAACTCACATGGGACTGTGCTCGGCTCCCAGCTTGGTGTGATAGACCCTTCTTGTTAGTCTGCCATGCTGGCTTCAGTGGGAGATTTGTTTCTCTCTGTTACTTTGTGGGTTCTGTAGCTCTAAAATTTGTTTACAGTCATATTTTACAGGTATTAGAGGTGGTTGTGGTGGGAGCTCACGGAATTTCCTGCCTCTAATCCTCCATTTTTGGCTCCGCCTGAAAACTATGAGCTTTCAGATTCTTTGAATCTAACACTAAGGGTTTAATTTAGTTTCTTCCCCCATTATCACAAATATCATACTGTTGTAGTCAATCTTCCTGGTTTTGTTTACTTAATTGCATCAATTCATAAGTATCCACATGATTCACTGAACTTATTTTCATCACAAAATGTTCTTCTGTGTTTAGCAAAGTAACTGGCAACTGATATAACTGGTAAAGCTAAACTATCAACTCAATATTCTGCAGGTAGAAAGCCTAATTTTCATACATACTAGGTTGATAAGAGGCCTTTTGCATTCTAACCTTGAGTTTGTCTTGAGGAAGTCCATTCCAAACTTTTGTCTACTAGGGTCCAGGATGTTTCGTTAAAATTTCTTATATCATTTTTGGAGGGATCCTTGCCTACTTATTTACATTTAATAAGTCACAGTACTGATAGCAATAGTACTCAATCCTACTATATGAAATTTCAATGAAGATTATAATTTTTGTGTAGTTTCTGTGGTGCTAGCTGGTTCTCAATTTCCCGAAAGGCTGACAGAACTAGAATGGGACCCTTTTTTTTTTTCATGTTTTGTCATATGTACTTTCATTCTTCAATAATCCTTATATAGCAATTCTTGAATGATTTTCTGAAGGACTTCTGCTTGAATAAATGCCAAATATCTGACAAAGAGTCTCCCAGGGAATTAGAGCTAGCTTGCATCAATGCATAAATGCACAGAAGATAGCACAAAACTGGACAAGTAGGTAAGCCCTATATTATTTTACTCTTGACTTGAAATTAATGTTGAAATAGCAGTAATGAAATAATATCCAAATTAAGAATGCTAGTTAATACTACCATAGTAGCACCTAACTTCATAATAAAAAATAGGATGCTTTTTTCAAAAGAAAAACTGATTAAGTTTTAAATACAATTTAAAATTTGATTTGCTATACAGATGTTAGTTATACATGCACACTTAAGTCTCTCATTTTAAACTGATAAATATGTTAGACTGAGAACCCCAGGTGGCATATTGTGTCAGAATCTGATTAGCTGACAAACTACTCTCCCATTTCTTAACAGAACTTATTTCTACAAAACATATTAATAAACCATCTTAAACAAGCATAAGGTGAACAATGGATGACTATGTATTCCTAACCTTTATTAAAAATACTAACACACTTCACACACACACACACAGAAAGTGATAAAAAGTACTGTGTCATTTCTACTAATAACTTCTACTTTTAACATCTTTAAAATGTAAATGAAATATAGACTATGGAGAACAACACCTAGGACAAGAGTTGAATACAAATACAGCAATTGATCTTTTATCCAGGATCAAAATAACTGAAAGCCTAAACACCTAAACAATTTTAAGCACATTTTGAACTTCATGCGAATAAGAATTTGGGGAAGTTAGAGAACCAACTTTTAGAGAATTCTAGTGTTTGTTCAGAGTCAATCAAATTTCCTTTATCTATAATCCAATACAGTAATAACTGATACTCCCAGCAATGATTGTAAAATCCTTAACTGACTCCTGACGTATTCAAATTTTTGCACATTGTCTACATGTGAATGCATTTGGAGAAGGGGGGAGCAGGTGAGGGAGACAGGCTGGGGATTAGACAGAGAGATGGAGTTGAGGGAGAGAGACAAAGACAGGAAGGGAAGAAACCAACAACCTTTCTTCATCAAATGAGAACATTCCATTTCCCAATTTCTGTTAAATGGAAATTTGTTCTAATATGGCAAATTTTATAACTGATTAATTTTGCATGTCATTTTGGGATGACTATCTTTTAGAGAGAGTTGGTATTCCTCTCACTGAATGGCACAGAAAACTACTGAAGTTGAGCTATTAAGTCTATTATTTATTATTTGTTCAGGCCCTAAAAGAAGAATGGAGAACATAGAGAAAAGGTTTCAAAATTACATGACTGATTGTGATATCATAGGGACTCTGAAATGAAATATCATCAGTACATAAAATACATTTTTATAAGAAGGAAGAGAAAATGTCAGGTTATGTGAACACTGGTTCTTGACATAGTATACAGTATTTTAGAATATTTTGGGGGCACATTTGAAATACATAATTTTAACCATATTACTTTGGCATATTTCAATTTGTCAAATTACCTATCAGAAAACTGAGCAAGAATATGAATTTGGCACTACATTCTGAAGTTCAATAAAATCTATGTTCAATTAAGAAAGAACTACCTTCTGGTACATTTCAATGAAATACATTTCAGTCTTCTTGAGTTTCTTCTAAGTTTGAGCCATATTCAAAGAAGTAGGTAAGTAGATAAAATAGAAGACTTATCTTAAGAAAAATAATAGAATATAAAAGAAATAAGCAAAAAGATCTGCAAAAATATTTGTGGTTTATTATACCCTACAGCAAATGGGAGCATGATGATTTCTTTTGCAAATGTTACTAAAAAATATACAAATGTGAGTGAAAATGCTATTAAAGGGATAGCCACGGTCTCACTAAGTAATTTGAAATTAAAACAATACTTCTAAATCTTCATTTTCCTTTCGGTTTAAACAGTATAAGATAAAGAGGAAGGGCTGTACTGTGTACAAAATCACCATGGAAACTCGAGCCCAGGGAAATCATTAAGCAGCTTTCCACATATATTGCCTTGTAACATTGTTTCCAAAATCATATAGAAATATTTGGTCTTTACCGTTAATAGTATAAGGGTGTGTGACTACAGGGAAATGCTCAAATGTTCTAGTATTGATAACTTTGCTGCTAACTAACAGACAGTTCAGATCTATTGCACTCTCTTTGGGAAGGGAAGACAATTTTATATGTGACACGTCAGACAGGACTCATTTCAATTTTATTTCATATTTATCTACCCCATTTGCAAGTTAAAGTCAGGTGATCATAAACCTGCAACAGATAATACAACTAATTTCTTTCTTATTCCATTCTGATTTGTTATTTAGGAGCTTTCTAAGCTTCCAAAAAATTAAGTGGGGAGGGGGTGTGAATGAGGGGGCATGTGTGTGCGTGGAGGTAGGACAAGTATTTACTAAGTATTTACTGTGTGCCAGGCACTCTGCTAAGCATTTTATAGTTATTATCTTATTTGAAGGTTACTAATAACCTACCCAGTTATTTCAGTTCTGAAAGATATTTATAGAGTACAAATTTCTTTTCTACAAATCATTAAAAAGTAAAACAAATTTTAAATACCAATTTTTACAGACATAAGACGTCATTGTAAAATAGATTTTAATTCTTATTAAATATTAATGTTATTTTTATATTCCAATGTGTTTATCAAATGAACATTTTCATGGTGATGAACTCAGGATATGTTTTACTCTTAGAAGTAACATTATTAAAATAGAACATTAACATTTGTATTTGGTGTTTCTTCATGCATAAGGATCAAGGATTTATCGCACTATTTAAAAATCAACACTGAACAAGTTGTGGTACATGAATATAATGGAGTACTATTGTTCCATAAGAAATGAGCAGGTGGACTTCAGAAAAGCCTGGAAAAACTTACATGACTTGATGCTAAGTGAAGTGAGCAGAACTAGGAATACACCATACACAGTAAGAGCAACACTGTATGATGCAATAACCAATTTTGACATATTTAGCTCTTTTCAGAAATGCAATGATCTAAGACAATTCCAAAAGACTCATGATGGAAAATGCTATATCCACATGAAGAGAAAGAACTATGGAGTCTGAATGTAGATTGAAGCATATTACTTTTCCCATTTTGGGTGGGTGGGTGTCATGGTTTTTCCCTTTGGCTCTAATTCTTCTTTACAACACGACTAATGTGGAAATATATTTACTATGATTGTATATGTATGACCAATATCAGATTGTATGCTGTCTTGGGGAGGGGAAGAAAAGGGAGAAAATTTAAAACTCAAAATCTTATAAAATTGAATGCTGAAAACTAAAATAAATAAATAAAAATTAAAAAGTTAACAGAAACTGTGATTCTAGGTACAGTACTATCCTTTGTTTAACAGGAATTCATTTAACAGAATTATAAAGAAACAACTGAAGAACTGACATAATTGAGCAGAAGAGCAAATTTTTTATAACTTTCTTATTACTGCTATTGAGTAAAAGTTTAAATCCCTTCCACTGTGCTATGGCTAAACTTCTGGGAACCGGTGAATAACTAAAACTTTGCCAAATTTAATAAACACCAACACTAACTGAGAATTTCTGAGCTAAAAAAGACCTTTTTTTTTTTAAGATGACACAGTTAATATGAACACCCGCTATATAAAGAGACATATTATTAAGTTGGGAATTGAGAGATAAATGCAGGCATCACCTACTAATTTACCAATCATCATTGGGCAATAACAGACAGTACTGTCTTAGCATTAAAGAGCCTCCCCATAGCTTAAAAAAAGCACTTAGCTTTGTGTACCATCATCTCATGAAGCCCAAGCATATTATAATAAACTGAATGTGCATTCCTGGATTAGATGCCTGAAGAGACAAAGATTAAATTCAAGTGAATTAAATAGTTTAAGTATTTTATTTATGCTCCTATTTAACCAAAAGAATTAGTCCTTTGAAAAGACAGGAAACTCAGACATGCATCTTCTGATAAGCAATACATAGAAAAGGGAAAGATATGGAGGAGTGTTGGGGAAGGAATAAGAGAAGAGTGCTAAGTAAATATTGTTTTAAAAAACACAGAAGATAACAAAAATAAGTTTGGAAGGAGTCAAAGATAAGGAGGGTAGTAGTGTTGATATTATCATTTAATATATGCTTTACAAAGCTATATCTTATAGATTCATATTTTCTTATATTTTTCTGTTCTTTCTATATGAAGATATTCATGTTTAAACATGTTTGTTAAATTTATGATAAAAAAATAAAAATCTTAAGGGATATGAGGGGCAACTATGCTAATATAAAGGTCTATAATGTTTGATGTGTTAATTACAAAGGAAGGGGACTATGGGTGGGGAGCATTAAATATGCTGTCTGACTTGGATGATATATGAAATGGTAAATTTTGGTAGGTTTTTTCCTCCTTTTAAAATTTATTGCTAACAGAAGATGGGTCTCTCGGTGGGTGGAGACATATTTGTAACTTGAGGTAATGTGAAAACAAAAGATAGTAATAAATTTTCTGAGAAAAAGAAAAAAATAGAAAACTGAAGCTGGGACTTGCTCAGGATCATATGACATAAGAGTTAACTGGGAATCAAACCCAGTTCTCTCCAGACTCTAAGTCAAGAAGATCTTCCACTATGCCATTTGCCCCACTTTTTGCTATGCCATTTTGTCCCACTTCAACACTAGCTAGGGTTTTAAAAGAAAGATGGTGACCCTTCAAATTATAAGCTAATTCAGAAAAGACTGAATTAGTGAATGTGGTTAAAAGTTAAAGGGACACAAAGATTGAGAAATAAAGTAAGTTCAAATGCAAAGGGTCTAAAGTCACATAATTGTGAGCCTATAAAGTATTTGTCCTACCTGTTGCACATTTTGGAGACAGAGCCATATGTATTCAAGCAAAAAATATTGAGTGCATGGTGTTTGTACTAATGAAGACAGCATGCAAACAACTATGTACACACAAGATATACAGAGGGTAAAACTGAAACTAACATTGGACAGAAGGACACTCCTAGGATTCTGAATTGAGTCTTGAAGGAAGTCAGAGGATAGCAATATCCTCAACATCTTATCTGTTTTCAAACTATGTTATATTAAATAATAACTCATGTTTATATGCTACTCTATTGCTTAAAAAAAATCTTCCCATTTGAGTCTCATAGCCTTTGAGGTCCACATACAGGTATTATTACTTCCATTTTACAGATGATTTGTTATAATACTGCAGTATGGCATGAAGTGACCTCCATGGTTAGAAGGCTATTCTGATAGCAGACTGGCCACATGGTGATGAACTTGTCAGAAACACCAACCCATACAAAATGGCTCTGAGTCCTATGTGGCTGAGGGTAGACACAATTTTGAGAGTATTAATAGATTGATTCTCAAGATATGTGCTTGCTAAACATGTCCATCACTATTAGGCAGTATTCTACCACAGAATCCAAATCAAAAGAGGGATTACTGATAGATGTTGTGGGTTTCTAGATGTTCCTATTTGCAAGTAACGCTGTGATGATTCTCATTATCTTACAAGATTGAGTCTGGCTAGTACTAATATCTCATCAGTACCTTCTGCCTCTGACTGGAGGGCAGGGCTGTGGGCTCCTAGGTCTCTGTTTAAGGAAGGACTCAGCCCAGTTTTTCTCCACTTTTTTGCACTAGGGAAATTGCTTTTGAACTTTTGGAACACATCATGCCCTTGTGTTTGGTACAGTTTCCATATCAGCCTCTCCCCCCAGTTTCCTCAGGGGCAGAGACTATATTTGTTTTTATTTGTAACTGTATCCCTATTGCTTAGCACAGTAAATCTGACTGATCACATCAAGTTCCAGAACACTACAGAGTTATATATATAATATTATACATAAACATCATTAAATATATTAAAATAAGATATACTATATCATATAAAATCTTACATATAAAATATGTATCATTCATAAGAGTTTTGTCCAACTCTCTGTAAAGGAAAACCGTGTACGGACAACTTATATAACTTTTGCATTAGGATATATATCTTGGACTTACATTGGAAAACAGACAACCAGGTAGATATGACTATAAGAGGATGAGAGAGGGCTGGGTTGCACTTTAGTGTTTAACATCTCCATGTCTTAGTTTCCTCATCTGTGAAGTAAGGGGTTGGATTTAAAAATCCCTTTAAGAGATAAAAATCTATAATCTGATGGTCAGTGGCAAAGTTCTGTTTATATCTCTATCTCTATCTATCTATCTATATGAAGCTTCTCTTTGAAAGAATCATTTATCTATCATTAATATTCTTCAGGTGATATTATAAGGCCTCTAGTCACTGAATACTACAGTTTCTGAAGAATTAGAGCTGAAGATCACCCAAAGGGAATGGGTGTATGAAGGACATGAATAGGCTTCTAATACACCACAAATAAGAAATTATACAGGAAGAATAATGAAAGAGTTTGAATTAACTGATGGGCAGCCTGCCTACTTGATGGAGTATTCCAATGTTTAGCCAGGTAACATCAAGAGAGTGTGAGGATGTCATCCAGACATGAGCAGAACATAGCAATCATATTAAAAGAACTTGAACAACAGTTGCCTAGGATAAGCAGGCATGGATATGTTAAGATCTACATTGTTAGAGGGAATATCCACATTAAATGAGATGACTGAATCAGTGAACTTTTAGATTATTTACAGAGAAGGCAGCTAACGGCACAGTGGGTAAAACACTGAGCCTAGACTCAGGAAGGTCTGAGTTCAAATTCACTCTCAGACAAGTACTAACTATATTGCTCTGGGAAAATCATTTAACTACTGTTTGCCTGTTTATCTGTAGAGCATTTTGTGCTGTGCCTGGCACAAGGTAAGTGCTATATGAATACTAGCCATATGATGATGAGGTTCACATATGTGATGAAACTACACAAAGTCTCCACCCCCCCCAAACTTTCATAAAAGAGAAATACACACACACGTGTGTTTGCATGCATATGTTGCCATTCAGAAGTTTCAGTTAGGTTTGACTCTTCATGACTCCACTGGGTATTTTCCTGGCAAAGATAATGGGATGGTTTGCCATGTCTTGTATGTGTGCGTATATGTGGGTGAATGTACAGACATATGAATGTGGATTAATTGTGTTTACACACACATACAGTTACCTTTGTAAAATAGGAATTCATTAAAAGCAGCTAAATATAAATAGGAAGAGAGAAAAACTTTATATTGAGGTATTTTTATGAAATCTAGGTCTCTCAATTTCTCAGTTCATAAACAGAATATCAACCTATGATGAAACTCGTACCAAATTTCTCAATAAGAATTTTCAATATATGATTGTTGATCTAACATTCCACTCATGATATCTGGCAAAACATACTTATTATATTTCTTATAAATCCTATACAAGTCTAGTGGGACATAAATATTTTCATGTAAGTTCATGACTTATTACATTTCTATCTATCTATCTATCTATCTATCTATCTATCTATCTATCTATCTATCCTTTTCTATGTAATAAATTACTTTAATATGGAAGGAAGAAAAAAGAAAGGTCGATTTGGATTATTCTTTTTTTTGTTTTTGTTTTTTGCTTTTTGGAGGGCAATTGGGATTAAGTAACTTGCCCAAGGTCACACGGCTAGGTTTTTGTTTGTGTGTGTTATGTGTGAGGCCAGATCCGAACTCAGGTCCTTCTGACTCCAGGGCGGCGCTCTATTCATTGCGCCACCTAGCCACCCCTGGATTATTCTCAGTGTTAAACTCGGTATTTACCTGGACTTAGGCTGGGAGGTGGTGAAGCAGATAGGAAACCATATTTTAGCCACCAACAAGTATGCACAAAAGAAATATATGGTGATTTTAACTATTAAAATTTAATAGTTTAGTTAACATGAACTTTAATTCTAAATATTTTGCCACAAAAATAATTATGTTATTTTGTCTAGTTTTATAAATGAAGAAGGAGCATGGCAAAGTATATGGACAGCTTATCATAAAGCCAGGAAAACCTGAATTTTCTCTAGGTCTCAGTTTTGTTGTTTCTAAAATGAAGAAGGCTTTAAATCTATGATCCTATAAAAGGAATGCAAAAGAGTGGTATGGTCCCAGAAAAATTGTGTCAAGGTACAAAGGGTTAGAATTGGCTAAAATTAAGGACAGCAAAAACCACCTCCCCCCACCCCCCGAAAGCTATGCCGTGGGAAATCACAGTGAAAAACACTGAAATTACTTAATTCTTTCTTTGCTTCTGCTTTTTCTTCCAAAGTGAGTGGGAAAATGCATAATGTTGTTATTTAGTTTAAAAAAAAAATGGTTATCAGAGAGTGATAAGTGAGAAAATAAAGAGGCAGCATTTAGCTCTCATTAGTGAATTCAAAATACCAGGTCTGGGTATATCTCAGCCTAGGTCTCTGAAAGAATGGGCAAATGATTTTGGAATAACTCACTACTGGTGAATCCTGAAAGATGTTGGAAAAGAGAAGTGCTAAAGGACAAAAGAAAAGAAAATGTTATCCCAATAAAAGAAACAAAAAACAAAAATTAGACAGAGCCTACAAATTACAGACCAGTGAGTCTGATTCCTGGTAAAATTGTAAGATATTTTATTTAGGGATAGTTTCTTAGCCCTTAAAAAAGGAATCAGTGAACACTAAAAGCTAAGAGTCATGACAGATTAATTTCATTTCCTTGTGACTGTTTAACTAGACTGGTAGATCGCAGAATACTAGAGACATAGTGTAACTTGAACTAAGCAGAATATTTGCAAGGTCTCACATGTGAATCTATTAAGATGAAATTTAATAGGAGTAAACTTAAAATTATAAACCAGGGTTCCAAGAATCAATTTTAAAATATGGGAGGAGGAGGGGAAAAATAACTTGTGCATTGATTTAAAATTGGAAGAGATCAAGTCCAACTGCCTTTTACAGACAAGGAAACTAAGTCCAAGACAAGTTAAGTGACTTCCGAAGGTCACATAGGTGGTGTGTCTATGTGTGTATATATATGTATAGTGGAGGGGGGAAGGCAGGGCAATTGGGGTTAAGTGACTTGCCCAAGGTCACACAGCTAGTATGTGTTAAGTGTCTGAGGCCATATTTGAACTCAGGTCCTCCTGACTCCAGGGCCAGTGCTCTATTCACTGTGCCACCTAGCTGCCCCTGACAATATTCTTTTAAAAAATATTTGGGGAGATTTATAAATCCTTGAAAGAAGAAGAGGAGTCAGGAAAGAGAAAAAGCATTAAAGATAAGTAACCAAGAGAGGGAATAAAGAGTAGAAGAAGGTCCCAGAGGAGAAAGGAGATGAAGGGATCAGGGTCATAAAAAGGAATAAGTTCTGGGGTGGTAAAAGGTCCTCCTTAGTCTCTTGAGCTTAAAAGGAGATAAAAGGATGAGTGACGATAGAGATCTTCTAAAGGATGGAGGAGAGATAAGTGAAGTCTGGAGAATAGCTTCTTTAAATCTTCCCTAATCACTATGGTCTGATGCACTGTCTTCCTGCTTGGCACAAAGGGAAATGACTGATTGAATGAATATTGGCTATATAATTAATTTTCTATAATCATATACTGCCTTGTGACACATTTAACTGTCATTCAATTTCAATCACCACACACATTAATTACTGAGGCAGGGATCATGGCACTCTTTGTATTCTTCATAGTGCCTAGCACTCTTACTAATTTCAACTGATATGAAGACTGAGACTAATAGTCAAAAGCTAGGGTACTGGGATTGAATTGCATTAAATATCAGGTATTAGGTATTCTTATTTATTTAACTAAATTTAGAAGTATATCCTTCCTTTGATAACTTGAAAGTGTAACTACAGCAAAAAAAAAGTGATATATGTTCAAAACTCTAATAAATATCTAGATAAAAAGTAAAATTTATAGCTAAGATTGTGGAAAATAAGAGGTAGTGTATCATAGCTGGTAGAGAGCTGGCCTACCAATAATAAAATCTTGGCTCAAGAACTGCCTTTGCTAGATTGGCAATTTGACCCCTGGGCAGAAGGGTCACTCCATCTTCAGGTGCCCCAGGGAGCTCTGACATTCTTAGAAGATCATTAGGAGATCAGCAGACTCTTATGTGCATTAGAAGAAGTTCCTCATTGTAGTTCTACAGCATAATGATATCAAAGGTTCAATTTTAAAAATATTGTGAAAATAAAATCTGTACATACAACCTATTGGGAACAAACATATTAAAACAGTGACTATCCTTATCAATAACGTGTACTATGTCTTTAGGTATGAACAAGATTCATCTCTTTAAAGAAGCTTGAAAAAGCTCAAGATTTTTACTATTAAAGCATATGTTCAATTTACTTATAAGTGAAAATAATGAAACTAAATTGCTTTTCTCGTATAAAATATAAGAAAACCTTTTTTCATATAAAAGATTGTACCTGCTGATCTCCAAGGAAACGACTTTTCAGTTGAGCTGGAGGAAAAAAAGAAAAAAAGGGAAACATTTATTTGCTTTATTGAAGGTTTACTTGAGATTTAAAATAAAAAATTTAATATGCAATTCTAAAAGACTAAATAAGTTCTCTTATTTAATAAGTTAATCATTCTAGTATCATAACTTTATAGACTATGCAATTTAACCCAGTCTCATTTTTGTAATAATTAGTATCTGAACTGAAAAAACTGAATTTAAAACAACTTATAAAATGATGTCAGATCCTTCTTGAACAAAGCTGTTAAGTAGAGCAATCCAAGATATGGTTTTGGAAAGCAAAAGATTAAGCTATCAATGATATTCTATGATGCTTCTTGTGACAATCAATTTTAATGATAAATCTGCAACATAAAAATTACAAATAAATGTCCTTAAAATTGCTAAAAAAGAAAGCATTTAAGAAACCTATTTTTAAAAGGCTATTTATTATTTCTGATGGAAAAGTAAACTTTTGCATTAATATAACAGGAAACTGTTTATATTAAAATATAACTATGATAAACAGGACATTAGAATAATCAGTATGGATAATTAAACATTTTCTTCAGCTTATCTAGGAGACTGTTGAGTGATTTCAACTTTGGATGAAAGTTGAGAAAACTGATGATATTTAGCCATGCTAGCTACAAAATATCTAAGTAATGCTTATGGATAAAGCCACTTTATTTTATCCTCATGGGAGGAAAGCAAAAATAGTAGCACAGCCTACTGCACATAAACCTCGGTTCATAATCTCTCTCTACTCATCCCTGTGATTGTGGGCAAGTCACTTAATTTCTCTGGGTCTCAGTTGCATCATTTATAAAATAAATTGGATCATATGATTTCTAAGGTCCTTCCTTATGATAAGTAGTCATGCTCATGTACATAAGAAAGGATGTCAAGAGTGAGGGTCTGGAAACCTGGAATCTTGTCTTGGGCTTTGCCACCAAACTATGTGAGAATTTGGGCAATTACCTCACCTCTTGGGATCTTAGTTTCCTCACCTGTAAAAAGAATTAAAATTCACAAATTCCAAAAGGTTTTATAATTATTTTTAACAACTGATTTTTTTTCTCTAAGTCACCAGGATGTAAATAAAACCACAGCCAAGTTAGAAGCAGAAATATTTTCAAGAATCTTCTGAGCTTTAAGATTATTTTTTCATTATCACCTTTATTCTAATGTCTTGAAATGAAAGCAAAGTTGGTCAATTTGAAATGAACAGAGTGAATAAGCCCAATACTGATAATCTTAAAAATTTTTTTGATCCTTTACATAAGAAACTCTTAGTATCTTAAAGTGGTGATGGGGAGGCTGATAGTACAAAGAAAAATGAATATTTAGTAAAATATTAGTAATAGTAGATTTGCTTTCCTGCCATGGGTTTCTAAGGGTAGGTTTATAAAATTTTTATAGCTCTACCTGGTGAGAACAAAACAAGTCTCCACGGGAAATTTCAGATGCTCTTAAATCTATTTCTTTCTTCTACTATTAAAAAAAAAAAACCCACCAAACCACAGAGTTGACATTGCACAGTTATGTTCCTATCAAAATATACATATTTCACGCCACCATTAGAATATTATCTAAAATCAAACTGCCTAGGAATATTAATGTTCCAAAGCACATGAGAATAACATGAAAGTTCAGATTAGCTTTGGAGTTTAGAGCTTGTATGAAATTTAATGAAATACTCTCTAGGAAGTTCCTGAACCCTCAAAATATTATGGCACATAGTTTGTATTAATTTGCACAGTGAATTTAGGAAAGCTTTTGGTGCCAAAGAGAATCTACTTATGTTTTTCATTGAGACTACTGCTATAGCTTCTTAAATATCCATCTAGTTTCCCACTATCTGATGCTGTTAACAGATTAACTTTCTTTAAAGCAGTATTGTGAGTATATCATTCTCTCATTTAAAATTCTTCACAATTTCCTCACAGTGACCAGAAAAAAGTTTAATGTTAGAGGCCTTCCATGATTACTTTATAATCTAACTTTCTAGTCTTATATACCAATATGAACCTTACTATGCAACTTATTCTTGTACATTTTCCTAGAGGGTTTTGTATTCCAGACTGTAAATTATATAAAGGTAGAAATGTTACCTTATTACATATCTCATGAAGTACTTTGCATAATATAGGAACTTAATAATTATATGTTAAATTATTAAAGTAATTTCTTTTTAAAAACATGTCAACTTAATTCTTCCTCAAACCTAGCTAAGAGTCATAAATTAGCTAAAAAAATATGCAAATATGTGATCGTGAGAAGGCTCATCAAAAATTGCTAGAGTTATACCCCGATCAATTGGAACAAATCTAATGGGATCCTTCACGGGAAGTATTTGTCTTCAATTTACTTTCAAGAGAAAAAACAACAAGTAAAACTAAACCAAACCACTATACAATACTAACTGATGCTTGATTGCAGTCAAGGGACTAACCAAGGATAGCCTCACATTCTAAGAGCATTCTAACTAAGGTCTTAACATACATCTTAAATGCTACTTTGTCATAATAATTCAAATCTTCCTTTCCAAAGCTGCACTTCCTAGAAGTTCCTTATTTCAACAATGGCATTCTCATCTTTCTGGTCATTGAGGCTCAAAACCTTCAAATCCTCTTTGACTTCCTCCCTCATTTCCCAAGTCTAAATTTTATTATTTCTACTTGCACAATGTCCTTTTCTTCTATCTCCTGTTACATTTTTATTCAATTAATTCAAATCAATTTGGCACTCCTTGTTACCAAAATTGACCATTACATCAAAGTTTTAAAGAGGATGCTCAAGGTATGGATGCTGCAGTCATTACTGCCCATGGTACCTGCTGGTGTTCTTCAAAACCATGCCTTCTGCTACCCACCTCTTAAGATGCCACTAATTGAGGCCCTGGCCATCCTCTTGTCAGAGTTATTATCCCATCCTCCTCTAATCTAGGAATCGAACTCCTTTCAAAACTCCCTACTGAAACTTGTATTTCTTTTGTTTATACACATAGTTACTATATGTATAAACATACAAATACTCTAGATTATAGTTTCCCCATCCAACTATATGTCTTATGTGCTTCATATGATGAAGTATACATAAGTAAATGTGCATATATGTATATACTTATATCAATTATATATACAATATGTATATATAATACACATAAAATACATGTGTATACACACATATATATTTATATACATGTTTCCTCTTCTGATAGAATGCAAGCTCCTTGAAGGCAGGGACTATTTTTTTACAGTCTCTGTATCCCTTGTGCTTAGCACAATGCCTAAGAGATACAGTGGTGTGCAAATCACTTGGGACAATCAATAATTTAGATAATGTTTTACTTTGTGACATCAATGGTCATACCTGTGTACTTCTACTGGCACTAAGTTAACGTAGAATGCTTTACTATGACTAGATTTAACAAGCTTGAGATGTTTTAGTTTTCTGTCAGCTAAATACTAGATTTTTTGGCATATATAGTAGGTCCTAATTATTTGTGGATTCTGTATTTGTGAATTCACCTATTAGTTAAAGTTTATATGTAATACTAAAAAGATACTAGTGGTGCTTTCATAGTTACTCACAAACATATGTAAAGTGGGGAAAAATACTTGATAAGGATGTTTCCAGTTGTAACAGAACAAGGGGAAACTTGCCTTCTTGTTTCAGCTCTCACACTGTAAATGAATGCCTTTTTCACAGTCTATTGCCTTTTTTTGCATTGTTAGTGATTTCTTTGTTTAAAATGGCCCCTAAGCACAGTCCTAAACACAAGAAGACTATGATATGCCTTACAGAGAAAATATGTCTGATAGATAAGCTTCATTCAGGTATGAGTTACAGTACAGGTGGCTGTGAATTCAACGTTAATGAATCAACAATATGATACATCCAGAAAAAGGAAGAAAAATCTGCAATCTGTAAGTATATGTGTATGCCCTGGAAAGTGCTAGTACAAATGTGACCAGAGATTCACAGAAACCAAGTCTTGTATTTCCTCTAGGAGCAATAGTTTAGTATGAACTAATTCAGTGTTTATGGCAACTTTATAGAACATAACTACCGTGAATTATGAGAATTGATTGTACATTTTTCACTGCTTCCTTTTGCTGTTTTTAATTACATTTAAGAATGGATATTATTTCAAGGAGTTGTCTTAAAGAGCACCTTTTAATGGCGACTGGACACTGCAGTGATGATTGGTGAGGGGAAGTCAACTAATTCATGGATAAATGAAGTTCACAATGAAACTGGATCAATCACATCATGACACAAAGGAAAGTATGGTCAAAAGTGGGAAACCAAACCAAACCATTGTCAATAGAAACCAATAAAGTAAAGAATTCTGAACAAGGAAATGAACCTTCGAAATTGCCCTTAGCTGTTGCTATCTTAATTCAGGTTCTCATTATGATCTCTTTTCTAGACTATTATAGTAACCTCCTAATTAGCTTGAAGTCTGTATACAAAGAAGTCACTTGCTTGCAGTCTCAACCCAATATATTTTTCACATGATGGCCAGAAGTAGTATTCTTAATGCACAAGAATCACACAATTTACCTGCTCAAAAGCCTTCAATGTCTTCAAAGTTATCTACAGATTAATCTGTCGATTAAGGTCCTCTATGCTCCAACTTCAGTCTTTCAGAATCATATAAACACACAACTACACACACACACACGATCAAATGGATTTGTGATCTCAACAATTTGGATGATACTTTAAACTATGGGGATTACAAACCATCCATGCCTATCTTGTATCACTTGTGTTCCCATTTTCTCCATTGGAGTTCTGTTATATTCCTTATTAGTTTACCTCTGACATTACAATGGTACTAGTGGATCACTCAGGCTGTCTACTTGCTATCTATCTATCATCCTCGTCCATGTTACCAGGCCATCTTCTTTTTTCAATCATATAATTTTCCTGATGATTTATTTTGTTATAGTCATTCTTTAAAGTTCCTATTTTGTTATATATTTCAACTTGTTCATACCACCAAGTGCCTTTCCACTGCTCTGTGTGATAAGAATTTCTGATTACATATAATACTGTTTAAAAAAAAAAGGTGGGCCACTGTTTCTAATGAAAGCTTGGGGTCACTCCAGTCTACTTTCTACCTCCTGTTTAATTTTAAGCCCAACTTGTCATCCCTTTGTCTTGCTCCCTCCCCCTCTCTGCCCCCTATCCCAAATAAACACACAAATAATATAGGTTATGGTTTCTCCGTCCAACTGTATGTCATAACCTGAGCAATAAACTTATTTAGACACTTGGTTTTTCCTGTGTGACTGGCTATGCCAAACATCCTTGAGACATGCCTTCCTAGAGAACAACATTTAAAGGTGGTGTTTTGCTCTATCAAATCAAATGTTTTTCATAAGAAAAAAAAATAAGCACAGTGGACTCTTGCATTCTCTATGTCCTTCAATAAATCACAAGATGGGTAAGTGAATGAATGAAAAAATTAAGATTTTACTAATTATCTGGAATTTTCCTAAGCGATGGGGGCACAAATATAAAAACAAGATCATCTCTGTTTACTTATTCTAATCAGAGAAGACAAAACATATATGGGAGGGGTGGCTAGGTAGGAATGTTTTGCTTTAAGAAGTCACAGTTGTGTTAAGTGGAGGCATAGGGCAATAAAATGACATAGTCTTCCCAGTTATCATAGTGATGGCATGATTAATATTTCTAGGGAAAGGGTAGAAAAGTGTAGGGGGAGAGAGCAGTATGCACATGGCAACATGGAAGAAAGATGGCAAGACTGTGGTTAGCTAGATATGGTGAACAAATCAGAAAAGCCTGGCCAAAGAGAGTGGAATATCCAATAGAAATCAAGAGAGATCATGACATGTTAGGAAGAGAGTCTTAGTACAGTTTGGTGGATCTAGAGCCAAGATGTGATCAGTCACCAATCAGGAGAAGATGGCACCAGAATGGGAGCTGGGGGAAACCACATCATAAGCAGAAGGCAAAATGTACAGAGAGAAAATCTTTGGTAGCTTTCCCTTTATATGACTTGTGAATCAATGCTCTCACAATTGTTATGTCCAGCACTCAATCTTGCCATCTCATCTATGTACAGAGGGCTAATCTGGATGTTTTCATGTCTTTGTTGCCATTTATTTCTGCTCTCTAGGAGTACATGCAAGACTGATGCTAAGACGCTAAAAGTGGTGACTGTACAGTCCTTAATGATGAAAGAACTTGAAAGAAAAATCTTTGGAAGTATTTATTATTCTTCAATTTGGAGTCCTCCATACTCAAATTCCTTTATTAAAACTTTGCTTATTTGTGTTTCTTGTTAAGTTTCCCTTAAACTGGTTGTACTCTCTACTGCTTCTCTATGTATTATGAGATGATACTGTTCATAACCGTTGTTCATTCTTCACTGATTTTCTAAATGGATGTTGCCTTCTTTTATCTGCTATAACTTTACATTTGCTAAGTATATCAAGTATTTGCTGACTGCAGTTACTTTTGGGTTTCAATTGTTCCTTAATTAGGGCAACCAATTTATGGCACTTAATTTTGGAATAAATTATAATTGATGTCAATGATTTTTTCTTCTATCCCTTCCCAACCCATCAGGATTGAGTAATTTTAACAATATTTGATATATTTTTCCTATTTAATTCACATATGTATATAGATGTATACACATACATAAAAGATGAGAAAGTAAGAAAGGAAGAAGGAAGGTAAAATGAGAGAAGGAAGGAAGGAATGAGCATGGCATACTGGATGGAAAGAAGTCTGCATCCAAACAAGGAGAACCTGGGTCGCTTAATATTTAGCAGTGTGCATTAATAGTGAGTTTCTCAAACTAATGGAATCACAGATCTGCCCCACCCAGAAGATTTACATAAACATGTGATTTTATATTTAACTCTTCCCTATGTCATTCTCTTATCTCATCAAAACTGAATAACTATTTCTGCCAGTCAAAAACCTTGCACTGCTTTAAGATTCAATCGAGGTGCTACTAACTCAAAGGCCTTTATGGAATACCCCAGTTTGAAAAGATTCTTTCCTCACCAATATCCAATAACTCTCTGTTTGACTTCTCTATGTACTTTTCTCTAACTTGAATTAGATTTAAGCATATAGCTTATCCTCTGATGAAATCATAAGTTTCTTGAGGTAAAGGACTATCATTTTATCATTTTTGTATCCCTAGCAACTGTGCTTTGCACATGAGCTGAATTTAATTTTTATTGAATTGTTTCTAAATAGTAAACATTAATTCCAGATTAGATATGGAACTTATCATTTACTTCACACTATTCAAGGTTGTTTAGCATTTTATGTATTTATTTTTTTACAACTATAACAAAAAATTGTACAAATACATAGCATTGCAAGATTTAGAAAGAATTTTTATTATAATAATGTGGCAAATAAAGTGGCCTACTATTTTCTCCATTTTAGTTGAGAAAAATGGAGTACAAGAATACCATTGACTTTTTAGGTTTAATGCCCTTTCTATTACACCTCGCACTAAATGAAGTTAGCTACATTGAGATGTTATGATAAATGAAATGCATGTGAAATTCTTTGAAGTTCTTAGAAAAAATAATATATAGTGTTTATGCTTAGTACTTTCACCTTGATTTGCATTTTATTGAAGGAAGGTCAAAAGATAAATCTTTCAAAGAAAATAAATTGTGAAATAAATTTTCCTGAATGTGTTTTAAAGTACAGTCAGTTCTGCCATAATGTGACATATGCCATTTCCCCAAAGCATTGTACCATGCAAAATTATGCAAACAAAAAAACAGAGCTTATGGGAAAAATGGGGTTAGTGGCACCATATTCAAGAACTTTGTCAGTGACACATTCAAGTAAGACAGGAAACTTAATAAGAATGGCAGTTTTATACATGTTAAAGAGTTAAGGAATGTATAAATACTAAAATAATTAGTGGCTCCTTCTGAAGCCTCAGGTCACCTTAACTAATTGGACAGAGTTCAACTCCTGGGGGAGGACAGGGCACGGGGAAATGGTGGACCTTTCTCTGCTCATCGCTCCTATTACAACAGGAGATATATAACAACCATGGCACTTTAACTTGACAAATACCTGAAATTTGCTTGTGAAAGCAGGCATCTAAAGGGCTGCAGCTTTTGAGTTATTGTGAAGTGGGGCTTAGGAGTTCTGCATTCTCACTGTTTCTTGAGGAAGAAATCATGCAAAAGCAAACTCAAAATTCGTGTTATGCTCAAAATGTTCCCTAATATATTAATCATGGTGGAAACATTTACATTTTCAAAATAAACATTATAGCAGAACTGACTGTTATGATTATCAAATAAAAATTAAAGTGATTTTTTCAAGTCACCAGTAACAACATCTATGTAATAACAGTATCTGGAAAGCTCCTTGAAACATGTATCTTTACAGATGTGAACCAAAATTTTCATGATAGAAATGGGCATTTGCATTTGTGCAATAACATATATGCATAATACTATTCAATGTAAAAATAACTGTTTCACCAGAATGGCCAAAGTAGGATTCATATTAATACTTAGGTAAAGCATAATTACCAATTCTTCTCCTCAGTAACTAGATTAATTTGGTATATCATCTTCAATCTAAAGGGAACTTCCTGAGTACAAACAACAGCACCACTCACAAGAAGATTTCTTTTTGCAAAAGTCAAGAATATTTGACAAGAAATAAGTATAAGGGTATACAAGATGTTTCTAGTTCTGGGGCTGACAGTTGGTAGGTAGAGAAATGATAGAATTCAGGTGGATATCTCTAAGACACAATTAAAAAACTTCCCTGCTTTCCCTACCATAATATTCTCCAGTCTATCACTCCCAAATATATTTGTCTTGAAGGCCACAGAGTAGAAAAACTGTCCTTAGGGAGGCTGCCAGCTTTCTCAAGGTTAGTTGAAAATCAAATGAAAAAAAGTTTGTGAAGAAAGCAGAAGCCCAAGGATGACATGTGAATGATTTAATAAAATGACAATTATCTGATGAACTAAAATATACTTTCCTACCCATACTTCAAAGTGTAATAGTTCATGAATCTGCCACCTAAGTGTATGTAGAATATAGTAAATATACAGTATATAATTTTTTATTGAAATAATTGGTAGGCAAGAAAATAAAGATGGAAATGAGATCCAAAGATGACTAGACAGTATATACTACATTTTGTTAATAAATGTTATTGACATTTTACAGTTACTTGGAAATTTTCACCAATTTTACAAAATTAGAAAACTAGATAATAGTAAATGGGTTCTTGGAATTTTGATAACCTTAACAGTATCCATTAACACCCATACGCAGATGCAATGTGTTTAAATTTAATAGTGAATCAAATTTAAAAAGTGATCCAATATTGAAAAATTACATACTCTCTTCTTAAAAATTAATTTAACATGTAAAATAGCAAGTTAGAGACCACAACATGCTCTATTGCTGTTGATCAGTCACATATTTATCCTGAAAAAACTGAAGGGAATTACAATTTTTGCTTTTTTTAATCTATAGACAGAGGCATTTCTGGGATTGTTTCTAATCTAAAAAGAACTTCAGGCCAAAATCTGCCCTTTTAAACTGTTTATACTCTGTTGCTAAATGTTTGCAATCAAATGAACAGTTCTGACAACCATACTTTTGGTGCTTAAATTTTATATTACTAGACCTTTTCCTAAAGCATAACAGTTTAAGATTATTTATGAAAATGACACTGCTGTGAATAAGTCATTCCATTAAAGACCTATTTTTATAAACAAGACTTGCAATCAGACAGAAAAGATAAAAGTACAGGAAATATTCTACTTCATCCACAATATGCTTATATTGTTAAAAGAAGGGAAGCAGAAGGTCATAGAGAAGTGTGGTGATCCTAAGTTTCGAGGTGACCTGGAAACAAACCACTGTGGGAGATATAGGAATGAATAATCTGATGGGAATGAATTTTCCTAATGCACAGTGTCCAGAATATGGCAATGAAGAGGTTCAAAACATACAAGAATCAGTGGAAGGAATGTATAGCATGGAGAAAAGAAAATTTGGGAGAGGAAGAAATGCTATTTCTAGGTTTTTTAAAAGAGTTATCACAGAACTAGATGTATTCTGGCATCCAGAGCTATCCAAAAAGATTAATGAGCTGGCTTAGAAAGTAATGATTTCTCCCTCACCTCACTCAGTTGTACTTTGGAGGAGGTTTTTGCTCAGGTACATGTTGGACTAGATAGTTGCTAGGAATCAGAAGGGATATTATAGTGATCATCTAATCACTGGATTCTAATCCATTTTTGCTCCCCATTTTCCATATAAGGGCAGAATGATTCCACATAATGAAAATCAGAAATTTATGTTCATGGATTTTAACAGAAATTACTTTCTATATAACGTAATCTACTATTTACTTTTTAATACCCTGTTAATTATAAATGCATTTTGGATTTTATAGTGTTGGAATTTTAGATTAAGTATACTAATATATTTTGAATGACAGTATCTTAAATTTCCAAAATTCAAGCATCTGTAACTTTAAAGGTGTCATTACTCCTATTAAGCATACCAGAGTGATTTCATGAATCATTGTGAACAGAGAAATGCATCAGCTGAGGGTTAACTTTCTGGGGATGGACCTCTTCAAACTTGGACTGTTTCCTAGGAATAGAGTTCAGTGCAAGGGCTGAATCATAGCCTTTCTACTTTTGGTAGGCCCTCAGGGAGCTCATGCTGTCTACAGTCATCTTCAAGAACTGCAAGTCACTTTCATACTGACATGAGGCATTAAAGCAGGATTTCGTGTTGAGGTAGTAACTGATAATTCCTGAAAATTCAGGTATGTATTACTGATTTCAGGTATTCAAAGCCCTATATTCAATTCAACAATCATTTATTGAGTGCCTGTTATATGCCATGCACTGTACCAGGAAAGATACAAAAACAAAAATCAGTCTATGGCATCAAGGGGTTCATGTTCTGATGAAGGAAAAGAAGCCACATAAAGATAAATGCAGAATATATATAAAATAGGAGCAATGGAATATTAAATACTCTAGTCCTCATTTTCTTCATTTATGAAATGAGGGAGCTGTATTAGATTGCAAGCTAGCAGGGCAAGGTGTTAATTAGGGTAGAAAATATATATAAGGGAGTTCAACTTTACACTGGATAACAAGCCTCCAAAGTCCTCTGGATGCAACTGCATAGCGACAACAATGCCCAATGCAAAAGAGACAAAATTTCAGGACTCATGATATGGGCTTGGGGACTTTACATTGCAATGGTAGGTTAGGCATTCCCTGACTAATAGCTATTATGAAAAGGGGCTGTGGCCATCAGAGTTGGAATGAAGCAGAGATTTGGGCTAACTCCAGTAAGAATGGGAGAATCAGCACCTGATCACAAAATAGTATCGAGTGGAAAGTGGGCACCAGTAGAACGGAGGGGCTCCCCAAGGTATGCGTCTGCTGGGCCCTCCAGACAGTCATTGGTTATCTTCATATATCCTCTCTTATAGCCAAGCTAGGATATTCTATGTTCCATTTCCTTTCTTGCTTTTTCTCTTTTATATGTCTTTATTCATCTATTTCTTTTCTCATGCCTCAGATGGAATTTTTACACACATGTGCATATATACATGTGCACAAATACAAAATTAAGAACTTAATTTGTGCAAGGAACTGTGTTAGGTGCTAGATATACAAAGATGAATTAGACATTGAGCCTGTTCTCAAGAAATTAATAATTTAAGTATAGGAAAGATGCATATAAAATTGCTATATTACAAGAGTGAAATTAATAACAAAGCTAAAGACCAGGCAAAAAGTTAAAGAGAAATCTAAGGAGAAAAAAAATAACTCTATTGACAGAGGTGGGGGTGGGGCAATGTCAGAAGAAGATAAGACAGGGACACGTTTGTGAAAGATTTGACATATGAGTTAGTTTGTTCACACCTGTTTATTAAAAAAAATGGAAGAATGTATACCTTTATATTAACAGTTCTTGATTAATGGTTATTGAATTCTCAAAACTAATGTCAAGTAAGGCTTATCTTTTTAAAAGGAGCACCTGTGGATAAAAATCCCCCAAAATATATCTTCCAAATATGATGGATAAATTATTTACTTTACCAAACAATTATTATTTAATCACATGAAAAATTAATTTATTGTATCTACACACGAGAAGTCAAGTCCATGAAGACATTGTAACAGGTTTTACTACTTCATTTAGATTTGAGTAGCCCAAATAATATTCAAGTTTTTAAAAAAATACTAGATCTTTCTAGGATAGCCATTAGGATTACTAAGCATCAAATGCAGCAATGCAATTTAATAATAATAATGATAACTTTTTATGTTTATGCTAAAATAATAAAATATTTAACTTCAGAATACATGCAGATGAAACTGTCACAATCTGTACCTTGTGCTGGCAATGCTTGGTGATTCTGCTCCAAGCCTACATCTTTCTAGCTGACTGGCAACAATTTGTCTCTCCACTTCCAGCTCTCTGGTGAGTCGTTGAAACTGAAGCTCCTACAATTTAAGAAAATAAACACACATGAGGTGTCTAGGATTAGCTACTCAAAGTTATGAATGAATGCATGCCATAGTGAATAAAATAAGAAATCAATATTATGATGTTAATTTTGCCTATATAGGCAAATTTACTTTCTTCTTGTGAACTGCAGGAAAAAAAATACTAGTTTTTCATTCTTTTCAAACTTTAAGGGGCTAGGCATTGCAAAAATTGTTTAGGTAGAAACATATAACTAAACAAAGGTATTCTCATCATTAATTGTTCTTATTTTTTGTTGGCAGTTCACTTCAACCTGAATTCTACTAGAATTCCCTAATCCATTACAAATTTATTTAAAGCTTATTTCAAATGTTTGTATCAGACACCCAAAAACCAGAGCAGTGTTTCATTCTCAACAATAGCTGTTTATAATAATGCTATGCTATATGTCAGGACTACATTAAAAACATTTCAATTGAAGTTGCCAATTCCAAAAATGACAAGAAATTACTTCATTATGTCTTACGAATCTTTAACCTTTTCAAAATACTAGGGAAAAATGTCATCTTTCTAGTCTCTGGTAATGCCTTATTTTTCTCTATTAACAACATTTTTGTTATAAATGTAGTCATGTGCAACACAAGAGGAGTAAAGAAATAAAAATCAAGCCATGATGTTTTAAATTGTTATTTTTAAAAAGCTAGATAAACTAGCTAATCACATTGCTCCCCTCATAGGATGCCAGAAAAAGAAATAAAATTATATTTTATGAAATGACATTTTGCATATATTTACACAACTTTTATTATTAACTTAAAATTTTTGTTAAAATTTTTGTTAAAATTATCTATACTTTTCAACACCTGAGCTATGTATATTTCACCCTTTTTAAACCACAACTATTACCTTCAATAAAACTTCATGACATGCTGGGACCATGTTGTCTATTAATACAGATGAAAAATTGTAATTAGTTTAATCTGACAACCATCAATGGCACAGTGACTCAAGATAGTAAACAAGTGGTTATGAACTACAGAAACAATTTTTAAAATCTACTTAAAAGTTTTACATGACCAGAAAAGAGTGAAATAGGAGGCTAAAAGCAGTATGGCCCAACTCTCTTCAACAACTATTCCAAGATCATGGAAAAGCCTTAAAATAAATAGCGACTTGGGAAATCCAAGAAACAACCATGATGGGTTATTTTTCTAACACAAGTTAGTACAGGAAGTCAGGTAGTACCTATAAGCCTGGGGAAGGCATCTAGCCAGGGAAGTTAAAGCTTCCAGCATAGTGAGTGATCTGTATACCTATACAAGGACCTGGGTCCAAAGATCCATCAGGAATGGAAATTTGAATTGTAAATGGAGTAGGGAGTGGTACAGAAGCTAGCAAGCAACTATATAGGCCATTCTGTACCTTGAGTCAGGCTATATGATTCAACCTGGATTGAACCTGGGTCCTGAAGCTGTGTACCAGGTCAAGAAATATGGCAGAACCGTGTCTGAGTCCATGTATTGGGCAAGGAACAGGAACACAGCAAGTGGCAGCTGTTTTTATGTGAGGAAGGAAATGTAGTCATCAACTCAGCCCTCACTTCAGTTTGAGGACTGAAGCTGAGTATTCAAGCAAGGAGTTCAGAACAAGGGTGAGCCTGTAATTCTGTCACTTGGACCCAAAAAACTTTGACAGAATGAGTCCAGTATCTGTAAACTGAAGTACCTATGTAGAACAAGCTTACAGCTGTGTTACTTGAAACCAAATCATATTCTAGAGCAAGGGTGAGGGAACCTGTGGCCTGGAGACCACATGTAACCCTCTAGGTCCTCATGTGTGGCCCTTCAACTGAACCTAAACTTCACAGAACAAATCTTTTGGGAAATCTGATTGTTGAGAATAACACAATAATATAAATAATCCAAGACTCAAATGAAAATATTATTTGACACAAGGTAAACTAGAATTCCAGGATGAAATGAGGTGAGTTAAAAATGACTTTATAAATGAAAGATCTAGAGGAAAGAAGAAAAAAAAAAGAAATGAAGAAGCTAGAGGAAATATTTGGAAAGAAAATTATGAGCTTAGTACAAGAAGTACAAAACTTTCTATAAGTAAAAGATTTGTAAAATATATAGAACTTAAAATTCTAGAAAATAAAATTTAATGACTCCACAAGAGCAAAAATTATAAAGTACTTCATAAAAAAAAAAAACCAACCTTCGGAATATGATATTCCAGAGGGCAAAAGAGCTGGGAATGAACCCAAGGGTCACCTACCCAGCAAAACTGAGTATTTTGTTTCAGGGGAAAATACGGTCATTCAGTGGAATAGAGGACTTTCAAGCATTCTTGAGGAAAAAACCAGAGTTGAATAGAAAATTTGACATCCAGACACAAGAAGCAAGAGATGCCTGAGAAGGTAAATCAGGGAAAAGAAACCAAAAGGAACTTATCAAAGTTGAACTATTTACATTCCTATATGGAAAAACTGTGACTGATGAAATCTTTCTCAATATGAAAATAATGGAAGAAGGGTGTATGGTCATATGAATACATATGGGAATGTGTGTATATATGTTTACAGTTATACATGGATAGAGGGCACAGGTTGAATTTATTGGGAAGGGATGATACTTAAGGGGTAAAATTATGAGGTGAGAGAGGAAAGTGGCAAGAGGAGATGGGGAGAGACAGGGTAGGGTAAACTATATCATGTAGAAGAAGCAAGGGGAAGTGGTTGCAAGGGGGGCAAGAATAGGAAGGCAAAAAGGCAAAACCACACTCTCATTGAATTTGGTTCTGGGAGAGAATGACATACATACTAAATGGGATATCTCAACCTGCAGCAGAATAGGGGGAAGGGGGATGAGAGGAGGGATGATGGATGGGAGGGCATCCTTGGGGGGAGGGGAGGTTGGAAGTACCCATTATAGAAGAGGGACAGGATCAAGTAGGGAATGGACCAGGTGGGGGGTGGGATGAGTGGGAGGGAATTATAAGCTTCCTTGTACAATATATCTACTATGGTAATGTTTAGCATAGCTAGACATGTACAACATATACTGAATTACTTATCTTCCCAGAGGGAATGGGTGACAAGAGGAAGGAAATGGATCTGAAATTCGAGGTTTTAAGACTAAATGTTTGAAATATATATAAATACTATTATTGATACTCTTTTGCTTGTAATTGGGAGATAAGATGTGCAGGCATTGGGACACAAAGATTCACCTCCCTCTAATGGAAAAGTCGAATGGGGTATGGGAGAAGATATGGGAGAGAGCAGATTGGAGGAAGCGATATCTTGTGGGACTGCTACTCTGGGAGGGTGGGTAGGGGAAAAACAGGGGGGGGAAAATAATTATAACTCAAAAATCTGGCAGAAATGAGTGATGTGAAACAGAAGTTAGTAAAGCATTTGTTTAATAAAAAAAAATTTAAAAAAAGAGAAAAGAAAGAAAAAAAGAAAAAAAAAAACAACCTGATCTAGAAACAGAAAAAGGAGAGATAACAGAATCATTGGACTATGTAAAAACCATCCCCCCAAAAGAAGAGCCTGGATAGCATATTTTGAGAAATCATAATTTAAAACTGCCCTGACCTACTAAAACTAGACGGCAAAGTAAAAGTACAAAAAACTAATCAGCTACGTCTGAAAGAAATTTTAATGAAAACTCTGGAATATTATAGTAAAAATCCTGAATTTCAGGACAAAGATAAAATGATGGAAGCAGTAAGAGAGAGTTCAAGTACCAAAAAAAAAAAAAAAATCCTATAATAAGTATAACATAAAATCGGGTAGTCATTCAGTGATAAAGGAAAGGAGAGCTTATAAAGTAATATTCTAGGAGGAAAATATATAATCTCAGAACCAAGAAAAACTGAATATACTTCTGATGAGGGAAAATGAATTTTTAATAAAGTAGAAGACTTCTGAGCATTCTTGATGAGAAGCCCCAAATTGAGGAAAACAAGAAATCCAAACCATAGGAGTCATGAGGAGCATAAAAGAAAGTGAATAGTTTGAACAACTGGAAAAGACTACAAAATGATGAAGTGTTTATATTAGCGTTTCTCAAAATGTGGTCTGTAGACACCTAGGAAACCTCAAGGCAAAAATATTTTTGCAATAATACTGAGAAATTATTTGCCCACTAAAATACTCCTCCCTTTTCTAGCTATATATCTTTCTAAGGAAAGGTTTTTTTTCAGATACTTTAAAAACACACACACACACACACACACACACACACACACACACACACACACACATACACACACACACATTATGACTAGGTTGGATTTATACTATCAATGTAGGGCTGACTTAATATTAAAAAACCTATAAACACGATAAAAAATAAACAAAAATTATGCTTATGTCAAAAGCTGTGGAAAATTTTAAAGATAATACAAATCTATTTTTTGTTAAAAATATTAAAAAGCATAAAAATACCAGAGTTTTATGCTTAGTTAATATGCTAAGTAATATCTACCTAAAATATAAGGCCAGTATTGTATTAATGGACATAAATTGAATGCCTTCCCAATAAGATCAGAGTAAAGAAAAGATGTCTATTATCATTGATCTTATTTTATACATGGTTACAAATGCTGTAAAACAACAAAGAGAAATTGACAGAATAGACAAAGGTTGTTGAAGAATAAACAAAATTTCCACCTTTGGAAGAAGTTTTCAGTCCTATTTGACAGTGACCCTTTTTGGGGTTTTCTTGGCAAAGATACTGTAGTGATTTGCCACTTCCTTCTTCAATTCATTTACAGATGAAGAAACTGAACAAACAAGGTAAAATTACTTGTTCAGAGTTATAGTCATTTAGTGTGTGAGGTCAGAGTTGAACTCAGTAGATGAGTCTTCCTGACTCCAGGCTGGGCTCTCAATCCACTGTACCATTTAGCTGCACCAATGATATCCTAATAATATGTAAACAATTCCTCTATTTTGGTCCAAAAATGCTGACAAATCATAACATAAATCTGATCACTGTAAATTGTGTTATACCTTTTCTCCAAAAAGGAACATTAATTAGTGGTTTCTTCCTTAAAAGACCTCTTCCGCCTTCATGTCCTCCTTGCTCAGCTGATGTAAATCTACAAGTACAGCTGCTCAGTATTAGACCAAAAGAATGTCACAAAGAAATAGGCATGATTAAAAACCCCTACTTCATAATTCACTATTCTGGACCTATTTAATCTTTGTTAAACATGCCATAAGAGGGTTTTGATATTGATTGTAAAATCATAAAAACATAATCACTAGGTATCTTGCACCAAATAAAAGAAGCTTCAAAACATTTATCAGAATTGCTAAATGGGAAGTGTCTGAGGCCCGATCCGAACTCAGGTCCTTATGACTCCAGGGCCAGCGCTCTACTCACTGGGCCACCTAGCCACCCCAATAAAGTTTATTAAAAGTTCACTTGTAGGGGGTGGAGCCAAGATGGCGGAGTAGAAACAGCATTTCCAATGTGCTCTGCCCCACACAAATTTCAAACAATGTGAAAGGGGACTCCGAACAACTTCTGGAGCCACAGCACCCACAGAACGGCACAGATAAGCTAACCTCCCGCTGAGGACAGCCCAGCAGCCCTGCAGGGAGTGGCCAGCACAGCGCTCTGAGAGCAGGCAGCACCTTCGAAGGGCATGGAATATGATATTCCAGAGAGCAAAAGAGCTGGGATTGAAGCCAAGGGTCACCTACCCAGCAAAACTGAGTATTTTGTTTCAGGGGAAAATATGGTCATTCAGTGGAATAGAGGACTTTCAAGCATTCTTGATGAAAAAACCACAGTTGAATAGAAAATTTGACATTCAGATACAAGAAGCAAGAGATGGTTGAGAAGGTAATCAAGGAAAAGAAATCAAAAGGAACTTATCAAAGTTGGACTATTTACATTCCTACATGGAAAAACAATAACAGTGTTTGATGAAACCTTTCTCATTATGAAAATAATTGAAGAAGGGTACATGGCATATGTTCACAGGTATACATGGATAGAAGGCACAGGTTGAATTTGATGGGAAGGGATGATTATTTTTTTTTTTGGAGGGCAATTGGGGTTAGGTGACTTGCCCTGGGTCTCTCGGCTGGGTTTTTGTTTGTGTGTTGGGTGTCTGGGGCCGGATCTGAGCTCGGGTCCTTCTGGCTCTGGGGCTGGCTCTCTGCTCGCTGCGCCACCTAGCCGCCCCAAGGAAGGGATGATTCTTAAGGGGTGAAGTCAAGAGGTGAGAGAGGAAAGTGGCAAGAGGAGATGGAGAGAGACAGGATAGGGTAAACTATCTCATGTAGAAGAGGCAAGGGGAAGTAGTTGCAGGGGAGGGGAAGAACAGGAAGGCAAAAAGGCAAAAGCATATTCTCATTGAAGTTTGCTCAAGGAGAGAATCACATACATACTAAATGGAATATCTTACCCTCACTCACTCTCCTGAGTAGGGGAAAGGGGGATGAGAGGGGGGATGATGGAGGGGAGGACATTCTGGGGAGAGGGGAGGTTAGAAGTACCCACTATCAAAGAGGGACAGGATCAAAGTAGGGAATGGACCAGGTGGGAGGTGAGACAGGTGGGAGGGAAATATAAGCAGTCTTTTACAATACATCTACTATGGTAATGTTTTGCATAGCTATACATGTACAACACATACTGAATTGCTTATCTTCTCAGAGGGAGTAGGTGACAAGGGAGGAAGGGAATGGATCTGAAAATCGAAGTTTTAAAATTAAATGTTTCGTAAGATGTCCAGGTATTGGGGCTCAGAGATTCATCTTGCCCTAATGGCAAAATCGAAGGGGGTATGGGAGAAGATATGGGAGAGAGCAGATTGGATGAGGGGATATCTAGTGGGACTGTTATTCTGGGGTGGTGGGTAGGGAAAAATGGGGGAAAATGTAACTCATAATCTGGTGGAAATGAATGATGTAAACCAGAAGTTAATAAAGCATTTGTTTAATTAAAAAAAAAAAGAAAAAAAAGAATTGCTAAATGGGGCACAAGACAGTATTCTGACTATACACATTTGCTATTGCCTTCTTGAGATATCAAGTAGAGCAAGTAAAGGTAGGAAATGGCTGGATGTCTTGCTTTGGTAAAGATGATGTACAGAACACAACCTTTTCTTCTTTAGATTACCTTGGCATTATTATTTTGAAGACCAATTATTTCTATCAATCAATGTAGGATGTGGGAAAATGGATGGAATAGATGCTGATTTGAAGACATAATCTACAACTTGGTTATTAAATAAATTACTAGTATTAGCTTGTTTTTTGGGGGAAGGGAAGGTAATCTGATATCCTCTCAAAAGTAGAGGGTATATAAATTATTGCTAAATTAGATTTTTATGGTACTCCTGGAGTCCTTCGAAGTTGGGGTAACTGCTGAACATACCTTTTTTTTTTTTTTTTTTTTGCTTTTTGGAGGGCAATTGGGGTTAAGTAACTTGCCCAAGGTCACACGGCTAGGTTTTTGTTTGTGTGTGCATTAAGTGTCTGAGGCCGGATCTGAACTCAGGTCCTTCTGACTCCAGGGCCGACGCTCTACTCACTGCACCACCTAGCCGCCCACTACTGAACATATCAATAATGATTCAGCAAATAATTCACTGTTTAGACTTGTAAGGAACCATAACGATCATCTAAACAGCAAAAAGATATTTTTATCAGACCACAGTTTATCAATGATAATAGTAGCTTTCATTTAAGTTCATTGAAGGGAAAGCTTTAAATATGCCAAGAAAGTACAAAAACCAATAATGATTTTTTTCCAAATTACAGTATGTCTGATGTACTGGTATATAAATAGTTTAGTGTTATTAAGACCAATGTTGCACCTCATGTTAGCTGCTTATTTGGGGATTAACTGACTGTAAAGCAGAAGACAATAACGCATTACTTGACAAAATGAAAAAAAAGTTAGATGGAAAAAAGACCAATAAAAATACTTTCTAAGTGTCAAGCAGTTATTCTAAATACAAGGAAAAAAAGAAAATGTAGATAAATGCCATTAAAATCTCTTTGTTTTCTAGATCTACTAAGAACACCTTAGAGAGAATAATTAAAAAAACCCCCAACAACAATCCAATTAATCCAATTCTAATTAGGTAATCTAATAAATTATAAAATAAGGTATTGAAAGGTATCTACAATTGGGATTGACAATGATAATCTTAAATGACTACATTTAGTCTGTTTTCATCCCACTCTCTGTATAAATATTTCATTGGTAAAATTAACCACAAAATAAATTAACAGTAATTAAAACCATCCTAGTAGTCAACGCTGTTCATCCAAATGGGTGGCTATTAGAATGCTAAATAACAAGTGAAGTTATAGGAAAAAATGGTTTCTTTTTTTCTTTCACCAAGAAGTTGACAATTTCCTATTTTATCTGTGATATCATCATATCTTTATATATCTTTTCCCATTGTCTAGACCTGACTAGGGCTCCTTGGGAAGAATTAAGAGTAATATAAAACTATCCTACTACAGACAGCAATAAATCAAATGTAAACTTAATCAGAGGAATAAAATACTGGAGCAGCAAGTGGAGATAAAAGTTTATATAGCTCTGGACAATTCCTTCCCAATTTATAGAAGAGTTAGACCAGGCTGTCACAATGATTCCTTCTAACACTTGGATTCTATGACTTTTTAATCTATATTGATCCAGCCCACAACTTCCAAGCCACCTCAAAGCTTGTAGTTAGATACTTGTAGTTACAAAACTGCAACATGGCTTGAGGGTTGATAATGAGATAGATAAAAATCTTTCCATATTTTTTGGCATCTGTGTTTTCCTTTTGATCACTGTCTCTTTCCTTCTGGTGTCTACAGAATTTTTGTTTCTTCTTTGAATACTCCTTTTCTTCCTCTTGATTTTTGCCTGTTTGACTAGAGTCTATATCTGATAATTACCTATGAGTAAAGCTTAATATCTTATTCAATAATGTGAATTATATAATCCCTATTTGTTTTTAAAAGTCTGTGGAAGACATCATATTACCATCTTAATAATAAAGAAATTAAAATTTTATGTAGTATCTTTTAATTTATTGTACTCCACAGTGGTTTAATAGGAAAAAAAAAGTTCCTACTAGTGAATTCTATTGCTTCAGACTAAGAATTTCAAGGGAATTATTGAAAAGTTAGCTCTTTAGTATGTGGAATTTTTGTGTTCCTCTGCCATATCTGTATTTATACAAAAGAAAACCTTACTTATTAGTATGTGTAAACATATAAGGTAAGATGGTAAAAATGGTCCTTCACCACTTTAAGACTGTTTTCTAATCTTTGTGAGTTTTTTTTTTTACTAGAAACTGAAGACATTATGGTGAGCTTTTCTGCCTTTCAGCTTCCAAACAAAATGCCAGATTGTATGTATGTGTGTGTGTGTGTGTTTCTGTTGGAGGGGTAGGAAAGGTACAGCCCTTTACAGTATAATAAAATGTAACAGAAGAGCGACACAATTAGGCGTTATTCTAAAGCAAGGCCAAATCCTACTGGAAAAACATCCATTTTCAGTTAGATGGGCATTAACTGTTTAAGTTCACTAGATGTTACTGAGTATCAAATATCATACAGTAGCACAATGAATTCCTCAATGTCATGAAAAAGCTTTAAAAGTTCTAAGAAGAAATTGTTTTATTTGTGCAAAGGATCTGGCTTGTCATGAGAAAATCTAAGAAAGAAGCTGATAATATGTACAAATATTACTCTATAAAAAAGAACTGCAATGCAGCTACAGTTAGTCTAAGATGTTTAGTACAGTCAAGTTCAGTTAGAACTGCTCAGTTAAAGAACATATTAAATTAATTATCAAGTAGGACATGCAAAAAAACCCTTAAAAATATTTCATAACAGTAATGAAGCTCTTATTTGAAAATCCTTGGAAAATAAAATTGATTCATTTAACAGATTTCATTGTACAAATTTCCTCTGAAGTATTACAGAATCATTTAATAAAAAAAATATCAAAAGATGCATTCTAATGTGCTGTGGTGTTTTAATTAATTTTCTGCCATGAATTGCTAAAAAACAGAGCAATGAGAAAAAGTCCCTTAAATAAACTATAACTGTAAAAAAAAGTATTTGAAAATTTTCTTCTTTCATAAACATCAAAAAACTTCTGAAAATGAAATATGACAAAGTTAAAAATGACCTTAAGCCTAAATATATACATACAAAATGTGAAAATTTCCAATTGAACTAAACAACTCAAGTAGTTAAAAATAACTAACAAATACTACAATATCATATAACTAATAAATACTACAATATCATATAACTCTTGCCAGACACATCAACACAATAAGAAAAGGACCTTCTGAAGTCACAACTAACACAGCATTATTTTTTATATATATAACATACAAGATTCTAAAACAGAAATTTAAGACAAATTCTTGGTGAAGAGGCCTTTTATTCCTTTGAGTCACCCCTCTTACTGAAGCTCTTGGTAAATAAAATGAATCATAACTTTCATTAAAGTCAAAAGAAGTACATCTTGTGCCCACAAAATATTAGTATCAAATTTCCCTGCATTAGTTAATAATTACCACTATTTAAAAAAAAAAACAACACATGATTACAATGACATAGGGACCTCTCTCTACTCATGTCACCTGTTCTGCAATATACCGTTTGTTACCCAGTTCACTGAAAACTAAGTGACTTGCTCACAATTAGATAGCCAAGTATGCATTTTTCTTCTACCTACCACACGAGAATATCTATCTATTCTGCTTATTTGATTCTGGAGGAAAAATAACTGTACAATGTCTTCTATTAAAAAACAAACAAGAGGTGGCACCAACCTGGAGTCAGGAGGACCTGAGTTCAAATCTGGCCTCTGACACTTAACACTTACTAGCTGTGTGACCTTGGGCAAGTCACTTAACCCTATTTGCCCTGCCCTCCCCCTCCAAAAAGAAAATTAAAAAAAAAAAGCTCCTCAATTAAATAAAATCATGAGTTTACATTATACTGAAACGTTATTACAAATTATTTTAATACAAATTCAATTAGCAGGCATTTATTTAATTGCATATATGCTAGGTACTGTGCCAAACCCTGGGTATACAAAGAAAAATAAAAAACAGTTCCTACTCTCAAAGAGTTTATACTTTAATGGGAGAGACAATGTGTAAATTAGGTAGAACAAATAAGGTCAGTTTTTTGTAAAGGGAATAGGTGGTATAGTGGATAGAATGCTGGGCCTGGAGTCAGGCCTGATATTTACTAGCTATGTGACCCGAGTCAGGCCTGATATTTACTAGCTAAGTGACCCTAGGTAAGTCACCTAACCTATTTGCCTCAGTTTCTTCATCTTTAAAATGAGCAAGAGGAGGAAATGGCAAACCACTCCAGTATCTTTTCTAAGAAAACCCCAAATGGGGTCACAAAGAGTTGGAAACAACTGAAATGACTATTATAAATGCATTCTCTCAAGGAATTTATAATCTAATGGGAGAGACAACATGTAAATCAGGTAGAATAAATGAGATCATTTTAACACAGTGCCTGCCATATGGTTGGTATCATGTAAATAGTAGGTATATAACTGTTTATTCCCTCCCCTAAAATAAGATACGGAGTAGAGAAGGAAGCCCTGAAGAGAAGGTAATTCTAGCAGCCTGAAAGGACCATGAAAGTCCTCTAGCAGAAGGAGGTGTTTATGCTTAATCTTTAAGAAACTAAGAATTCTAAAAGCTAGAGATGAGGAAATACGTTTTAATATTGATAAAAATGTTTAAGAAATATACACAGACACACACAATTATCATAAGCTACACTTTTACTCTACTCAAAGATCAAGATATACTTGATCTTTACCAACATTTATATATTCATGAACTCTGAAAATGGTTCTGAAGAAAATCCCACACATTACCATTGTTTCTCATGCCTCACTCCTCTTAAACCTATTCTTTGTCTTCATCAGTGTTCAGTTCTTCCACTGCCCAATACAATGCCAGACTATCTCCAACACACTGTTTTGACTTCCCTCCTTAATTTTGATGCTATTATTAGCTCAATCATTACTCTGAATGCCTTGTCCTTGTTTTGCACTAAGCACAAAACCCAGATTATTTCCCACCATCTCCATTATCAGAATACTCTTATTTATTTGTTGCTGAATGGTACTACATGAAATCATACAACTGCTAACTAGGCTTAACTACAAATTCATGTTATATTATGCAGTGCATAGTTCTACTGTAGCAAGGCAAGTCCTTTTTTCTCCTTTCCATAGGAACTGTTCCAAACTTTTTTTCTTCTCATTTTAGGCTTCACCCCCTTCCCTTTCAGCAAAGGCGCAAGTTTCAGAATAAAAGATACTATTTACTAGGAAAGCTCTTTTCTAAAATATTCTACATCTTAATTCCTTAACCTGTTATCTGGGCCAGGCCAGTCCAGTGACACAGTCTTGACAGAATACAATGAAGTGCTAATGGATCACAAAATACAATAGAAATATTTTTTACAACAAATTATTAAAGTAATACACTTAGAAAGGATCCTCACTCATATATATCCTAACTCAGTCATGGCAATTGACCACTAGTAGGATACCAAAACCATCTAGGCTAGACCTTTTATGCCTCAGGTAACAAAAATAACAAAAGAAATTATACAATTAAAGCACCAACCAAGCTCAGTGTACACCTCTTCCACACTTTCCTCCTTTGCTTTTCCTGAATCTAATCTATTTCAGTAGCTTAGCCCATCCCTGAGTTCAAAATCACCTCTCCTGCTTAAGTTACCTGCTAACTCCCACGTCCAAACATACCCAAATTTCCACATCTTCAAACAAAACAAAATAAAACAACAACCACATCTACTTTGTGGCCTAGATTTTATGTGTGAAGAGGGAGAGTAATATAGAGACTGAAAAGATATGAGACCAAGGTTGTGAAGGGCATTAAGAACCAAACATTTGATCCAAGAAGTAGTAGGAAATAAGTAGAGTTTATTAGGCAGGAAATGGCATGGTCAGATCTGTGCTTTATAATTTTAACTGGTAGATGACAGACTGGAGGGAGTAAAGACCTGAGGTAAACAAAATAATTAGAAGGCTACTGCTCTTGAGCTCACAGTCTAATGTACAACATGCAAATAATTATATATAAATAAGATATACATATATATATTATATACACATACACACATATATATGATAAATTGGAGATAATCTCAAAGGGTAGGCATTCATAAAGGATTCTCATAAAGATGAGATTATTTTTTTGCTGGGACCTGAAGGAAGCCAGGGAAGCAAGTAGGCAAAAAAGAAGAGGGAGAGTGTTCTAGGCAGCGAAAACCAATGAAAATACTTGAGGAAGCAAGATGGAGTATTGTGTTCGAGTAGTAAAGATGCTGGTGTCCTTTGATCCCAAAGTATAGGAAGGAGCCAGGATAGAAAGAGCTTTAAAAGTCAAAGTACTTTATGTTTGATTACGGAGATAATAGGGAATCAATCGAATTTATTGACTAGGGGATGATGTGGTGAGATCTATGTTTTGCTAAGATCAATTTGACAGCTGACTGGAGGATGGATTACAGTAAAGAAAGATGCAAAGACAGGAAGATCAATCAGAGAGGCTATTGTAATAGACCAAGTGTGAGGTGATTAGGATTTCCATTAGGCTGGCTATAATATCAAAGGAAACAAGGGAGTATAAGTGAGAGATGTTTCAAAGGTAGAAAAGAAAGGTATTGACAAATGACTGAATGGGAAAGTTGAGAGTAAGTGATGAGTTAAGGATGATGCCTATGTTGTAAGCCCAGATGACTAGGAGAATGGTGATACTCTCACATTGGGAAGTTAAGAAGAAGGGGGGGGGGGGATAGAGAGATAATAAGTTCAGTTTTAAACATGTTGAGAATAAGATGTTTACAAGACATACATTTAATTTGTCTGTTGGAGTTCGCAATGTGAGACAGGAAGTCACCAGAGAGCCTAGGGCTGAACAAGTAGATTTGAGATTCATCAGTATAGAGATGAAAAACTGAATTCATGAGCTGATGAGATAACCAAATAAAATTATACATACACACACTCACACAGAGAGATGGGGGAGGGGTGGGGGAGGGAAAGAGGCTGGGAAGAGAGAGAAGAATAAAGGTCAGGATAGTACCTTGGGGAAACCTGAAGGTTAGTGAGTATGATGTGTACAAAGATCAGGCAAAGGAGACTGAGAAGCAGTCAGATAGGCAGGGGAATAAGGATAGAGTGATTTCATAGAAAACCAGGGAGAAGAGGGTATTAAGGAAAAGGTGATTAGCAGTGTCAAATGATGCAGAAAAGTCTAGAAGGATGAGGATTGAGAAAAGACTATTAGATCTGGCAGTTAAAAGATCACTAGTGACTTTGGAGAAAGCAGTTTCAGTTGAATGATGAGGTCAGAGGCCAGACTAAAAAATTAAGAAGAAAGTGAGAGGAAAGAGAACCTTTGTAACAGCCTTCTCACAGAGAATAGATATAAAAATGAGGAGAAATATGGTGATAGCTAACTAGGATAGATGGATCAAGTGAGTTTTTTTCTGATGACAAGGGTGAATGGACATATCTTGGGTGCAGCAGGAAAGCAATCAATGGAGAGGGAGAGACTTCTGAATATAAGTGAGAGTGAGGATGATAGACTAGAGAAGATTCTACTAGAGAAGACAGGATTTAGTGGGAATCATCTGTGCTAATTTAGAGGGGTTTGTATTGGCAAATAGAGGGGCTACTTCTTCATGTGAGACAGGGGAGATGGCAGAGATAGTGGCAGACAGTATCTGGGAGATATGAGATAAGGAATAGGGCAGAAAAGGGAGCTGCTTGTGATAGTGGATCAATTAAGAGAGGTGAAAAAAGGACTGCCCTGTGGTAGTGAGAGCCACTTGAGATTACATAACATAAATGTGTAGTGGATTTATTGAGCTCAAGTTTCTTTTGGTAACATGGGAACAGAGAAGGGAGTTGATGGTGGGAATGATCTAAGGCTGCTGAGGCTTGGCAGAATTAGATTGGTGATTGGAAAAGAATTATAAGTGATAATTCCAATCATAACTGAAAAGGTATACTATCTCATCCTTAAAATTTGGTTCATTTTAAATAGACATTCATAATCTACATTAATGGAGGAAAGAGTAGGATGTTTAAATAAAATAGTAATATCCATATTTTAGTAGCAATTGTGTAAAAGTGTAGGTAATGTACATGATTTACCATTTTCTTAGAAGGATTTATGTTATTGGTTCACAAAGCAATGACTATTATAGAATACCACAGCCCCCTCTAGAGCTAATTCAAGAAACATTTTCATGGAAAATGTAGAGTGTGTGTGTATACATATATATAAACACACACATTCATGAAAGATGATTATGAAACTGGCTATTTCTCTTTTGTATCACCCTATCTAATTGTAATGCCATGCACAGAAGCTTTCCAGAAAAATGCTACTGTGAACAACTTTTAAGGTTCTGATTACTTAGTACAGTGATCACTCTATTTATTCCATAACAAATCAAAGCAAAACATCCACAGGAAATCAAGGTACAGCATTCACAATATTACAACTTATCACAGAAAATCACAATACTTTGAGAGTACTCAAAGAGCAATAGTCCAAATCTTCCACTCATGGGGCAACTGTTAACTCAGTCACTTATCATTAACAATCATATAATAGTCACAATATTCACAACATAGTCTCAAAGTAAAATAGTCACTCTTAAGTTAACTCAATCAGCCACTTATCAGTAGTTTCAAAGTACATGGTCAAAGTCTTCCACTCATGGGGCAGTCTTCATTAACTCAATCAGTCACTTATCAGTAACAATATCTCAAAGTACTCAAAGTACAATCAGTCACTTATTCAGCAAAGTCTTAGTAAGTATCATACACAAAATCCTCCAGCCCTTAGGTCACTAGTAAACTATAATTCCATAATTACTCAGTACCCAAGGAGAGGTCTTTTCTTCATCTTGACTTGGAGCCTATTCTCAGATTTCCTGGATCCCCTTCCATGGTTCCAGATTCTACCTGCATTCCCCAGACTGTCACCTGGGTTCAATGGCAGACAGCTCCCAGTTCTTTGACCAGTTCTCTGGGCAGGTCCTGCTCTACCCTGAAGTTCATAGGGTCTGGTCCATGTCAGATCTCTTGCCATTTCTACTCCAGGGAATTCAAGGCTCAACCAAGCCACAAACAAACAAAGTCTCAGCATCCCAGTCATACTTCAGTCACCCGGGCTCCTGGGTTCTTGGCTCCAGATTCCGGGCTCCTGGCTCCTGTTCAGAAGATGCTCCACCACCACAAGTTTTCAGGACTCAGTTTTCCATTTTTCTGCAGCTGTCCTGCCACCAGATCTGGTCTCAAGGAAATTCTGACTGTGCCTCTCTGGGGCTTTTCTTATATACACAGTATTACCTACTTCCTTCAGCCAACCCCTTCCTGTTACATCAGTAACAGGAGACAGGAATCTTGACCAGTTACTAAGTGCTAAGTACCTGCTACTTTTGCCAACACAAAGGGATCTTCAAATTCAAAATTACATTACCATTACACTGATTCACATGACTTAACTTTTTAATGAATAAAAATATTATTTTAATCAGTATGATTATTCCTTATGTTTTTCTACTTCATGTTAGGTCCACATTCATTACAGATACCAAGCGCATTAATATTTATTTAGGATATTATTATCACATCAGCATAGTGAGAAAATTGTAATAGAGAAACATAATCTCTTAATAATAAAACAATGAGACAAAGTTTTCTAGTGCCTAAGCAACTGCTTGAAATTTTCATTACCTTTCCCAGGAAGGTTCTGTTTAGTAAGTTGCTACTTACCACAGCATGATAATCTCTTACTTAAATGTACCATATATAAATTTTAAAAACTTGATAGTCCCTTGATCATCACCCTCAATGGCTGGAAACAATGGAAACTTTCAGAAATTTTATTCATTTACTCAACAATCATTGTTAAGTATACACTATACTGAAAGCATTATGATGCTTTCATAGGGTCCTGTCTGAAGTTTGGTAAGTATCTCAATTGTTGTTTTTAAGAGATCAAATCTCTTATGATTCTTTCCATGATATAACAGCTCATTTTCTGATATTATACAAATGACTTGAATGTCTTTAAAAGTCTCTGGGATGCATCAAATTAGATTAACATAACCAAGCGAAAGCAGAGGGGAAAGACAGTCAACAGTTTCATTTATCGGTCAAGTTCTCTCCATTCTATTTTTTCTTTGTGGATTACTGTTTTGAGCTCATTATGGTCAATATATCTGATCGAGAGAAGCTAAACAAGTCTCAGGTGACTTCACCATAGCAACAAGCTTGCCATGAATTCTTCTGGGAACATAATTTCACACAAGTATTTGATTGCCTATTCACACTTTTGATTATAACACATAAAGCTGCTAAACTAAATGGTACAGGCATTAGTGTACTGAAGAAACTTAAGAACAAAAAACCCAACAACAACTACCTTATAGGAATATATTTTTCACAAGTACCTGTACATGCATATCGTATATTTGCTTTCTATATATAACCCATTCTCCTTTCACTATGAAAACCAAGGAAAGAACTTTTAAATACTGTCCATGCTTGTGTCCCATGGTATGGTAAATACCAAGAACTACAATAATGAAACTATTACCTTTTAAAACTACTACATATTCAAGTTATTATTCATTCTTTTTGTAGAATTTCCTACTCAGATTATAACAGATTTTGAACAAGTCACCCCTAAATTTTATTCAGAAGCTGGTACCATGCCACACTGAATTAAATTATGAGTTGTCAAAATAATTCTCACTTTTACAGTAGATTATCACTTTTCTGGGATATTTAATTCATTTAATTATTGTAGATTCTAGAAGGAGCAGATTTAATTTGCATCAAATTCAGCTATATCTACACTTCAACAGAAGAATTCAGTTTCAAGACCACAGACTATAGATCTAATATTAGCCAGCCATCTAACAAATGCAGGTCACTGATCAAAAGGGAAAAGTAAGGAGATCAAATATATATGGTTTGGTAAAAACCATCAAACACCACTGGGAAAATTCTACCAAGCACAGCTTCAAATGAGGATGAATTAGTAATATCATTTTTACGCATGACAGACAGCATTCTTTATCAAAATCTACATTCTATCCTGAGGAAACAAAGGGTACTAAATAGTGATTCTGGGACACAATAAAGAATTTTAGGAATTTTTGAATCAAAGCATATAGAATACTTAAATTACTTTCATAAATCAATTCTCAATTGTCAAGTTAATAGGAGGTACAATAAAATAAACTTTTTTTGTAAATTTATTTCTCTAATTATACTTTGCTTTTAGAATTAGTTAACATTTCCTGAATACATACATTCCTGCTAGAAAAGAGAACTGGAAATTGAGGATTATAAATCGCAGAGGAACCAATTCAGTATGTACTCTTAAAATATCATGTACATTACAATGTAGATTTTATATATATATGTATAAATGGATATGTAACATTATATGTGGATGCAATACACTTATCTCTTTACTTTCAGTTTTTACTCACTCATTATCTAAAATTCTAAAATTCTCTGGAACTGCTATGGACTTATTAAGTGTGAATTACAAAAATATGCCAGTATATAGATTATAGGTATAGCATGTAAATGGTTTATTTATTTTCTAATATCACATGCAGTGTTTTTAAAAGATGATTTGTGCTAATAAGGTCTGCTTGCAAGTCTCTCCAGCTAAAGTGAAAAATATAATTCCTTTTTCTTTACCTATAAGTTTGTTCAGGGAAAGGAGAGAAAGTCCTATAATACTGAAATTATGTAAATAAAAAACTTAAGAATCACAGATGAGTAGGACATCATGGGGATCATCAGTTTTATGTACAATCCATTTTTTTGTGTTATTCTATGTATATGGAAATGTTCTTTTAATTTAGTACTGAAATCTGGATTTTTAAAATAAAAAAAATAAAAATAAATTCTGAAAATACAAAATAATTCTAACGAGGATAAAATAGTAATGAATATCAGAACACATATATTCTATTCCTAAACTTGTCACTAAAATATTCTCAAGCATCAAGTTGGGTATAGAAGTTAAAAGAATTCTTTACATTTGAAAGGTAGTTTGAGAATTCAGGTGATGGGCAATGCATTTCATTATAAATATGCAATCAAGAATTTACAGCGCACAAGTATGGATCAGCACTTTGATAAGCTAGGTGTTGTTTTCAGAAGAAAATTATACATGTGCTTTCCCATACTTACTGGCCAATGGCTATAACATGACAGCAGAGACTAGGTCTACAGATGTCATAAAATCCTAGGTACAAAAGATCATTGTTTTTGAGTTTTGATTTTTCTTGGCTATTACCTGTTTGCAACCATGTTTAAGACCTCGAAAAATTAAAAGTAAGATAGTGTTTAGGATCTAAAGTTAAAGTACAAACTGAGCATAGATGATCACTTTAACAAGCTTTAGATAATGGCCAAGAAATTCATGATTTACCTAGAACTATGGGAAACTTTACATAAACAGATACTATATCAAGTCAAATCCAAATGCAGCATTCTCAACAACACAGTTTTAAAAATTATTAAATAATTAACACCTGGAATCATTTTCCTATACTACCATATAATTCTTTTTTTTTTTTTTTTTGCTTTTTGGAAGGCAGTTGGGGTTAAGTGACTTGCCAAAGGTCACACAGCTAGGTTTTGTGTGTGTGTGTGTGTGTGTGTGTGTGTGTGTGTGTGTGTGTGTGTGTTAAGTGTCTGAGGCCGGATCTGAACCCAGGTCTTCCTGACTCCAGAGCTGGTGCTCTATTTACTGCACCAACTAGCTGCCCCTCTACCATATAATTCTAATGGATTTGTGATGTCATTAATGTATATATATATATATATATATATATATATATATATATCCTCTCCTCTCCTATCTTGTCTGTGCCTATCTATCTTTTGCCATTCTGATCCATGATTTTGTCCCAGGGAGTCTACCCATAATGCTGGGGGATTCCCACACATTCAACATTGCCTGGATACCAATGGAGCATGCAAGTTCTCAGCTGACCATAGCAATCATCACATGACTAGTTTATCACCCATTACACATAACTTCCTATGTAATCTTTTGCTTACAATGTGTTGTAGGTCAGGTTATATCTTAAATGTACCTATTCATTGTGTTTTGGTGATTCTCAACTTCATTTCTTTGGAAAATGTAGAGTTCTATGACCCTGCCTGACAGCATTATTAGTAGAAAGAATAATGATGCTAACAATGGTTACTGTTTTAGGGGGAATCTCATTTAAATTTGTAAACATACAAGTCCTTGACAGGATACAATGGAATTAGTGCCATAAAATTTTCCTGAAGGATACATTTCAACCAAAGAAAGAGAAATGTAAATAAAAAGATAACATAAATAAAATCATCTCAATTCAACAGAATTCATCAGAGAAATGTAAAAAGCTCATTGCCATTTCTAATTCTCAAGGACTAATACCAGCCCACTTTCCAGTCAACAGATACAGTATTGTGGCCCAAGTTTTTATATCAACAAGACTAGACAGCTACTATTAAGAAGAGAATGTTCCATCTCAGTGAAACCTACTGTTTTCCTTGTAAAGAAATGTCTTTTCCACTAATAGGATGGGGCACATTTACTGAAATAATAAAACACATACTTTTTAAGTGAACACTTCATAGGATCCAGTAAGCCATATTTACTATATTGTTATATTCTACAATATAGCAATTCGGGAAGTTAATATTTTCAGCGTGATTTTTTTTTACCACAAATGGTAAAAGTGTACTGTCTGCCTTGTCCTCTCTACCCCCTCCCTCAAATATCAGTGTGCTGACATTTTAAGAAGTCTATAGAACCAGGCAGTCCCGACCCCCCACTTATTGTGGGATTCACTGTACTATGATTGCTATAACTCACTTGAAGGTGTATGCTTTATAATGTTTATGATTTGCATAAGGATATTTTTTCTTCTCAGAATGTTCCCAACTGCACATGCCACCCTTCCTCCAGGAATGTTAATCAATAGGTATTATTTGCTAAATAAGGTCTATATGCACATATACATTTATTTGTAACTATATAAATAACTGAAGCTTTCTTCCGTGTTGGGATTCTGGTTATTTACTCAAAAGTTTATTGGCCCTTCTCCCCTAAAAGAATCAGAGTTAACATTCTTAAGTAAAATCCCCAAGGACAAGCCATAAGCACTGCTATCAAATGGCTTTTGAGCTTTCACTTGAAAGAACAAACCAAGACCATTCCCTTGGCAATGGCTAGGCTATTTAGAGACAGAACTCCCTGGGAATATATTCATATACAAGATAATTGGTTAGTATCCAGGATACCTATGTAGTTTTAATTGCTTGCTACTGCTCTCTCTCCTAAAACCAACCTAGGTTGTCTCCCCAGTTACAACTTCATAAATAAATATCTATCAGGACTTAAGATTTCCATATCCCTTTGTTTGGAGACCTCATATAGATATGGGAGTATTTCAATCACATTAAATTCATGCTTGTCAACCAATTACAGATCCATTCCAAAGGAGTGGAGATACAGCTAAAACTATAAACTTGTCCACTGATAGTCAATCTACAGTTTTCAAAAACAAGGTACTATATCCAGCACAGAGTTGAGACTTCCTTTGTTCAAAAGGGGAAAAGGGAGAAGTCATTTAAGAAGCAGCCACAAGACTATTCCAGTTTGGATGCAGACTCAGAGGACCACAGCAACCCTCACATCTACGGCACTCCTGAGGCCCTAGATGGCTGTACAGAACAATCTTAAGTAAAACACATTTGTATATAAGTCTCATGCATAGGTTTTGTCCATTTTTCTTCCTTGTTATGAACTCTTATTTACCACATACTCACTTACCTGAGATCTTTGAACTTGAAATGAGTAGAGAAGACAATCAAACCTTTTGATTTTAAGCTCAAAGAACGGCTCTGACTTGTTTCTACTTCCTCCACAAAAGAAATGGATAGCAAATCTATTTCTCTGTGTTTTTTTTCCCCATCTAGATCTGTGGATGTAGCAAATTCCTTGTGTGTTCCTCCCCCCTCCTCCATGGGGGTAACTCAGTATTTATCACAAGTACCTTATATTCTTAGAGAAATGCCTACAGCACATAGGCAATAAGCAACTTACTCACAGTCCCACCACTAGAGGGCAAAGGGCTTCCTGACTCCAAAGCCAGCTATACCACACTCTCTCTGTCTCTCCCTCCCTCCTCCTCTCTCTCTCTATACTTTCCTGAGTAGGGGCTCTTGTTCCCTTTGAAACTTTCCTACTGTCCTTTGGAAATCATTATCTATACGCCTTTAATTTGGGTCTTAACATCAGGGTTAAGATCATAAAGTCTGCCATTACCTTTGTATTTTAATAATTTATTAATTAAAATGACCATAACCATTTATTAAGCACTTATTATGTACAAAGTATGAAACTAGATGCTAATAAAAGAGAGAGTAATGGAAAGATAATTAAGAAATTACATGCCGTTGTGTTGCTTATGGGGAGAGAAGAGTAGCATGTGCATAAGATGTAATAAATAGATATAATTTTTCATTATCATACCCAATAAAATGTAAGAATAAAAAATATAAATTGATATATGAGGTTCAAAGAGGGCAAATATCATTTGGAATTTGTTGAAAAGGTGATAGAAGAGGCAGAACATTCTGAGCACTAGAAATAATCTGAGCAAATATTCAGGGATAAGAGTTGAACATAAATAAGGGTTGACAAACTACATAATCCATCTTGAGCGTGAGGTATATTGAAGGGGATTGTGTCAGATAAGTGCAGAAAGTCAGTTCAGTTTTAGGTTGAGAACTATGAGGCTATAATTATAAATATATATATACATATATATATATATAACATGTATATACATATGTATATAACATTAACTGTAAGGCTATGAACTCTGGGCCTTAATTTGATATGCAAACAGAATTGAGGTATTTTGCTATTGCAATTAGCCATTAAAAATTTCTGATGAAACTGTACAGAGTAAATACTTAATGAATCAATTTAGAAAACCTCAAACTTACAACTGGGAAAAAAATGCCTTTAAGGGTTTTTAACTCTGGGATAAGATTCTTGGAGAATTAAAAGACTGTTTTTTCCTTAAGCAGAAAAAAAAAAATTATATTTAAGCAGTGAAGAGAAAGTCAACATACATGTATTTAGACTTTTGTGTGAGCTAAATCTTCCTCTAAATAAAGCACCACTTAAACTGATTATATTTCCAAAGTCAGGTGATACAGTAGATAAAGTACAATAGATAAAACTGGAGTCAAGAAAAGGAGTTCAGATCTGGCATCAGAGTTCTATCCATCCATCCATCTATCTATCTATCTTTTCTTTTTTTTTTTGGAGGGCTATTGGGGTTAAGTAACTTGCCCAAGGTCACACGGCTAGGTTTTTGTTTGTATGTGTTAAGTGTCAGAGCCCGGAACCAAACTCATGTCCTTCTGACTCCAAGGCCGGTGTTCTACTCACTGCGCCACCTAGCCACCCCTATCTATCTATCTATCTATCTATCTATCTATCCATCTGTGTGTATATATAACTCTGGGGAAGTCAGTTTGCTTCTGTCCCTCAGTTTTGTCATGTATAAAATGGGGATGATAACAATAATACTGCCCACAGGGTTATACTGGAGACCAAATGTCTTACTATGGTGATCTCATCAATTCCGAAGGATTTAATTATCATTTCTAAGCTGATAATTCTTAAATCTACCTATCCTGCCCTTAATATCTCTGCTAACTTCCAAATCCACATCTCCAATTGCCTTTCAGACATCTCCAAGTGATTAGACACCTTACATTGACTATGTCTGAAACACAACTTGGAACTTCCTGACCCCTGGTGCTCCTGGCCCTAACCCTATCCACTGCCTACCTTTCTTGTCGGTATTAAAGGCCACACCATGCCCCCACACCCTGAGGTGCTCCTACTCTTCTCTCTCACTCCTCGCTTTCCATCCAATCTGTTGCCAAGATCTGTAGGTTTCATCTCTGCAACATCTCTCAAATGAACCCCTTTTCCCCTCTTACAGTCACCACCACCTCACACCTGGACTATGGCAACAGCCTCCAATCTCTTCCTACTCCAGTCCGGCCTCCACTCAGCCACCAAAGTGATTTTCTAAGTCACAGGTCCAACCAAGCTATTCCCCTACTCAATATAACACTAGTGTCTTCTCATCCTTTCCAGGATCAATATAAAATTCTGTTTGCTGTTCAAAGCTCTTCAGGATAACCTGCCTTCCACTCACGTTTCCATTCTTATTATATCTTACTCCCTACCATGTACTCTGTGACACTGCATACTTCCAGTGACACTGCTGTGTCATGATCAAGACATTACTCCATTTTTTGGTTCTAGGCATTTTCTCTAGCTGTCCCTCATGCCTGGAATGCTCTCTCATCTCTACCTACTTGCTTTCCTGGCTTCCTTATTACTTCACCAAGTATTTGAAAAACAAAACAAAAAACCAACCCTACAGAAAATATCACTAAAACTCTATCTTTTACAGGAACCCCTTTTAATCTAGGGCCTTCTCTCTCATAATTATGTCCTATTTATCCTGTATATAGCTTGTTCGTACTTATTCTTTTTTTTTTTGCTATCTCCCTGATCTCTAATAGGGCTACTGCTACTTCTTTTTTGCCTTTTACACATCTCCAGCACTTAGCACAGGGCCTGACACAGAGTAAGCATTTAATGAATGTTTACTGAATGGCTGATTTAACATATGCCAAAAAGTGCTTTATAAACTGTAAAACACTATGTAAATACTATCTAGTAATAATGTAGTACTAATGTTTTACATGAAATGGAAAAACATGTTAACTACATTCTTAGTCTCATGACTAAAGGAAGTCAAGTTTTTTGGACCACAACACCTGAGTCCAAGCACCATGTCAAGTGGCGGCTTAACTATGTAGTATGAGAACAACAAATGACAGTCCTCAAGTACTACATACTCAAATAAGAAACTAAATATTCTAGAAAAATTACTCAAAATTATCTTCTCTATATTTCCCTGAATTTGCCTAAATAGGATCATCAACACTGTAACTTTCTGAAATAATCAGTGATATCAGCTGACATTTAAATCCAGAAATTTCCCATTAATCCTGAAAAGTTCAATTCAGACCCATTTATACCAATATTTTTTACAAGTGACTTATTAGTGCTCAACCTTAATTAAATGAACATTTCTTCAGTCATCCCATCAGAACTGTAAACCATGTAGGTCAGAATAACAGCTGTGGTGACAAATACATTTTCTTTGCTCCAGTTATTACAGATAACTAAGTATTTGAAAAAAAACTACAGAAAATATCACTAAATCATTATGTTTTTATAAAGCTACACATTTTACCTCAAATCAAATGCTTTCTTTATAATATTGAAGATACTTTAACAGATTCTGAAACAAATATAAAGCTTTTACCTTGAGAGGCATTACTGAATTGATTTCCAGGCTTAGTAAATCTATTTTCCATAATGGTTTAAGAATGAATATTCTTCAGAATGGAATAAAATTTGATTTTCTTTTGAGGGATTATAGTAATCCAAACTCAGTCTGGTATACTGTAAACATCAGCAGACTCAGACTCAAAGAAAATGAGTTTTTAGTGCCAAAATTTTGTTTGTGATATATCACAACTTTCCCATGCTTTATAACCTAAATTTATAAGGAAGATTTTATTGAAATCATATTGTTTAAAATGTAATCTAAACCACTGTTATAACAGTCTTTTTTCTTATATTCAAGCTATCCAATGCAAAGTGGCTTCCTACTATATTATATACCATCTTAATGTATATATAGTTTTAAAAAATCACTTAAGACATCCATTGTTCATTTAAGCACCATTTAAAAAACATCACTATGAAGTGCATGATAATCAAAGTCTTACTTTTAGAAGGTTTATAGGATACAACATTTTAAAACAGCAATTTGTTTTGCTACTATTCTTTTTGAGATTAATTTTTATAGTGACTGAGAAATACAAAGGATTAGTTATTTTCATTACTCAAGCTCAGAGTTGATACTTGTGAAGTCACTGAAATCATCTTCAATTCAATAGGGTAAGAGTGGATATATGAGAATATTTAATACTATATTAGTCATCACTAAAAAAAGATGGCAATTTAAATAGTTTTATTTAAAATAACATTGTTTTATGTAGCGTCAAATGCCATACTTTAAGCAACTGTGATTTTGAAAGATGTTTTTCAATAAACTCTTTTAAAGTGAAATATAGGTATTTTTATGAATTGATGAACTAATCTATCAGCATGAATAAATTAAAATACTGGATTATGGCATCAACTTAATCACTTCCTATTTATTCATAAGTTGGAAAAAGAGAAATTGATCCCTTTTCATTTTTCAAATGTGTTCTGAAGTTTAAGAAAAAATCAATTGGAAGAAAAAAAATTTTTACACAAGAAGAAAATGCTATTATGATTAACAGATGATTAATCTAGTGATCTATTGATTACAACTGGCACACTAATGTCCATAAGTTTTATTTACTTTTTTAGCACAAGAAGGCAGTTTATTTCCTTCATGACCTCATATGTACATATTAGTGAAGCCTTAAAAAATAAATCCATAACCCATCCTATCTTTTATATCTCTTAAAAGTAAAAATCCTTTTATGAGACTGTGGAGGTAGGTATTTCACTTCTGCCTTGGAATTCACAGGGGTCCAGATCCCTTGGTCAGCCATGCATCAGGTTCAAGATGAATCTGTTTTTGGCCATCTTATTTGACAAATGGTATAACTGCAGGAATCACATCCCTCAGTCAATATCTGACCCTGGAATTCCCAACCTCTAAAAGTCATGAGGTTACAATCAGGACTGGAAACATTCATTTCTCAGGGCTGATGCTTGATGGTCTATTCTCAGGGAAGAAAACACAAAGCAGAAGAAGTAGGCAGGGACTTGAAGTTCATTCTCAGGCTTGTTTCACCTGTTCCTGCCTCCACCTGATTCTATATTAACTTCTGTTTTACATCATTCATTTCCGCCAGATTTTGAGTTACAATCATTCCCCACCCACCCCACCCCCGCCCCCGTTTTTCCCCTACCCACCCTCCCAGAATAGCAGTCCCACAAGATATCACTTCCTCCAATCTGCTCTCTCCCATACCTTCTCCCATACCCCCATCGACTTTTCCATTAGAGGAAGGTGAATCTTTGTGTCCCAATGCCTTCACATCTTTTCTCCCAATTACAAGCAAAAGGGTAGAGATAATAGTATTTATATATATTTGAAACATTTAATCTTAAGACCTTGAATTTCAGATACATTTCTTTCCTCCCTTGTCACCCATTCCCTCTGGGGAGATAAGTAATTCAGTATATGTTATACATGTCTAGCTATGCAAAACATTATCACAGTAGATATATTGTACAAGGCTGCTTATAATTCCCTCCCACTCATCCCACCCCCCCCACCTGGTCCATTCCCTACATGATCCTGTCCCTCTTCTATAGTGGGTACTTCCAACCTCCCCTCACCCCAAGGATGCCCTCCCATCCATCATCCCTCCTCTCATCTCCCTTCCCCCTATTCTGCTGTAGGTTGAGATATCCCACTTAGTATGTATGACATTCTTTCCCTGAACCAAATTCAATGAGAATGTGGTTTTGCCTTTTTGCCTTCCTATTCTCCCTCTCCCTTGCAACCACTTCCCCTTGCTCACTGAGTTCACTGAGGAGATTCATTCCTTCAGAGTTAGACTGGAGCAAATGGAAGCTAATGACTTTATGAGAAATCAAGATGCTGTTAAGCAGATCCAAACAAATGAAAGATTAGAAGGCAATGTGAAATATCTCATGGGAAAAACCACTGACCTGGAAAATAGATCCAGGAGAGACAATTTAAAAATTATTGGACTACCTGAAAGCCACGATCAAGGAAAGAACCTAGAAATCACCCTTCAAGAAATTCTCAAGGAAAACTGCCCTGATGTTTTAGATCCAGAGGGCAAAATAGAGGTTGAAAGAATCCACAGATCACCTCCTGAAAAAGATCCCAAAAAGAAAACTCCCAGGAATATTATAGCCAGGTTCCAGAATCCCCAGATCAAGGAGAAAATACTACAAGCAGCCAGGAAGAAACAATTTCAATATTGTGGAAACACAATCAGAATAGCCCAGGACCTGGCAGCTTCTACACTGAGGGATCGAAGGGCATGGAATATGATATTCCAGAGGGCAAAAGAACTGGGAATGAACCCAAGGGTCACCTACCCAGCAAAACTGAGTATTTTGTTTCAGGGGAAAATATGGTCATTCAGTGGAATAGAGGACTTTCAAGCATTCTTGAGGAAAAAACCAGAATTGAATAGAAAATTTGACATCCAGACACAAGAAGGAAGAGATGCCTGAGAAGGTAATCAGGGAAAAGAAATCAAAAGGAACTTATCAAAGTTGAACTATTTACATTCCTATATGGAAAAGCAATAACTGTGACTGATGATATCTTTCTCACTATGAAAATAATGGAAGAAGGGTGTGTGGTCATATGAATACATATGTGAATGTGTGTGTATATGGTTACAGTTATATATGGATAGAGGGCATAGGTTGAATTTGTTGGGAAGGGAGAATACTCAAGGGATGAAATTATGAGGTGAGAGAGGAAAGTGGCAAGAGGAGATGGGGAGAGACAGGGTAGTGTAAACTATCCCATGCAGAAGAAGCAAGGGGAAGTGGTTGCAAAAGAGGGGGAGAATAAGGAAGGCTAAAAAGGCAAAACCACATTCAAACTGAATTTGGTTCAGGGAGAAAATGACATACATAGTAAATGGGATATCTCAACCTGTAGCAGGATAGGGGGAAGGGGGATGGGAGGAGGGATGATGGATGGGAGGGCATCCTTGGGGTGAGGGGAGGTTGGAAGTACCCACTATAAAAGAGGGACAGGATCATGTAGGGAATGGACCAGGTGGGGGGTGGGATGAGTGGGAGGGAATTATAAGCAGCCTTGTACAATATATCTACAATGATAATGTTTTGCATAGCTAGACATGTACAACATATACTGAATTACTTATCTCCCAAGAGGGAATGGGTGACAAGGGAGGAAGGAAATGGATCTGAAACTTGAGGTCATAACATTAAATGTTTCAAATATATATAAATAAATACTATTATTAATACTCTTTTGCTTGTAATAGGGAGATAAGATGTGCAGGCATTGGGATGCAAAGACTCACCTTCCTCTAATGGAAAAGTCGATGGGGGTATGGGAGAAAGTATGGGAGAGAGCAGATTGGAGGAAGCGATATCTTGTGGGATTACTGTTCTGGGAGGTTGGGTAGGGGAATAATGGGGGGAAAATGATTGTAACTCAAAATCTGGCGGAAATGAATGATGTAAAACAGAAGTTAATAAAGCATTTGTTTTTTAAAAAAAAAAGAAATGCTTGAAAGTTCTCTATTTCATTGAAAATCCATTTTCCCCACATGAAGGGTTATACTCAATTTTGCTTTTTGGGTGATTCTTGGCTGTAATCCTAGCTCTTTTTTTCTTCTACAGAATATCATATATCCCAAGTCATCTGGATCCTTTAATGTACGTAATTGCTAAATATTATGTTATCCTGACTGTGGTTTCAGAATTGTTTCTTTTTGGCTGCTTGCAATATTTTCTCCTTGCTCTGGGAGGTGTGGATTCTGGCCATAATATTCTTGGGAGTTTTCCTTTTAGGAATCTCTTTTCAGAAGGGGATTGGTGGGTTCTTTCCATTTCTATTTTGCTCTCTGATTCTAGAATATCAGGGACAGTTTTCCTTATAATTTCTTTAAAGATGATGACTAGGCTTTCTGGAGGGCAATTGGGGTTAAGTGACTTGCCCAAGGTCACACAGCTAGTTTTTGTGTTAAGTGTTTGAGGCCGGATTTGAACTCAGGTCCTCCAGACTTCAGGGTTGGTGCTCCATTCACTGAGCCACCTACCTGCCCCAAGGCTTTTTTTTTATCATAGCTTTCACACAGTGCAAGAACTTTTAAATTATCCTGGGATCTGCTTTCCAATGAGATATTTCACATTTTCTATTTTTTAAAAATTATTTTGATTTTGTTTGATTGTTTCTTGATTTCTCACGAAGTCATTTAGCCTCCACTTGTCCAATTCTAATTTTTAAGGAATTATTTTCTTTAGTGAACTTTTGTACCTCTTTTTCTATTTGGTCATCTTTGCTTTTTAGGAAGTTCTCTTCTTCAGTGATTTTTTTGTATAGCTTTTTCCAGTTAGTAGGTTCTGCTTTTCAAGGCATCCTTCTCCTTACTGGATTTTTGTGCCTCTTTTACCATTTGGTCTATTCTGTTTTTTAAGGTTTTATTTTATTAGGTATATTTTTTGTCTCCTTTATCAAGCTATTGACTGTTTTTTCATGATTTTCTTGTATCACTTTCACTTCTCTTCCCAATTTTTCCTCTACCTTTCTTATTTGATCTTTAAAATCCTTTTTGAGCTTTTTCCATGGTCTGAGACTAATTCATATTTTCCTTTGAGGTTTCGATTGTACAAGTGTTGACTTTGTCTTCTTCATTTGTGTTTTGATCTTCCCTATCACCATAGTAACCTTCTATAGTCAGGATCTTTTTCAATTGTTTGTTTATCTTCCCAGACTATTTCTTGATTTTTAACTCTATGCTAACCTGGGCCTCTGCTTCTGGAGTGGAGAGCTTCAGATTTTTTTTTTTTGGGGGGGGGGTTGTTTGCAGAGATAAGTCTGGGGATCTATAAGTTTTCCCTTCTTCTTAGGTGGCATGATACAGGCAGAAATGTGTTTATTACTCTCCTGCTCTGTGAGTGACCACAAGCACTCTTTTTTTCCCCTGGATCTGTGATCAGGGTCCCAGTTCACCTGCTGCCACAAGCTTTGGTGTGATAGTGTTCTTTCTTGCCCTGGTTCCAAGTATGGATAATTTGACATAGTGCTATCTGTTCACAGTGCCAGCAAAGAGACTCCTGTAATCTCCTTCTGACCAGCTGTCTGATCTCCTTACCTGTCTGTGGTCTGAGAGATCTGGAAACTACCACTGCTACCACTGATTTAGTCATCCCCAAGGCCTGGCTTGCTCAGGTTTGGCCTGGGCTGGATTGTGCTCCGTTCTCATACTGGTGCAGATGCAACAGACCCTATTAACCTTCTAAGTTGTTTTGGCCTGGAAAACTTTTTGTCCTGTCCTTCTGGGGGTTCTATTGCTCCAGAATTTGTTTTGGGGCATTATTTAAAATTGTTTGGAGGGGTTTTGCAGAGAACTCAAGACAATTTCCTGCCTTTTCTTCAACATATTGTATCTGTGCTCCTAATGTCTCTTCTTTAATGTCATTTCCATTGGAAAAAATGTGAGTTTCTCATGTTGAGTCATTTGACAGTGACAAAAAGAGAAAATTAACTACTTTTACACAATAGAAATAAGAAGACCAATTCTTGGATTTGACATCTGGAGACATTAATATTAACTAGCCATCAATTTAATATTTCTCAACTACTTTTCCCATTGAAGTTATCTAAAGTTTGCTGTTCCTTTACGTGCAGACTATGAATATGAAAGTCTGAGAGAGAGGACTCTGTTATAAGGATGACTTCTATATTTCTTAGTATTCAACTTAAAATATCTAGGATTATTTGTTAGTTTCCAGAGAGCTTTCTCATTGATTATCTCCTTAGATTTTCAACAATCCCATGAGATAGATGGAGCAGAAATTATTACCTCACAGAAATTAAAGGTAAGTTGACAGTAGTTAAAAGATGCTACCAAGTTCACATACATGTATTTATTCTGTGCATATTTACATATGTATATTTTTCTCTTATGACATGTCTTCCCTTGAGAAGAAGTGGAAGACATGTTTTGTATTTACATCTCCTGGACACAGCACATTGCCTGACATACTGCAAACACAACAAATGCTTATTGATTGAGCAAAGACTAGAAAATGGGTAGATGGATTAGCTCTTCTGAGTTGTCTTCAACTATACACACTGTTTCACCAAACAATGATATTTAACAGCTACAACTTCTCTTGTCATTCAAATTAAGTCCAATCATAAATTTTGAAATTTTGGAATAAATTTTTGAAGAATTTATACCAATTTCATCATTCTCTTCTACCACCTACTACCCTAAATCCTTATATTTTCTAGTGCCCCAGAAGATAAAGTATTCTAAGTAGCTGACTTTATTATATAACTAAAACTCACCCCCAATTTTTTTCATTAAAAGCTCTTTCAATGGAATTCTTTCTAAACTGTAATTTCCATTTCCATGACTTCTGAAACAGAAGCTACTGAACATAACACTTTACAGATGGCTATCAGTATTATGAAAATCTCTGTTGAACTACATAGCAGAAAGAATATTATGCTCATTTAGCAATTTAGCTGTCTTGTTCTTTCATGTCAGACTGTTGGCCATCACTGTTCTTGCTTCTATTTATTATCCAAATCTTCATCCCCTAAAATTTGCTGTTTTCAACTGAATGTAAGGCCCTGAGGGCAAAGACTATCTTATCAGATTTTTATATACCCGGAACCTAGCACATGCCTTCGCACAAGGCAGATATTTTAAAATTTTTGTTGAATTGAAATGTTAAATGGTAATCCCTTATGAAATACAAAATCAGATCAACAGATTTCTAAGTGAGATGCTAAGGAGTAAAAAATGTAGGAATTTCAGATATTTGGGACTTTTAAGGTAAATAAAATATTTGGAATAATTAAATTTAGTGAGGAAAAATTAAAATTCACAGGTTTCCAGTTCACTTTATAAAGTGAAATCTGTGATTAAAATACTGCACAGCGGGGGGCGGAGCCAAGATGGCGGAGTAGAAACAGCTCGTCCAAGCCTCTCTGCCCCCAGATTCTCCACAAACTATGTAAAAAAGGACTCTGAAAATCTTCTGGAGCCCCAGCACCCACAGAACGACACAGAGAAGCTAACCTCCCGCTGAGGACAGCCCAGCACCCTGCAGGAAGGACCAGCGCAGTGGTCTGGGAGCCGGCAGCGCGCAGAGCGCAGGAGCCGAGAGGAGCCCAGGTCCACATGAGCCGAGGTTTTAGCCCCAGGGCGGCAGGGCCAGCAGCCGGCTGGAGGAACCCCAGAACACCAGGAACTGTGGAGACGCCAGAATTATCAACATAGACATGCCTAGGACAAAGTAAGAGGTTAGTGTCCTATGGACTTTGGGACCTGTATTTGGGGAATGCGTCAGCTCCCTCCCCTGGGGGCTAGAAGCCGATGAGGAGACACGCCACTGTGTAGTTTTCAGAGGCATTTCTGGCTCCCAGCCTACAAATCGTGGGGAGATCCAGTCCAGTCTTGGGGGGTAATCGCTCTTGCTTTAACCTCCCTGGATCTGGATTGTGATCTAGGGTGGAAGTTGTGGGTGGGTTTATAGCTTGCCAGAAACGGAAGTTGCCCCCACACGTTGGGACGAAAATTCCTCTATCTGGCCTTAAAGCCATAGTGTGGCAACAAGCCAAAGTCAAGTAATTAAGTGGCAACATGCCAAGGCAAAGGAAACAGAAAAATGCAACCCTAGACTCCTATTTTGGGGGCATAGAGCGGGAAAAGGACTGTGAGGTCAGAAGTCCTGCTCCAAAAGCCCCAGGGGAAAACATGAGTGGGTTGCAGGCCATAGAGGACCTTAAGAAGGACTTTAAAAATCAAATAAGAGAAGTGGAGGAAAAATTGGAAAGAGAAATGAGAAGGATGCAGGAAAAGTATGAAATGAGGGTCAACAGCCTGACTGAGGAAAACAACACCTTAAAAAATAGACTAACTCAAATGGCAAAGGAGGCCCAAAAGGGCAATGAGGAGAAGAATGCCTTAAAAAGTCGAATTTGCCAGATGGAAAAAGAATCTCAAAAGTTCACTGAGGAGATTCATTCCTTCAGAGTTAGACTGGAGCAAATGGAAGCTAGTGACTTTATGAGAAATCAAGATGCTGTTAAGCAGATCCAAACAAACGAAAGATTAGAAGGCAATGTGAAATATCTCATGGGAAAAACCACTGACCTGGAGAATAGATCCAGGAGAGACAATTTAAAAATTATTGGACTACCTGAAAGCCATGATCGGAAAGAACCTAGAAATCACCCTTCAAAGAAATTCTCAAGGAAAATCTGCCCTGATGTTTTAGATCCAGAGGGCAAATAGGAGTGAAAAGAATCCACCGATCACCTCCTGAAAAAGATCCCAAAAGAAAACTCCCAGGAATATTATAGCCAGGTTCCAGAATCCCCAGATCAAGGAGAAAATACTACAGGCGGCCAGGAAGAAACAATTTCAATATTGTGGAAACACAATCAGAATAGCCCAGGACCTGGCAGCTTCTACACTGAGGGATCGAAGGGCATGGAATATGATATTCCAGAGGGCAAAAGACCTGGGAATGAACCCAAGGGTTACCTACCCAGCAAAACTGAGTATTTTGTTTCAGGGGAAAATATGGTCATTCAGTGGAATAGAGGACTTTCAAGCATTATTGAGGAAAAAACCAGAGTTGAATAGAAAATTTGACATCCAGACGCAAGAAGTAAGAGATGCCTGAGAAGGTAATCAGGGAAAAGAAATCAAAAGGAACTTATCAAAGTTGAACTATTTACATTCCTATATGGAAAAGCAATATCTGTGACTGATGATATCTTTCTCACTATGAAAATAATGGAAGAAGGGGTGTGGTCATATGAATACATATGTGAATGTGTGTGTATATGGTTACAGTTATATATGGATAGAGGGCATAGGTTGATTTTGTTGGGAAGGGAGAGTACTCAAGGGATGAAATTATGAGGTGAGAGAGGAAAGTGGCAAGAGGAGATGGGGAGAGACATGGTAGGGTAAACTATCTCATGTAGGGGAAGTGGGTGCAAAGGAGGGGGAGAATAAGGAAGGCTAAAAAGGCAAAACCACATTCACATTGAATTTGGTTCAGGGAGAAAATGACATACATACTAAATGGGATATCTCAACCTGCAGCAGGATAGGGGGAAGGGGGATGAGAGGAGGGATGATGGATGGGAGGGCATCCTTGGGGGGAGGGGAGGTTGGAAGTACCCACTATAGAAGAGGGACAGGATCATGTAGGGAATGGACCAGGTGGGGGGTGGGATGAGTGGGAGGGAATTATAAGCAGCCTTGTACAATATATCTACTATGATAATGTTTTGCATAGCTAGACATGTACAACATATACTGAATTACTTATCTCCCCAGAGGGAATGGGTGACAAGGGAGGAAGGAAATGGATCTGAAATTCGAGGTCTTAACATTAAATGTTTCAAATATATATAAATACTATTATTAATACTCTTTTGCTTATAATTGGGAGATAAGATGTGCAGGCATTGGGACACAAAGATTCACCTTCCTCTAATGGAAAAGTCGAAGGGGGTATGGGAGAAGGTATGGGAGAGAGCAGATTGGAGGAAGCGATATCTTGTGGGACTGCTATTCTGGGAGGTTGGGTAGGGGAATAATGGGGGGAAAATGACTGTAACTCAAAATCTGGTGGAAATGAATGATGTAAAACAGAAGTTAATAAAGTATTTGTTTAAAATAAAAAAAAAAATACTGCACAGCACTGCAGAAAATTTTTTTGAAAAAGTCAATGAAAAAAATCTGTTTTCTACAATTCTATACATTTAGCTTCCTTTTCCTGATAATAATCAACTAAATTTTATAATCACAAATATGTACACACATACAACTTTAGAGTAGCATAGCAACTATCTTTCCAAATACAGATCAAAGAGAAGAAATGGAAACATTTGGATTCTCAGAGCAATACTAATTATTCACAATGGACTAAATACCCAGCAAGTTTTGTTGCTACTTTTTAAAGTATAAAACAATTCAGAAATTTGAATTTAAAAAAAATTTTTGAGTCCAGAGTTATGCTAACTGAAAGCCTTAAAAAGAAATACAAAAATTATTCTCTAAAGTCACATGCAAAAATCTTCTTACAAATACCATTTATTGTAAGAAAATATTTTTTGATTAAGAATCTTAGACTTTTAAGACAGAGAACAAATCTTAATTATGCTCTTCATGGTACTTCATCAACATACATTCAATAAAGAAACATTATCTACCTGCCCAAAGCTACAAAAGTTCTTTTGGTTTAGGTTTTTCAGAACTGTTGTAATGGAAACTAACTGGGAAAGGATGATTAAAGATAACAATAATCAATATTGGAGGGTCAGCAGAAAGATAAGCACACTAATACCCTCATGGTGAAGTTCTGAATTAGTCCAAAAATTAGGGAAAGCAATTTGGAATTAAAGAAACAAAGTTATTAAAATATCCATATTCTTTAACTCAAAAGTCCCACTGCTAGGTATATACCCCAATGAAGATAAAAATGATGTCTATATAGCTCACAATGTTTAAAACAGCATTTTTGTATAGTGTTAAGGAACAAGATATAAAGTAGATGTTAATCAAATGAAGAAAGGCTAAGGAAATCATGATACCTGAATGTAATAGGATATTACTATGCTAATGAGAAAGGAAAATATAGAGAAGCATGGAAAAACTTGCATGAACTGACAGAAGGTGAAGAAAAGCCATGAAAATAACACTATGTTAATGTGAAGAGACTCCCTTTCCCCAAAACTCAAAATAATAGAAACAAAAATGAAAAAGAAAGTTTTGTAATAAAAATGATTAAGTTTAGCTTCAAAGAAGAGAAAAGGCATCTCTCTTCTACTTTGCAGAGGTCGCAGACTTATAGCTGTGGAAGATTGCTATACTGTCAGACTTAGTTGAGGAGGTAGATATGTTTGCACTGCATTCCCTACCTCCCCCTCCCTCCTTTTTCATTATGTAACAATAATTTTATGTGGAAGAGAAGGTAGAATATAAACAA
>WOXC01005530.1:600000-884029 GCA_011680675.1 Gymnobelideus leadbeateri
GGCAAAGCATGGCCTACTACCTGTTTTTGTATGGCCTGGGAGCTAAAAGAGACAGAGAGAGGGGTGTGTGTGTGTACAAAAGTAAATGTGGAAGGTAGGCCAGATTTGGCCTGCAGGCAGTAGTTTGCTGATCCCTGGTTTAAACCATCAACTTATATGAATAAGTGACACAAATATAAAAGGTCATACCTTAAAATAATTAGTAGAGAACTAGATAAGGTACCTTTTGCAGCTTGAGCTAGAGAGGCAGTTCTTAACCAAAGAAGGAATGGAGGCAATAGAACCTTTTTAATTTATGAAATCAAAAGCTTTTGCATGAGCAGAATTAATACAAGAAGGATAAGAAGGAGAGCTATGGATGAATTGTGCTGAACTGCTTTTATTTATCTCTCTCTTTCTCTGTCTGTCTCTGTTTCTCTCTCTGTCTCTTCCCTGCCTCCTTTTCTCCCTCCTTCACCCCCTCTCCTTTTTGTTACAATGAATGGCTTTCAGGTTGGGGGGGGATGCATAGATTTGGAAATGAAAATGATGAAAAAATGTCAATAAAATTAATATTTAAAAAGACATTCACTTGGGCAGGTAAAAGTGACTGAACTGAATAAAAGGAAGCATGCAGGATAGGTTACATTTGAGAAATATTTTGGTACTTTCAGTGATGCTAAGCTGCTTACTACCATAAAATCCCCTATTTTTAATATCAGTATTCCCCTAGCAACTCTATATGGTTATAGTCAGGGAGTACTACTGTCTTAGAAGAATCAAAAGTTCTGGTGACCTAATGGTCAATGTAATTTCAGCACATAATTTTAAGTATATTGCCAATGACGACTTACTCAAGGATAGTGATAAGAAAGAAACTCTCTAAGACATTTACACATAAAATAGGGAATGGACTGGTCATTTAGTAAGAACAAGGAATAACAGATGGACAGCCCTAATATCTCATTGGTATCCCAAAACTCTTCAAAGTACTAGAAGAAGGTTTCTAGTGCAGTGTGTCAGGTGAAGAATTTTGGGGGAAACAAAGACAAGACTCTCTGCAACAGCCAGTGTGGGAGGTTTATAGTAAAAATTAAATAATATAAAATTTAAAAATATGATAAAAAATAAAATCATTGACAGGATGCCCACACCAATGAAACCACAGGTCTTTGAAGTACTAGATTGATTATTATAGCAGTCTGACTTTTGCCCAAAGCACAATTAACCTGGATGAATTTTGCAGGTGGTATTCAATGTAGTGATTAATTTTGGAAATGATCCTTTAACAGAATTATTTTAACCATCTGATAGGGAAGGCAGAGGGGAAAGAAGCTCACTCACTCCTCCCATATTTTCTCCATTTTGTTTTTGCATTTATGGGGAAAGAATTGTTTGTATGTAGGTGAGGTGAAGGCAAATAGCCCAAACCATGATCAGGAAGAACAAATGAGATAAGTAAAAATTGTGATATAATCAAATTTCTTAGACTTTCCTAAGCATCTTTAATACTAGGGCCTATCCCAATATTCTGGAATATGCAGCTTTTTTGGACAAATTTATCTGTATTATCCATGGAATGTTTTCTGATCATGTTTTAAAGGAAACTCTGATAACATTAATAAAGAAAATGAAGGTTTTTAGTTGATTCCCAAAGGTCTGTAAATTCTGCTGTTTTTCAGACCTCTGCTATTTTCATGTGAGTCTGGAAAAGGGTTTAATGGTTAAATAAATAGACTTCTTCCATGTAGATAACAGCAAAGATGTCCATCACATTTCATTACAATCCTGAAACCAAGAGTAAACACAAGCTTTTCTATTCGTAGTTCAGTTTAGGGGGAGTTTTGACTGAAAATAGAGTTTAAAAAGAAAATGTCAGCTTCAAAGGGCACTCACTAAAGCAGTGACCCTGAGCTACACAATTACAAATCAGTGCTGTTTCACAAGCAAACCATCACAGAGCAAATCATGCCATGACTAATGAAAGGAAAGTACGAAGTCTTTTCTCTTGGTCAAAGAATGCTTTCATCTGGATTTTTAATGACATCTCCTGGGTTACAGATGAAAGCCAAATGTAATCGGCTAGGTGGGGCGAGTGGTTAAAGACTTTTCTTCGCTATAACCAGAGATCCCTGTTCTAACAGCAAGGAGTTTCCAAGCTAACTTGAAATGATTTAAGGTAGCTGAATCATAATGTTGAATACACGGTGTGATATGGTTGGAAGCATTGTTCATTGTACAGGGTTTCAGTTAGGACTCTACCTCTAATTAACAGTGTGATCTTGACTTAGCCTCAATTTATTCTGGAAATTAAGGGATTCTATACTTCCTTCCAGATTTTACCTTCCATGATTCTGTAGCAGTTAGGGGGAAGAGGAATGCCTGGGTTCAAATTCTGTCTCAGATATTCTATTGAACACTATTGTGTAATGACACTGGATAAGTCACTTGATCTCTAACAGCTTCACTTTCCTCATCTATAAAATGGGGATAATAGTAGCATCCACCAGAACTGTTGTGAGGATCAATGGGAAACATTAAAGCACCATACAATTGCTAGCTTTGAGAATGATCATGATGGTGATGAAGTGGTGATTGTAATTCTATAAAGTGGGAAGGGCAATTTTCTTTCATTTTTATCCAACATGGGGGCATTTTTTATTTCAATATCATAAATGACCATGTTGTTCATTAAAAAGGAAGGAAGAAAAATACTGATATATTCTCCCTGTCAGAGCAGTAAGGTAATTTTAAAGTCTCTCTATAGCCAACAGCTTATTTTCTTAATTGTTGGACATTCCTGTCATGTAATGAATCCCATCTGTAAATATCATTATGTAGATGGAAAATGATAAGGTTGCATTAAGTACAACAGTGGAAGATCAATCTCTATCTTTTTGAAGCTTCCATATCAATTATCATTTGCCAAGATGTCTCAGGTCTGTACCATGAAAATCCCTGTGCAGGTGAAGGATCTAAGAGTTCATACCTATAGGGAAACCCTCAGGGTGGAAATTCCCTCAACTAATATAAACTCCTCAATATATCTATGCCTAAGTAGCTTTGTCCTACAGAGTTGCTTGAGATGAAGAGAGGTTTGGTGACTTCCCTAGGATCATCTAATTAAATGCACCTTGGTATTTGACATTAGATCTTTCTGAAGCCAAGTTTCCAACCTTCTAGCCAATATGCTCTACTGCCTTTGTAAAATTCTATGTATTACTTACCTAATAACTAGTCAGTTCAGTCCTGGCTAGAGTCCTATACTTAGTAGGTCATGAATTCTATCAGTGCATAGGTAAGTGAATTTTTCTGTATTCTCTGATCAAATGTAGCATTATTCTTACTGCTAGTTAGGTCTTTTTCCAGATGTCATAGATTGAATATCAGTAAGACCTGTCAGGAGAATATGAATGACTCATTGCAAACTTATTATCACTCTTATGACCAGGTGATGGTGGCTCAATGCTGTCATCTATTTTTACAAAGGAAAAAAAAGGTTTTATAGATGTACATATACATGTACTATAATTTAGCATGTGAAATACATTTTTGTGTATAGATAGATATAGATATGTATTGCTATCTCTACCATCTCTCTTCATCTATCTCTCTATATCTCATCTATCTATCTGGGGACTTCCTGTACCAATACAAGTGTCAACTCTTCTATCCTTTTATTAGGTAGTCTTCACAAGTTTCTGAGTCTGGAAACTTCATCCTAGAGACTAGTCTTCCATGATAATTATCTCTGTACTTTGCTGAGCTGTTAGTTAGATGACAGATATATCACCCTATCAAAAGCCTGGTAGTTATCTACTCAGCCCAAATTATCCTTCTCCTTTCTTCAGTAGTCTAATATCTGGTTTGTAGTCTTCTACACCTCAACCTCAACCCTTACACAATTGAAATTCATTATACATACTGATGTTCTCTTAAATATTCTTAACTCCCAATTCATGAATCTCATTGACTCTTTTACTTCCTCTTTCATTTCACCTCAGCCACCAAGGATAGTCATATCCTTGGTCTTGCCATCACTTGCAAGTGTTCTACTTCCTTGATCATGAATTTTGATATTCCTCTGTCCAACAAGAACCTCCCCTCATTCCCTCTCTTCCCATGTCCCAGACAACTTAATTCTATTCCTCAGCCTCACCATGGCCTTCAAGCCTCCAATCACCCTTATTTTGACTTTAATTTCTTATCTTCTCTATCTTGACTCTATATCCCAAACTTCCCCACTTCAATTTTATGCTGCCTTGAACTTTCTAATCCCTTCCCCTGTTGTCCTATTTCTGATTATGACTTGACAAACTCCAAGCACCAGAGAAAATCAAACAACTGTATTGACTAGATCCATTTCTTAATTTAGCCATTGATTACACAATTTCAACTTCTCCTGCCCTTCCTTGAGACAATCTTTATACTCTTCCCTAATTGACTCTGTATCTCATTTCCCACTGCAGCTTTTATAAGACTTTGCTTTTCTTCTCAAACCTTCTACATCACTCCCACCCATAGGACTTAATTTCATACTTAAATGAGAAAAAAGAGGCCATTTGCTCTGAATTCTCTCTTCCCTAACTTAACATCTCAAAATATATTGACATCATCTCCAATTCCCTACTCCATTTCTTTAATGTCAAATAAAGAAGTGACCTTTCTCCTTGTCAAGGCCAATCCCTTTACTTATATGTTTGATCTCCTCCTTTCCCATTCCAATTGGAAATTGCCTTTATAATCATATCTTTCTTTCTTCTTTTCAATTTCCCCCCAAATTACTGTTTTGTCCCTGTTGCCTAGGTTTATGTCTGGTTATCCCCCATCCTTAAGAGACTTTTATTTGACCCCATCATCCACTCAATCTATCACCAATGGCCTATTGGAATTTGCAGCTGGATGTCATGTACATATCTCAAACCCAAGATGTTCAAAATTGTATTCCTTATCATTCCCCTAAAACCCACCCTTCTACCTAACTTTAATTTTTCTGTTAAGGCAATCACCATCCTTCCAGCCACCTGCTTTGCAATTTTAGTGTCACTGTCAGGTCTCTACCTGCTCTTATTGGACCCCATTTCATTTCCACTTAATTTTCTTTTTCTTTTTAAAAAAAAATTTTTTTGGAGGGCAATTGGGGTTAAGTAACTTGTCCAAGGTCACATGGCTAGGTTTTTGTTTATATGAGTTAAAGTGTCTGAGGCCGGATCTAAACTCAGGTCCTTCTGACTCCAGGGACGGCGCTCTACTCACTGCACCTCCTAGTCTCCCCTCCACTTAATTTTCAAGTCTTATAAATAAAACCTTCATAAATCTCTCCCATCAGTCCCATTCTCTTTATTCACAGTCAGCCTCAGTTCAGGCCCTCATATCTCCTCACATGCAGAACTGTAGTAGCCTTCTAACTGATTTTTCTGCTGCAAATACCTCCCCACTCCAAAAATATTCCACATAGCCACTGAAGCAATATTCACTAATATCATTTTAACATTTAGCTATGATCATGTCACAAAAAGTTCCAATGGCTCCTTTTGGGGGGATGGGGGAGGAGGCAGGGCAGTTTGGGCTTAAGTGACTGCATCAAAAATGCAGTATTCACAGTGCCTACAGTAACTATAAGTATGCTGGTATAGTTATTAATCACAAAATATAACAGGATCTCTACAGGAGGGACAAAGCTAGAACATTTATTCAAATACCAGAAAACTGAGTCCTAAAACCAGAAAGTCAAAGCCATCACAGTAACTATAGAGTTGGCACACATAGTTAATACAGTAAACATCCACATTCTCAAGCCTTCAAAACAGAACAGTCTACCTCAGGCAAAAGTCTTCCTCTCCTCACTCACAGCAACAGCTCAGTGTCCATGCAGCTTATTCCCAGCAGCTCTGCTCCCCCTGCAGTTCCCATCCCCAGCAGTTCTCAGCAGGAGTCCTTAGCAGAAATTCTGGCTAGCTCAAACAAAAAGGAGTTTGTGCCACTGCCACCACTGTTGCCACTACTGTGCTTCCAGTCATCACACTGACTCCAGTTCAACTCTGGCTTCCTCCTGCCCCACCCCTTCCTGCTATGTCAGCAAGTTCAAGGGGCATGGAAGGTCTTCAAATCTCATAACCATTACATTCGGCCCCAAGATCCTTCATGTCCCTTAGCTGGTAAAAATACATTAATAGTACATTTCATTACATAGGTTAATAGGAGTTTTAGGAGTAACGAGTATCAACAGAATTTTACAACAATATAACAAGGATAACACACAATAAACACAGAAAATAATATTTTAGGATGGGGCTTGAGCACAAGCTCCCCATCATTGCCCCCCAAAACAAATGGGGTCCCAAAATCTTGGGGTAACAGGTGAAGGTCTCTTCTTCCATGGCTACTTGCTGCTGAAATTGGACATAGAGCTGTCCCCATCCCAAGGGGTCCCATTTAGAGCCAGGACAGTCCCATTTAGCCAGACAGGTGGAGGGTACCAAGCCTGAGGAAACAAATCTAGCAAACAAAGTGAACAGATAAAAAGCCAAGAAGAAGCAAGGAAACAATAAGATGAGGAAACAATAGGATGAGTCATGTTACTGGAGTCCATGAGCCCACTATTGGAGCCTCACTCATGGTAGAATATACGAGTTAAGGGTACAATTTTGTAATCATCTTCTTCTAAATAAACAATAGTTACAGTGTTATCCTTCCCATGTGCTATAATTTCTGCAACCTTTGGAACATCATCTGGCTTCTGTTTTACCCATACTTTAACTCTCAATTTTATTCTATCAGTAGAACCAAATCCTTCAGTTCTTCTGATAGTTATTTTGGAAGGAGGGTCAGTTTTTACAAGTGGTATTGTTTTACCAGGAACAATAATCACTTGAACTATCCTATCATTTTTACAAATCTGTATGGGCCCTTCACCTAAATTATGGAACATCACAATTTCTCTTTGATAATTAGAATCTATTACTCCAGCCAATACATGTATTCCTTGAGCTGCTAATGTTAATTTGAGTAAAATTTGTCCAACATGATTTTTAGGGATTCTTATGTATATTCCAGTGGAGATTTTTCTTATTTCTTTTCTGTCCAACCAAAAGTCCTCTAAATAGTGTAAATCATATCCCACCAAACCAGGTGTTCCTTATACAATGCTGGGACATCTGGCCTCAAAGTCCAATACTCAATATTTGGGATCTTATGTGTTTATTGTGTTCTTTTTTTTTTTTTTTGGAGGGCAATTGGGGTTAAGTAACTTGCCCAAGATCACACAGCTAGGTATTTTTTTTTTGTTGTTGTTGTTGTTTGTGTGTGGTTAAGTGTCTGAGGTCGGATCTGAACTCAGGTCCTTTTGACTCCAGGGCCATGTTTGTTGTTTTCTAATTTGCAGATTTGGAGTCATCATTCTGGCTAGAGGTGTACTTCTTCCCAATGGTCTATTATTCAAATTACAGTAAAGCCATGAACAAATTATCCTTCCAGCATTCATGCAAATTATTGGAACTTAACTTCCTTAATTGTTCTTTCAATAATCCATTCATTCTTTCAATTAACCCAGATGCTTGTGGATAATATGGAATATGATATATCCATTCTATATTGTTTAGCATACAATGCTTATTTATTTCATTACCTTTGAAGCATGACCCATTGTCACTTTGAATCTGCATTGGGGTTCCATAATATAGACTTATGAGATCTAAAATTTTTCAGGTGTTTTTGGGGTTGCAGTCTTATAAAGACAAGCTACTAGTATACCTGAATAGGTGTCAGCACAAGTACATATAAATCTGCACCCTTTATCTTGTGGTAGTGGACCAATATAATCTGTTTGCCAGATTTGGGCTGGGACTTTTCCTCTTGCTATTTCTCCAGCTACTACCCCAGGAACAGTTCACTCCTTTTCCAATTGATATATATGACATTCTTCTGCTATCTGTTTTAACAGCAAATGAGAGATGCGAAAACCTTGATCTTGCACCCACCAGTGTGTGGCCTGGACCCCTACATGGCCAGCCATTTGGTGGACCCATTTTGCTAATACCGGACCATCAGTTGTTGTCAAAGTAGGGATGATATGTTCAGTAGCAATCTTTGCCAGTCGATCAGGATGAGCATATTACTCACGTTCTGGTGTGGTGAGGGCCACGTGAGCATCTACATGAAAAACTGACAAGTCAGTGACCAAAGACATGCTCCAGATATCTTCCCATAATTCTTTACCCCAGACTTGTTTGCCATGAATTTCCCAATTTTGATTTTTCCACATGGGCATCCATGTAGCTAACCTATTAGCTACCACCCATGAATCAGTGAATTTATGTTGTTCTGTTCCTTGTTCTATTTTGATGGCTTGATGTACTGCCCTAAGTTCAGCATATTGGCTACTTCCACCTATCCTAGTACTTTCCAAAGTCCTCCTAGTACATGGGTTATATGCCACAGCTTTCCAATGTCCTTTTTGGCCCAAATATTTCTCTGTCCCATCAGTAAACCAAGCATGCCTCTTTTGTTCTTCAGTTAATCCATCATAGCCATCATTCCATTTTACAGAGGATTGTACCAACTGTTGTTTTGTCTCAGGGGGTGTGTCATTCCTCTCGATTTCTATGTTAGCTACAGATTCCTGTAGAGCAGAGACTCTGCTTTTGCCTGTTTTGCTCTGAAATGGACACTCGGACAGAATCAACAGGCCAAGACCATCAGTAATCGAATTCAGGAAGCGTTTATTAGCTGGCCAGCGGCAGTCCTAGGAATAGAGTCCCAAGGAGCTGCCCTGAACCCCAGTAGACACACAGTTTAAATAGTCAAAGTCCACCATCGTATCAGGAGTAACAGTAATGGGGCAGACTGGTCAGGCAGATATCATTCAAGTGCAGGATGTGGGCTGGGGCAGGCTGTTCACTGATCAAGCCGAGGGGAGGATTCTTGAGTTCCAGGAATTCAAGGTACAAAGATGGGCCCCTTGTAAGGGGTGAAATGTCAAGGCTTACTACTTCAGTCAGGCAAGATATCATGCAGGTGCTGGGGGCACACTGGGTTCCAGGAATTCAGGATACAAAGATGGGCCCCTCGTAAGCCAGTGAAATGTCAAGGCTTACTACTTCAGCTCTATTTTCAATATACCACTTGATTATACTAGCCTCCTGGGCATGTCCAGTTCTGTGAGAAGCTGGGGTACTCATTACCCAAGTCATCATCTGGATTCCAGGTCTTAATATCATTTCATGGCCCGGAGTCAATTGTTCAGTCTCCACCAAAGCCCAATGTGCAGCTAACAACTGCTTTCCAAAAGGTGTTTACTGGACTCCAGATGAAGGGAGTTTCCTACACCAAAATCCCAAGGGTACATTTTGGCTTTGTTGTTTTTGCCATAAACTCCATTTTGCACAGTCATCCTCTATAGTCACTTGTAATTGCACTGGACCATTTTGCACGGGCCACAAATCTAGGGCCAATTGTATGGCAGTCTCAGCTTCTTGAAAAGCTTTACTCTGCTCAAGTCCCCAGTCGAATTCATATTTCTTCTGAGTGACTTTATAAAAAGATTTCAAAATCTGTCCCAAATGTGGAATGTGGTGCCTCCAGTATCCAAACAATCCCATGAACTTTTGGGCATCCTTCTTATTGGTAGGGGTGGGAAAATTCTGAATCTTTTGTCAGGCTTGCTCTCTTAGGCCCTTGTTCCATTGTATACACCAAATATTTACATTTTGAGCTGGTTCTTGAACCTTTACAGGGTAAATTCCCCACCCTTTACTTTTCATATGCTCAATTAGAAGGGTCAAACTTCTCTCCACTTCTTTTGCATCTTTTCCCTGTATCATAATATCATCAATATAGTGGGTAAGTTGTACACCAGGTAGCTTTAATTCATCCAACTGTTCTGCCACAATCCAGTAACAAATAGTGGGGCTATGTAGGTACATTTGTGGCAAGCAGGTGAAAGTATATTGTCTACCCTGCCAAGTGAAAGCAAACTGGTCCCATTGTTTAGGGTCTATTGGGATGGTAAAGAAGGCATTTGCCAAGTCAATAACTGCATAGCAACTCCCATATCCTTTCTATTAAGGTGATGGTATCTGGAGCAGCAGCATACAAAGGAGGAGTCACCTTATTCAATTGTCTATAATCATTCTCCGTGTCCCATCTGATTTTCTTACTGGCCAGACAGGATTATTCCATCATGTGGTTGTAGGGACTAACACTCCTGCTTCAACATATTCCTTTATAGTAGTGGTAATTTCATCTTGCCCACCTGGCACATGATACTGTTTTAAAGTAATTACTTCAGAAGATTCAGGTAAAGTGATTGGGTCCATTTTTATTTTTCCCACTGAAACTGTATTAATTCCTATCTTCCTTATAGCAGATTGGTATCTTCCTTCAGGTAAATTCAGAGTCATGCCTCTCAATATATCTGCTCCAATGATGTATTCAGGAATGGGTACAACAACCACAGTATATTCTTTCTTAGGTAATTGCCCAATTTTCATTGTTATTTTAATTTGTCTAGCTGATATTTCACCCCCTCCAATGATGGTAATAGAAGCTCCATGTTTAAACTTATCAAGGTTTCCATAGGTAAGTGGCCTCAGTATCCAGCAATGTGCCCTAGTCATAGTAGTTGATCCATTCTTCCAACATATTGTTAAACCAACATGGGGTCTGCAGTCTCCTCTGTATATTTCCTTAATTATATTTCCTTAATCTGGGCTGGGGCTCGACCTATTTCCTATTCACCCTGAAGGTGGGGCAGACTTGCATACAAAGATTCTGATTCAGGAGTACCTGCAGGGGTGGTTCCTGCTTCCCTATTCATTCTAATGTTAAGTACCTTTCCTTGGTACAGCTTATGCAGCTCTTCAGTTGGAATACAATCTATTGTTCTAAAATCCACCCCTGCTCTCCATAGAGCAGTAAACAGTTCCCTTCTAGGTAGTCTATTTTGTCTCTGAATCCTCTGGCTGTTTACTCTTTTCAGGATCTAGTCCCCGTTCCCTTAGGTCACTTAATTGTGAAATCTTATCCAGCACCTCTGAAAGAGGATGCCCTATTTCTCCAATTAATAGTCAGAATTAGGTGCTTATAAGCAGGAAGAGCCGTCTTCACTATGATATTTCTATGAGGAACTCCTAGGGGGGTATCATGATATGCATTTGCATCTCCAGCCATGATAGCAGTTTTCATTCCCTCCTCCTTTAGCTTTCTCATACAATCTCTAAGTGAGTACCAGGGTCTGTCTGTACCAGGCCACATAGAGTCAGTAGGATATTTATTGCTTTCTGCATCCCTCTGCAGCTAAAGCTAACAGATTAGTTCTGTAGAAGCCTCCTTGCACATGGTGATCCCTAAAAGCTTGGTGGACAAAAGAATTCTGACTGATACTTATGAATTTTAAGTAATCCTCACTGTCCAGTGTTATTCCTCCAGTGCCTTCACCAGTGATTCTTACTATCCAAGACACTAAAGATTCTCCTATTCTTTGGGTGAATCTACTCAATGTATCAGTAACCTCCTGTTGAATGAAATTCTTAGTTATCTCCCTGAACTCTGTTTGGCCCTGGTGCTTCTCCTGTCTTCTTCTTCGTATGGGAAGAACTTCTACATTAGAAGATTCCTCATCTAACCTTGTTCCATTCTCCACACACACATTCTCCTGGCAGCTGTCAGGGCCCCTCTGCCCAGCCCATACAAAAGCTGCATGCACATCCCTTCTGCTAGGTTTTTGCTTCCTTTTAGCTATATGAACAGTAGCTTATTCTTCCACCACCTGAGTCCCTCTGGTTTGCTCTTCTGAATGCTGTGGCACAAAAGAATCCTCAGGCAAACCAGCCAACTCTCTAGCCATCTGAGCTTTTTCCTCCAGCAGCTTATCTCTACTTTTACACATAAGACGATAATTTGTTAGCAGGATCCAGCCTTTCCTGCATACTCCTGCCAGTTCTTTGCCTGGTTCTATAGGTATTCCTTGCAAACATCTTTCCAAATATCCAGGTTCTCCCTCTTTTAGCCTTAGTTCCCAGTTTTCACAGGGCCCTGTGCTTTTGGCCCATTCTCTGGCTAAAGAGGAATAAGATAAATCTTCCCATCCTGTGATAGCCATTTCTCCCTCTAAAGCCCCCCGCTTCCAAATAGAGGACTGACATTTTGTGATCCCACTCTTGTCGCCAAATATATCAACAATGCAATATTCACAATGCCTACAGTAATTGTAAATATACTGATATAGGTATTAATCACAAAATATAACAGGATCTCTCTACATAAGTGACAAGCTAGAACATTTATTCAAATACCAAAAAACTGAGTCCCCAAACCAGAAAGTCAAAATCATCGCAGTAGCTATAGAGTTGGCACATGTAGTTAATGCAGTAAACACCCACATTCTCAAGCCTTCAAAACAGGTCAGGCTACCTCAGACAAAGGTCCTCCTCTCCTCACTCACAGCAACGGCTCAGTGTCCACACAGCTTGCTCCCAGCAGCTCTGGCCTCCCGTAGTTCCCGTCCCCAGCGGTCCTCAGAAGGGATCCTTAGCAGAAATTCTGGCTGGCTTAGAATAAAAAAAAGGAGTTTGTGCTGCTACTGCTGCTACTGCTACTCTGCTGTACTTCCAGTCACCACACTGACTCCAGCTCAGCTCTGGCTTCCTCCTGCCCCATCCCTTCCTGCTATGTCAGCAGGTTCAAGGGGCATGGAAGATATTCAAATCCCATAACCATTACAGTGACTTGCCCAAAGTCACACAGTAAGTGTTAAGTGTCTGAGGCTGCATTTGAATTCAGGTCCTCCTGATTCCAGGACCTGTGATCTATTCCCTGTACCACCTAGCTGCTGCCAATGGCTCCCTTTTGCCTCTGGGATGAAATACATACATATTTGGTGCTTAAATTCCTTACTTCACTCCATACTACTTGCCATGCTAATTACATATCACTCCCCTTCATAAACTCTATATTACAGTCAGCATGGTCTTGCTGTTCTTCACACTCAGTATTCCCACACCCACCTATGTTAATGTCTCTGCATGGGCCATACTCCAATCCTAGAATACACTCCAACTTCTCCTAGTAAGTATCTCTTTTCCCCTTCAAATTTCAGCTCAAACACCACATCCAGAGACCTCTTATCACCTGCAATGCTAATGCTGTCCCCCAAATTACTTGGCCATGCTTTGTATTTGCTTATCAATGTACATGTTGTTTACTCTGATAGAACATAAGGTCCTTGAGGATATGAACCACCTTGTTTTTATCTTTATATCCTTGATCTGCTTTGTAGAGTGCCTGGCACATAATTGGTTTTTGTTGATCAATTTGATCCTGTATACAAATAAAATTTTGGGAGGGAGAAATAGTGAGAACGGAGCATAAGTGTACAAGTAAGATCACCCTATATTCCTCTGTGTATGTGATGTAAACTGTTTTCAAATGCAAATTCCCAGAGACCAGAAATAGAGAATATAGCCAAGGTAGGGAATCTGTGGCCTCAATGACATATTGTGGCCCTTTAGGTCCTCATGTGCAAATCCTAGGATTTGTTTTCTGAACTTTGGAGTCAGTCAAAAGGCCATACTTGAGGACCTAGAGGGTCATACATGGCCTCAAGGTTGAGGTTCCCCCCCCCGCATACTACATCACAGTTACTCTCTACATTGTAGATTACTACAAGCTTGTATGACATAGTGTATAATACATTCTTTTCAGTTGTTATGAGAGTATGTGCTTAAATCTTTGTGAGATGTTTAAAGGGTTTTTCTTTTACAAGCTTTATTTCATCTTACTTATGACAGTAATGAAATGATGAAAGAAAGAGAATAGAGAAGGAAAAGAGAGAGAGAAAGAAAGAAGAAAAGAAGGGAGGGAGGGAGGAAAGGAGGGAAATTGGTAGGAAGAAAAAGAAAAGGCATCAAAATAAGTGTAAATTGTTTTGCAAATGGAATCACAGTATCCTAATTAAAAAAAAAAATTAAAAGTCTAAAACAGCCAGTCTTGCAAAAATAATCATAAGTAGTATTTAACTGGTCATCTGATTATTATTTAAATGCTTTAGGATTTCAGATCCCCAAATGTTTTTGGTATGCAAATAGTTGAGTGAGATATTCTTAGAATGAAGTTTTGATTTTAGTATTTTATTCTTCCACTCTTTAGGCTCAGGCATAGGTTCATGCTTTCTCCTTTCTGATTCTCCATCAGCCACTAAGGATATTTTTCAGGTTTCCTTTCTTTTGAGATAGGGGCTGGGTCTGGGCTGAAGTGAGGAGTTTCCTTTTTTTCCCTTGTTCAGAGTTTACACATGGATATGATAGCACATACAAGTACCTAAGCTCATTTGTTCAAGTTCACTTGTCATTGATGACTTTGGTTTTGTATTCCTTAAGGGCAACTTACCAATGTATGCAAGCACATCAAATGGCAATCTTTGCTATTCACTTACATCAGCATTTTCTGTCCAAGATTTCTAGTAGGGCTAGCTTTGGAACCATGGGCTACCTTCACCTACGTGTTATATATCTAATTTGCCCCCTATTACTATTGGTGTTCTGTTATTAACATCAGATAAATCATGCCCAGCTGCATCTTTCACTTAGTGATTAATGCTGAAAAATTAGATGCATAATTGAGTCCTGTGGAGCTTTCAAGTAATGCTGATCATAAATCCCAGTGCTTGGAAAAATGTTCTCCCTGCTATATTTCTTTTAAGAGGTGTCCCTCTCACTGCCCCACTGCTCTATCTTTATTATCATGATGGCTATAAACTATTGGCTTAGTTAGATTTTAAAAAGTTGTTTGCAAATGTTAATAATCAGTATTTGCCTCACAGGAATAGGAAGACAACTCTGGACTAATTTTTATTTTACTGCCCTAGCAATTTCTAAAGAATTGAATCTCAACAACTTTTGTATCAAATCAGTTGATAACTCATTAAGTTGTCCCCAAACTAATAGTGAATTACAGTGGGAGCACATAAGGAAATGCAGGCACCATCTACATGAATACCCAGTGATTTCATTTCAGCCAAGACTATTTTGGTGGATGCCAGAGAAATCTGTAATGAAGAGACTTCAAATGCTAATGCACACTTTTTTTTTTTTTAACAGACCATCAGAAATTTCATATTGTGGTAAGAAGTGCAGCTTTACTGATTGAGTTACTGTAAAGGTGTCGCAACATTGTGAAGTATTGAATTATTCTACTCTAATCATGGCTGTTTGCTTCATCATTTTTTGTGATACTGCAGTGGTTTTATTAGGGATGAGTGCTACAATTAGAGATCCGAAGGAAGACATTAGGAATTCCAAGTTAATTTTCTATTTCCCTCCCTTTTCCCCCTACCTTCCCACCATTCCTGAAGGGAAAAGAAAAGCATTTCCATGTATATGGGTACTACTAGTAATAAAATGTGTGTTTCTAATACATATCACAAAAAGACATTGACTCTCTCCTTGAAGCTTGAAAATAGGCTAGAAATAAATTTTCTTCAATGTGGACAATATGTTCAGTTCTTTCAGTTACATCTGACTATTTGTGACCCCATTTGGGTTTTTCTTGGCAAATATACTGGAGTGCTTTGTCATTTCTTTCTCCATCTCATTTTACAGATGAGGAAATTGAGGCAAATGGTGAAATGGCTTGGCTAGGGTCACATAAATAATGTCTGAGGCCAGTTTTGAACTCAGGTCCTCCTGACTCCAGGCCTGGCACTCAATCCACTATGCCACCTAGCTATCTTATGTGTAGAGAGAGAGGAGCATAATTCCTCTTTTGACTCCAACCAGGGCTAGGACCAGAGGTTCTTGGTTAAGGGAATCTCCTTCCCAGGCTGATTTTCTTTCCTACCCCATTCTTGTCTTCAAACTAATTTGACTCAGGCTCATTTGACACTCAACATAACCTTGTCCCAGATGATCACTCCAACATGGGACCCAATGGAAGAGAAGATGTACTTTTCTATATGTGGAGAAGTAATGGAAGCAGGAAGAATCAGTGTTTTTCTTAGAAACTAGTCAGAAGTTCTTAGTTCTAGTTTTGCCTTTGCTGTTAATTGAGTCAAATGTATACATGGAATAACTTTTTTTTAGTCATTGCTTCTGGGCCCCTGACATTTTCTTGGTAGCTTCAACCATTTGTAGATAGTGACATCCTCAATTAATCAATCAAGTATTTATTAAACATCCACTATATGTCAGGCATTATGAGAAGTGCCTCACAATAATATTATACTGATTAATTATGCCCCAGAGTCTCCTAAATGAGATCCACAATCACCCAAGAGTTAGCTATCCACAAAACAAAAACAAAAATAAGCGATGAAAAATGTTATATTACAACTAGAGGGGCAACACCTAGAGATGCCCCATCCTTACATAAGTCTTGGATAGAAAATGAATTGGAACTAAAATCAAATAGGAAAAGGAGAATATGATAGTTTGGGGTACTTTTTTTCTAGCATTTTTAAAGATCTGAAGGTAGAGTCTGACATCACAGCAACAATAACAGAAATCTTTTTATACCAACATTCTTTGATTGGGAATCATGGAATATCATAGTCTCTGAAATTTTTTAAAAATTGTAATCCAGGGTCAGCTAGGTGGCACAGTAAGTAGAGCATCGGCCCTGGCGTCAGAAGGACCTGAGTTCGGATCCGACCTCAGACACTTAACGCACACACAAACAAAAACCTAGCCATGTGACCTTGGGCAAGTTACTTAACCCCAATTGCCCTCCAAAAAGACAAAAAAAAAAAAATTGTAATCCACCTTCAAAGCAATAGAAAGTTCTATTGTGGAACCAAGTAGGCTGTCGCATTTTATGAATGCATACATGAATTTACATACATGCAAGGAAAGAACGAAGGAAACACACACTTGCCCTGTGCCAGGCACTGTAATAAACATGACTTACAAGTATTATCTCATTTGATCCTCACAATGATCCTGGAAGGTGGGTGCTATTTATATCCCCATTTCACAGTTGTGGGACCCAAAGCATATAGCAGTTAAATGACTTGCCCAGGGTTATACAGTTAGTAAGTGTCTATGACTGAATTTGAACTCAGTTTTTTTTGACTCCAGACCCAGCATTCTATCCACTGCACCATCTCATAGAAAGATATCCTCAAAGAGATGTATGGGTAGAAAAGGAAGTGGGCCTGTCACATGACCAGAGGAACGGACAATAGATGAGAGACTGTGCTGTATAGGTCTTTTATCCATTTGGAGGCTTCCCACGTGGAAGATTTGTTTAAGAGCACAGACAAAAGGTAAATATATTGAGAACGCATGAGTGGCTTTAATACTTACTACCTCAACAAGCACTTTCAAGTCTCTGGACTTGTTCCTTATTTTTAAAATAAAGGGCTTAGATTAAATGACCCCTAAGGTCCCTTCCATCTCTAAACCCTGACATTGGTTATCTGTTATTGACCAGGAGTATCAGGGACAGATCTCTGTATTAGTAAACTCATCTTGGCAGTTGGGGGAAGGATTGGTTGACTAGCACTGAGAATATAGTTAGGTAAGAAGTATAAATTCAGGTGATACCAGAACTTGTGATCCAGAAAAGTGATGGATGCCTCAAGTCAGTGAGTAACCATGTATGTGGATTGGAGGGCAGAGATGTGAGAAATATATAGCAGACAGAGAGGTAAGGGCTAGATAGGTAGATTTAGTAGTTATCAACATTGAAATAGGAGTCAGGGCTATAGGAGTGAATGAGATTTCCAAGTTAGAAAAGAAAAAAAAAAGTCAGGGACAGACACGGAGCAACAACCAACCCAAAGGATTCAGGAAGAAGACAAGGGGTCAGCCAAGTGAGTTCATCCCTCTTTGAAAGAGGGATTAAAATTCTGACCCTACCCTAACTCATAGCAAAGGGTAGCACTTAAAAAATTGAAGAACATTAGACTTTATGTCAAGAACATTTCTTTTTTTTTTTTTGCTTTTTGGAGGGCAATTGGGGTTAAGTAACTTGCCCAAGGTTACACAGCTAGGTTTTTTTTTTTATTTGTGTGTGCGTTAAGTGTCTGAGGCCGGATCCGAACTCAGGTCCTTCTGACTCCAGGGCCGGCACTCTACTCACTGCGCCACCTAGCCGCCCCCAAGAACATTTCTTAAACATTAGATTTGGCAAGAACTGGAATGGGCTTCCTTGGAGGATGGTGGATGCCTCCTCTTTATAGACTAGATTTGTGTGTGTCAGCCATGCCACAGGGTGATTATTTGGGTGGATATCTAGTCTAAATGACCATCACCATCCCTTTCAAATCGGAGCTTCTCTGATTGGGCCATTCTTTTAAAAATAAAAAGAAAGGAAAAAGAAGGAATTATATGTAGAGAAAGAACCATAAGAGTGTACTAAGTCTGAAGTCCAGAAATGATGAAGTATTTAGTAAAAGGAGAAAGTCGACAGCATCAAATACTAAAAGTGATCCAGGAGGATAAGGACTGAAAAAAAGACTATCCCAAACTATTTATGTCTACACTCATAATTAGTTCCAGCTAAATTGGCCTAATACAGTATACCATCTCCCATCTACAAGCCTTTGTACTGTTTTTGATGCCAAAAATAAATTCTTTCCTCACGTCTACTGCTGTAGAAGTAGTTGTCCCCAGCTTCCTTCAAGGATTGGTGCATATAACCTCTGATCTGGGAAGCCTTTCATGATCCCTTAGTCATTGGTCCTTTTCCCTTTTCCTCACATTTTCATGCACATATTTCCCTCTTTACATGTTGTAGCCATGCACTTACCATCTTTAAAATATAAGTCCATGGAAGTCAGGGCCCATTTTCTTTCTGTCTGTGCATCTTCAGCATTTAACACAGTGTCCTACACATAGTAGGTGCTTAAAAAATGCTCATTAAATATCTTTTGTGGGGGTTAGGGGAACTGAAGAGAGAGTAGGCAGTGAGAAAGTGGAGGTAATGGGTACAGACAACTTTTTCAAGACATTTAGCTATGATGAAAAGCAGGATACTCTGAAGTGAAATGGGCTAAAGGGGAGTTAAGATTCAGTTCTTTTAAAGGCTTTACATTTATATCTTTTTTCTTAATGGTTTAGGATGATCATATTTCAGCAATGCCTGTCATCCTCAGACACTCAACAATAAGAATGTATTGGAATATTGGTCCTGGAAGACTTTCCAGCTGATGGCTTTTGGTTTGATAGTGCTACTGGGAGGCCTAATGTCTGAAGCACAGCCCACAGAGTCCAGACCCCAGTCCCCATCAGCTACTGACTCTCAGTGTGACATTTGACAAAAGACATGATCTTCCTTGGGCCTCATTTTCCAGTTTGCAAAGTGAAGGAAAAATCATTTTCTGATAAGCACTTTAAAGACAGCATTTCAGAGTCATGGAAAAAAGAAAAAGAAAGTCTCTAATTAGAAGAGAGGTTCTATACCTTTTTTGTTTTTCCCATAGAACAGTTGAATGATTAAATCAGAGGATGAAAGAGAGATTAATGGTTGACTATGACAAATATAGTGGTAGCAAGCTGGTAAACTTGGACATGAGAAGAAATCTTTTATGGTTATTTTTTTCTGGCCAAAGTGAGACATCTGTTCACTTTCCCCTGAAATCAAATTAGAGTGGGATGTGTACATTATTAATGCAAAGAGTTCAACTATAGTATTCAGAGAGTATTGGGATGTAGAGATTATACTGACAAGGTTACTTCAATTCACATTTCTCCTGACTGCTCCAGCTTCATTTGAATGTTGAAAAATAGAAAAAAAATATATGTGTCTACATATGTGTATATAAACGTGTGCACCAGAGACATTTCCCAATATGGATGAATTTGTATTTCATGATGTATTGATTCCTGTTTGGCTTTCTAACCTTCAGTTTCCATTCCCTATCTCAAAATGGAGCTGATGCTTTAGCATTTATTGAAGTCCATTTCATAGTTTAGAAATTGCCTTTTAAGCTCTAATATGATGATGAGGACAGAGGAACAACCTTTTTTTGGACTCAGTGGCACTGTAAAATTATCATTCACTCTAGGTGAGATATGGATTTTAAAAAGGTTCCCAGAAAGTCCCAGGTGAGGTATAATATTTCACCAGTTTACATATCTCCTAACTTCTCTCCTGTTTTATTGGGTCTGGAACAGTGATATTAAGTGAATCTGGCCCTGAGAAAAAGAAATAATGGCACTGCTGATTCTAAGTTTTAATGAAATCTTCTCTGCAAGGTATTAAAATATGCTGGATTGGAAAGGGAGAGAGGAAAGGAAAGGACAAAGGAAAGGGTTACAAGGGAAATGAAGGGAGGGAAAGAGAAGGAAGGAGAGGAAAGGAAATGAGAGGAGGGGAGAAGATGGGAAAAGGGACAGGAAAGGAAAGGAAAAGAGAAAAAGGAAAAGGGAGAATGGGAAAAGGGAAAAGAAAGGTATGTAAAAACAAGTTTCCAAGACTTTTGTCTACTTCTTATTTGAGAAATAGTTCATTTTGTAGGGAAGGAAGAGTTGGGATAAATGGGATAATGATGATGGAAAAAATGAGGCAGTTTATAAAAGTGGATGGGTTACTTGTCAATCACTTTGATATGACAATCTTTGAGATTTGAAATGAAATAGCACAGTATCTACATCATCCTTTTTCCTGGACCAAAGAATGTTAAGGGACTACAACAGAACCAAGGTGCCCAGAAATCTAAGTGGCTACTGGGACTAGTGAAAAGAGTCCTGGACTGGAATCTTGCTTCTGACATTCACTAATTGGATAACCTTATTGCTTAACCTCCTAGAAGTTCCTTTTTCTTATCTGTAGAATGTGGTATAGTCAGTCACTAAGAACTTCTTAATCCCTTATTGTGAGCTAGGCAGTACTAGCAGTTCTATAGTTTCTCCTGACCAGACTCGGATAGACTTAGTGTAGAAAGTACTCAGGTGGGTGTGGTCATTCACATAGAACCCCAGATACCCTTGCTTTTAGTTAACTAGCAGTGAAGGGAACTAGTTCCCAACTCCCTTTCCTTTGCTGAAGTGAGGGGTATTGGAGGAAGAGGGAGATGAACAATGCCTGACATGCATAGTCAGGCAAAAGAAATTCCTGCATTGGGAAGGTCGAAAGAATTCATTTCATTCTGTATCTTGAAGCCATTACCTCCTTGTCTCTCTTCATCATTGGCCCACTGGAATATGCCATATTCCTACAGGTGGACAGCTAATCATTCTCTGACTCTCTCTAAAATGACTTAGTCATACACCGTTTCTAGGCTTCTACCCAAAAGAGATCAAAGAAAGAGGAAAAGGTCTTCTATGTACAAAAATATTTATAACAATTATTTTTATGCTGACACAAACTGGAAAATAAGAAGCAACCATCAATTGAGGAATGACTGAATAAGCTGTGTTAAATGAAGGAGATGGAATATTTTTATGCTGTAAGAAAAGAGATAGTGTCAAAGGCATGGAAAAAATTTATATGAACTGAGTAAAGAGAAGGGAGCAGAACCAGGAGAACTATTTATACAGCAACAACTACACCATAAAAACAACAAAAAAGCTTTAAGAACTATGATTGGTATAATGACCATTCATGATTCCAGAAGAACAATGAAGAAACTTGCTATGCATTAAAAAAAAAAAGGTGATAAATTTAGGGTGTAGAGAGAGCAGATTGGATAAGGGGATATCCTGTGGGACTGCTATTCTGGGGAGGTGGGTAGGGGAAAATGGGGAAAAATTGTAACTCAAAATCTGGCGGATATGAATGATGTAAACCAGAAGTTAATAAAGCATTTGAAAAAAAAATAAACTGACATGCTTAGAAAAAAATTCAGGGTGTAGAAAGACACACACAAATATGTATATGTATGAATATGTATGTACATAATCCATAAATATATATGTATATGTATATAGTGCATACCTATGTATACACATACCTATATAGGTGCATATGTATGTATACATATGTATATATGCAACCATTGAGGGACTTTTTTCTTGCTTGATTACTATGTATATTTATTACAAGAAATGAGTTTTTCTTTTTAAAAAAATTAGTGGGGATGGGAGAGAACATATAATTCTGTCTATTTTTAAAAAGTGTTGTAGAAGTGTGATGTTAAGTGCACTTTCAAATGAGGTCACTGTATTATTAGTTTTACTTATTATAAGAGACTTAGGATGAAGTAGGAGTGTTCTATAGATGTTTGCAATGCTGAAAACCCACACATCAATAAAACAAACAAAAAATTCATCCAGAATTTACTAGGAACTCCAAAGGCTGGTTCAACAGACATATTCTTCACTTAAGCCAACAAAGAAGTCCATTTTGGGGGTGGCTAGGAGGCACAATGAAGAGAGCACCTGCACTGGAGTCAGGAGGACCTGAGTTCAAATCCAGCCTCAGACACTTAACACTAGCTGTGTGACTTTGGGCAAGTCACTTAACTCCAACTGCCCAGCCTTACCCCCTCCAAAAAGCCAAAAAAAAAAAAAAGAAGCAGCAGCAGCTCATTTGGAACAGAGGGCCCTGGAAAGGGAAGGAAAGCATGTTCTGTCCCTTTTATGGCTTCTTTATCTATTCTTCCTTCTAGAGTCAGAGGGAACCATGATACCCTCCTCTCATAATGGGGGATATTTAAAACATTGGCTTTGAAAACCAAAACCAAGAAAGCTACCAAAAGTTTATTCAGCAAATTTTACAGTTAGTGTTATGGGACCATATGATTGTTCAGCTACTCTTAATTCAGTTCTCAGACTACCCAGGTCGCTTCTCTTGCTGGCTCTGTCTTTTGTCTCTTTGTTGAACAGCTCTATTTCAGACAATGGGCATGGGAGGAAGATGGCATCAAATTAAAAATCTACCTAGTTCTCTTCCAAATGTGGCTTTTAATTTTGGTCTTTCATTATTTTATTTACTTATTTTAGCCTGGATTTATATTTTTATTGGTACAGGGAACACCTAACATAGAAAATCTACCCACTATTAGAGATCAGTGACTCAACTTGATTTTAGCTATTTTACTAAGGAGTTGCTAGTGAGGGGCAAAGCAGAGGCTGTGATTTTGCTCATGGTCATGTGGATAGTCCATGACGGATGTAGGATCTGAACCCAGGCATTTTGGGCTCTATGACTCAACCTGGTGTATCAGTTATCTCTTATGCATTCAGTAGCTTTTTGTAGCTTGTTCTTGGTTTTATGGATATTTACTGTTCTCTTTCAACTGAAAAAAGTCTGACTGAATGACAAGGGAAGATAGATTGCTGTTAAGATAAAGCAAACTGAACAGAACATCATAATATTACTACTCCCATTATTTCTTCCCATTATTGTCCTCTAAAAAGAAAAAAAAAGTGACAGAAAAGGGGCTTCTAGTAGGGAGATGAAAGGCTTATTTTCCCTTCCTGTCTCCCCTACACATACACACACACACACACACACACACACACACACACACACACACACACACACACACACACACACACACTTTTCTCCACTGAGTGATCCCTCCCAATCTGATATCACTGATGCCTTTTCTGACTCCTCAAGGAAAAGGAACCATTAGGTAAGTAAATACAGGATGAAGTGCCCACCCTAGGGAGGACAGGAACTATTCTCTGATACCCTGTTTTTCAGCAAATTGTCAGCCTCCATTGATTGTCTGAGAGAAAAGATTTTAATTAAACCATCCATGAAGATACAGCTAGAAACCATCTGGAACCTCCCCTATGTTGGGCCAAACAGTTGCCTTCTATTTTACAACCCAATGATTCAGTGATTGTGGAGAGATTTCATTCCTGAAGGAGAGTATAATTTTGGAAGAGTAGCAATACCTGCCTTTCATTACTGGCAAGACCAAGCAAGTTTTATGTTTGTTTGTTTTAAATTTCTATTTCTTGACCGAGTCAAATTTTTCCAACTCTTACAACCATTTCATTAATTCCAAGTCCCATTGCTATGCTAGCGTCGTAATCCTTATCTCTCACAGAATGTGATTTTTTTTTTTTTAAATTGGGTTTCCCATCCAGGGAGAAATTGATGAAATGCCAAGAATGCTTTCACTTCAGCGCTGAGTCTTCATTAGTAGGCATGGTTCAGATTAAATACCTTTGCCTGCAATATTCTCAGCAGGTAACACTGACCCTAAACTAGGGCATGAAAGACTGGGAGGATGAAGTAGAAATTGAAAGAGCTTTTAAAAATCAATATAATGTTAGGCTGTGTGAGAAACTGAAATATAAGAAATTGCTCTTAAAGAAACAGCTGGATAGCTGGGTCAAGGGTGTAGGAGGTCGAGTTCTGTTTTATGGACTGAATATGGAGGGTGTGTCTATCAAGATCTCTTAGCTGGGCAAGAAAAGTTGCAGAGCAGATAATAACCTTCTAAATATAGAGAGTATCATGACAAGAGCTACAAATACCCTTGGGAGCAAGAGGGATTTTTCTAGGATTTTTTTTCTTTATTTCTTTTAAAATTTTGTTCTTTGTGATCCATGCAAAGGCACTTCTCGTTCCTATTATTTTTCCATTAAGGATTTGGGGAGATTACCCTCATTTATACTGTAATATCTTGTGTGTTCATAATTGTTTGTATGTTGTCTCTTCCATTAGAATGGAAGCTCCTTGAAGGAGGGAACAATGTTTTTGTCTTTCTTTCTATCCCCAGTACTTAGGACGCAGTAAATGGTTGATAAATGCTTGTTGGTTGGCTAACTGACCAGGGAGTTCTCCTGGCCTTAAAGATCACTTTCCAATGCAACTAGAAGCTTTGGCTATTAGCAACTTCATGAATTTCATGGAATTAATTCACTTTACAGTTAAAAGAAAATAAAAGTCATGTGTTATGACAGTCACTTTGCCCACCTATTATGTCACTCACACTTGAGTTGGAGAAAGGAACTAAAAAATGGAGAATTTAGGTCACATATATCTCTCAGTCATGAATGGATCACATTTGCTATTTGAGTGTATTTTTATATTTTCAGATTTTCAGAAGCCAACGTGCTGATGGCCCAGCTGGCAGGCTGGGCTGGGGCAGGACAGTCTTTCCTTGGATATATACCCCTTCCATCTGGGTCTATCCCAGGACCTAAGATTTGCAAGTTCTTGAATTGATCTCTGTGACTTGTTGCTTTCCCTTCATTCTCACAGAGAACCAATGACCTCAGAAAGGTTATGTCTTGAATTGCAAGTGAATTGGATTTAAGTGAGACCAGACAGCAAGAACAGTGGGTACTAGGAGAAATAGGTTGGTTCTAGACCATTTTGAGTACTGATCTACCCTTTTAATGTGGATCAAATTCCTAGGAGGGATTAAACATGCTCTGCTAGACAGAAGAAACAGGACTTAGGAGATAAACTCTTAGCATGAGGAGATGAATTTCAATTCAGTTTAAAGAAGAGCTTCCCAACAACAGAAATGTAACCAAAAGTTCAAGCCTGGACATTTACATAAAACTCTTCTCTTTAATGAAGAGAATGATTCTCAGTGCTTTAGGGTGGAACTAGTAAAAGCTTGAAAAAGGAGAGTCCTTTTTTTTTGTTTTCTGAGTTTTGGGTTCAAGAGAAGACGCATGTAAATTCAAGGCCTCAGAAAGAAGTCCCTAGGAGTGAAAGAGCCTTTGGGATGAAACCAACACACAGAGAATGTCTCCAAAACTTCCCCAAAAAGGAATGGTCTGCTTGTAAAGGGAATGATCTCTCTGTCACTGAAATCTTCAGGCATAGGGTAGATGACCATTTGCTAAGGATCACATAGACAGGATTCATACTCTTCAGGTCCCTCCCAACTCCTGCAGCATTGTGATTCTGGAAATCCACAGTTTTCCTAGCAACAAGCATGTGAATAAGACTTTTTCTTGAGACTTTAAGAAATAATAATGAATTATATATACTTAAACATACTTCTATGACTCAGATGACAAACTGTACTCATTAAAGCATAATTGGTTAAATTTGAGAATGATGATTTATTGACCTATAAATGTAATTTAAAAAAATCATTTTGTGGGATGTATCTTGGGCAAGACATTTTTTTGATTGAGAAAATAGAAGTCTCAGGGCAGCTAGGTGGTGCAGTGAGTAAGAGCACTGGCCTTGGAGTTGGGATGACCCGGGATCGAATCCAGCCTCAGAAAATGAGCACCCACACAGAAATAACGACTAGCCGTGTAACCTTGAGCAAGTTACTCAACCCCAATTGCTTTAAAAAAGAAAAAAAAATAGAAGTCTTTTCAATTTGTTGGATCTCCCTTATTTGTGCCCTGTGACTGTTCTTCCAACTAACTCAGAATTAGCTTCCTGATTTCAAATCCACTCTTCTGGAGATCTGTCATATATATGACTCTGGGCAAATTGTTTAACTTTTTAATGTTTATTTCCTCAACTATAAATAGGGTTAATAATACTGACCCCCCCCTCAATGTCTTCTTTTGGTGTGATAATTAATGAATACTTGCAAAGCACCTTGAGACCTGTAAATAAAAGGTGCAGAAATGGAAAGAATAATTAATTTTCAGGGGGAAGAAATGGATCAGCTGGAGGAAATCTCCATATTTGTTTAGGACTTCAGTGATACCAAGTGGAGAAGGTAGTGTGCACCTATTTGTTTCAGTAATAAAAAATATCAGGAATACTGCTATTATAAGCACATAAAGACCAAGTGATCTGCTCAATTTCTTTTATTTATTCTGAGTTGGATCAGAATTGCAAAATACATGGTATGCTTTGAAGGTAATGTATTTTTCTTTAAAATAAAATTTCAAAAAAAAATTCATGTAGCTTCACTTATCTGATCAGAAACTTGGGCAAGATAATGATTCTGAATGAATGATTTTGAAAAAATAATCAGCATCTTATCCTGTAACTAAGGCTACCCCAATTGTTGAGACATGTTTTACAAAACTCTACAATCAAATAGTTTTGCTATTAAAATTTCATTTAAAAATTTTGTTTTCGGTTTTTTTTTCCTTTGTGACCTGGAGGTGTGACCCTGCTTTCTTAAAGGATATATCAACAAAGAATAATCATTTGCCTTACTAATGACTCATATTATGGGCCTTCTGGTAGATTTTATATCTGATGTCACAGAGACCAACCCAGGAAAGGAGAGACAGAGAAGACCTTCCCCTGGCGCATGGATCTTCCTCACAGCAAAGGCTCAAGATCTCCTAAGCTTGAGAGGAATTCATAAGATCATAAGATCATAGATATAGAACTAGAAGGAATCTTGGAGATCCTTGGGTCCAACCTCCCAGACTCTTTAAGGGTCACACAACTAGTAACTTCCTAGGGCAATATTTAAACTCAGGTCTGGCTGCTTCTAAATCTTGCCCTCTATTCATTAATTCCATGCGGAATTTTACCACATTGTTAGGGAAAGTGGATAGTGAAGAAGTGATATATTAGAAGCATTAAAGGAATATCTTCTCTAAACTTCTCTTTGTCTTTCTTGGAGGCGGAATGACTATTTTCCCTCTTGTCTTTTCCAATCATCCATCAATCACCAACTGCTTGTGAACCAACCTGCTATGTGTCAGGCATAGTGCTTGGTTTTGGGGCTACAAAGACAAACAAAATGAAATGGTTCCTGCCCTCAAGAGATGTATATTATATCCCTCTATCCTGTTGTTTTATCCTGCTGTTTTCCTTGAGTTTCCTTGAAGCAGCAGTGGGAAATAGATGTCTATGTAATTCCTACAGTTCACATGCCCATAATGGGCATTTCTTCATGTGATTTATTCTCTAGCAGAGAAAGAGTAGGTACAGCTTTGAGGCTCCTTTCCCAGTATATCACTGCTCTCTTTCTTGGTTATGGGGCCATTTACAACATAGTTAAGGCTTTTCTTGCTTGTGTATGTATTTCTAGTGCTTAGCAAATACTAGGAGCTTAATAAATGTTTGACCTATAAATACAGTGCTATACTTGGAAGACATAAGTTCAAATATAGTCTCATATAAACAGAAGTTGTACAGTCCTGGGTAAATCACTTAACCCGGCTTGCCACGGTTTCCTTATCTGTAACATGGAGACACTAACAGCATCTACCTCCTTGGACTATCATGAGGATAAAACAAGATAACATTTGTAAGACACTCTATAAATATTAATTATTATTTATCATCTATTCATCTATTACCATCTCTCTAACTAGCAATCAATCAACATCTCCATCTATTCCAAAGTGCTATTGAGCATGCCTTCAGGTAATATCATCAAAAAATAATATGACCATAGTCATTGATTATTGATTATTGAAATCCCCTCCCAAATAGTTATTATGGATTCATAAACAGTGCAAATCATATTCTATGACTCAAGAAATAGCTTCTGCAGATAATTTTGTGAAAAGTTGAACATAGCAAATGTGCCAGGTATTGAGATCCTTTTTCCAGTGTGGTCACTGTTTCTTTTTATTTTTTTTCCAGTTGTCCTGGGTTAATCCTTTTTATGCAGTCTCTGAACCTTCAGCCCCTATGATACCTTCAGGATAAGAATGGACCTTTTATCCCTTTCCATGCTGTTTTATTCTCAGTGAAAATGTCATTGACTTTTGAATCAGAAATCCTGGGTTCAAAACCCACCACTGATGATGACTACCTCTGGGAATTGAGGAAAGTTGTTTAAGCTTCCTAGGCCTCAGTTTCCCTATCTGTAAAAGGAGAGGGCTAAGGCCTCTTTTTAGTTCTTTATCTATTACTTCATGATCTCAGTCTCTATAAAATATCTCTCATGTCAACAACCCTAGCCCTTCATCCCCTGGAAAAAATTCAGGCCCTTTTATGTTGGCTTCTCTCTATTTTAACTGGATTAAATCCACATTGTCTTCTTGGCATACAAGGTCTTTCTAATGTGACCCTACCTTAGCTATACAAACATCTCCTACTACTCCCCAACATAAACTTTTTTTTTCTTAGTATCTATCCTCTCTGTTCCTTCACTTCATTCCAATTAGGTATAACTATTTTTTCCCCTTGGGATTACTTGTGATTTATGTAATGCCCATGCTTGGAATTGGTTCCTGTTATTCTCACAGGAAATATATGGAAAAGCTTTAACAAAGTTATTGAAGTAAAGACTGAAATTATTTTTTAATTATAGTATCTAGCATTTACATAGTATTTTACAAATATTTCATTTTATCTTTACAGCAATCATGGGAGCTATTATTTTTTTTGTTTGTTTTGAAGATGAGAAAACTGAGGCAAACAGAAGTAAAGTGATTTTTCCTAGGGTCATATAGCTAATAAGTATCTGAAGTGGGATTTGAATTCAGGTCTTTCTGATTTCAAATCTAGCACTCTTTCTAATACTCCACTTAATATACAAATGTTAAAGCTTTCTCTTCTGCTATAGTGCAATGAAAATAGCTTAGGACACAGGCATGACCATGCAAATCCAGACCTTGTGTGTCTAGCATGTAAACTAGGGCTTTATTGATCATGATGTGGAGCTAAAGGTAATACATTTGACAAATTCAAAACTTGAAGGTGGGATGAATTTTCCAGATCCCTGTTTTTGTTTTTCTTGTGTTTTCCTCCCCATACTCTTCATAGTCTTTCTCCCAATGCTGTATCATTATATCATCTCTCATATTTCAGGTTTTCCATCTGCAAGGTCAGCCGTGTTCTTTGGAAATATCACAGAATACCCAAGTTGGAAGGGTCTCTAAAGTCATAGGATTATAGAATCTGGAGCTGAAGATCAGCTAGGTCGTCTCATTTTATTGATGAAGAAATTAAGATTGGCCAAAATTGAATTCATGCCCAGCAAATAGTACCTACATCATGATTAGAGCCCAAGTTCAATGATCATTGAACCATACTGCCTCAAATCTCATCATGTCCTCTGTTCTAGACCCAAGATAAATAGGCTCATAGTAGAAACTTCAAGACAAAAGTTGCCAAATCTTGCTTTTAAAAGCTGCCCTGAAAAAAAGGAGTACGAAAATTGTTGTTGAGTCATTTTAAATTGTATCTGACTTTTCATGATCTTGTCTGGGGTTTTGTTGGCAAAGATATTGGAGCAGTTCACCATTTCTTTTTCCAGCTCATTTTACAGATGAGGAAACTGAGGCAAACAGGGTTAAGTGACTTGTGCAAGAGTCACACAGCTAGTAAGTGTCTGAGGCTAAATTTGAACTCAGGAAAATTAGTCTTCCTGACTCCAAACCTGGCACTTTATTCATTGTTCTACCTAACTGCCTTGGTACAAAAATACTGACCACCAAAGATAATGGTAGGACCAGATTCCCAAGTTCCCTCTCCCAATGCTCACATTATGCCATACAAGTCAGTCATACCCCATATCTCTTAGGGAAACCAGTCTGTGGTTGAAGTTCCCTTTCCCCCCATTTGATTGGCCTGAAGCATGGCTCTGCCAAAAAGACCCTGATGTCACTAATTCTACCAGGCCTACTGGCCAAATCTGCCAAAACACCAGAAAGGTATTCCTTGTACAACTTCACTGCTATCAGTTTCTTGTTGCTCTTAGGCTTATATTCCTGAGCAAGATAGAATAGGGCTAATCTTGCTTCCATGTAGCAGCTCTTCAAAATCTTGAAGGCAGTTGTCATTGGTCTTCCTCTCTTTTGTACAGTAAATATTCCCCAACTCTGTCCTGGTATTCAGACCTCTTTCCAACCCGATAATTTTCCTCTGAACATGTTAGAGATTCTCAGTGTTCTTCCTAAAACATGGCCTGCCAAATTCAACACCATGTCTCATAAAGGGTCTGACTGTGGCCTAGGACATTTGGCTGATCATTTCCTTGTTTCCTGTATACTATGCCTTGTAAGATCTTAGTAGCTTTTTGTGATTGCCATGTCATGATTTTGACTGTTTTCAAGCTACCAAAATCATTATTTTTTAAAGGAATGACTATCCAAGTATTTCTCCCTCACATTTGTCTACGGGGGTTTTGTTTTGTTTTTAACCCAAGTTTAAAATTTTGCATTTCCTTCTAATACATAGGGATTTATGTCTTCCCTATATCGGAGATGTCACATAGGTTGAACTTTGAGAAAAGAAAGGTATTTGAGATAAAGAAGTGAGAAGGCATTCCAAGAATAGGGCACACTGGAGACAGATTATGAAGACTCTATATTTCAAACTACAGAGTTTACTAGAAGAAACAGGGAACCAATGGGAATTAATGTGGGAGACAAAGAAACAGAGCTTTTTTCTATTTTGTAATGATGGATTGATCACAGAGAAACACGGCGTAAGCAGACTAATTAGGAGGCTATGGCAGTACTCTAGCAGGGAGGTGAAGAGGGCTTCACTTGTACAGTGGCTATTTCAAAGGAGAGAAAGGGATGGATGCTGGAAATATAGTGCAAACTGAATTGAAAAGTCTTGACAGTATATTGGCTATGAGGTATAAGTGAGAATAAGCAGTTGAAGATGGCATGGAGATTGAAACCTGGCTAACAGAAGGGAAATAAAAGTCCCTCCATTGGTCAATATCTCTCTTTCTCATCCATCTGAAGGAGAAACCCTCTATCTTCTGAAAGCATCTTTTGGCTCCCAACATTAAAATAAAATAATTGCAACTTTACTTATGCTGATGACAATAACAACCCTCCTAAAAGGGTAGTAATTTGTGAATGAATCAACATCTGGTAAAATGGAAAAATCCAGATGTTTTATCGACTCATGAAACAAAACCATTAAGTCCCATGTGAAATCAATAAAACCTAAGGGACCTTCTTGCAAGCTGGGCATTAGTGGAGTTGTGTCAGTTTGGGGCAAACATCCCTGGCTCAGCCTTCATTGACGATAATAGGTCCTATATAAGAAAACTTTTTTTTCAACTCATTACCTCTCTCCGCAGTTTCTTTGTGCTTGGGGCAAGCAATAAGATTCCTGGGAGAGTTGGATAAATTATATTTAGCATTTAGACCTTTGGTATTTGAAATTGTGTATAAACAAAGATGGAGAAGGGGTTTAGCCTAAAGGTTTTTTGTTTGTTTCTTTTAAACCAGAGTTTTCCTTACTCCCACACAGTTGTATGCCTGCCAAACAAAACTAAGCTAAGCATGATGTGAACATATAAATCAAGTCCTATAAAATTAATCTCTATTGTTTGTCATCATTTACCTTTTGAGTCACTGATGATAGATGGCCCAGGGTGACCGAGGTGGTTATGGATAGGGCACTGTAAGATTCATGGTTGGAGATGGCTATTAAAATGTAAAATCTGTATTCCATAACAGTGTATTTCAACACTAATAGAACTTTAATAGAATCATCTCTCAATGTCTGTTCGACTAACCTTATTCCAGAAGAATGAAGCTCATCACCTTTATATTTAATGGAAAAGGATAGAATTTTATATCACTTGCTTTATAATTTCCCATCTTGATGTCTTTGCATCTTCATATTTACTTAATGCATCTCTCTACTTTTCCTCTCTGCCTAGAATGCACTCAATCCTTTCTCTACCTCATAAAAAGCTCAGTTCCATGTCATCTCCTCTATGAGGTCTTTCTTGATTTTCCCCCTCCCCAGCTATTTTTGTCTCTCCCAGAAATGTACCCTGTATTTTACTCTGTATATCTTTGTACTTATGTGTGTTCATATGTCTTCCATGAGTAGATATAAGCTTCTTGAAGGCAGAAGTTGTTTTGCTATTTACTTTGTCTCCCCAGTGGCACAGAGTAGGAATTTAATAAGTGCTTGATTGGCATTTAGGCAGGCTCTGATTAGAAAAGTGAGAAATGGTCAATTTTATATATTGCTATTCTGTCAGCTGCAGAGATTTCACAAGATGACATATATGCTAGATGCTAGACATTTTAAAATATTACTTTTGGCTTTATTTAATAAGCAATTGGGGTTAAGTAACTTGGCTCAAGGTTGCACAGCCAGTGGTGTGGGTGCTCATTTTCTGAGGCCAGATCTGATCCCGGGTGGTCCCAACTCCAGGCTGGCGCTCTTACTCACTGCGCCACCTTAGCTGCCCCCAAATATTACTTTTGTCTTGATTTGAAAATCATTTTCGGGGTTCTCTGAAGGATAATATTTATGTGTGTGTCATCTATATGTATGTATAAACACATACACACACACATATATATATATATATACACACATAAATGTGCATTTATATGTATGTATGTATACACATCCTTTGAAAATAAGGCTATTTGGGAGTCACATGGAGAGTACTGGTAGATGTTTAACTGGTTCTCCCCTTCCTCCAAATACAAAAGGGTATGTCTGACATGCTTTCAAATTTAATCCATAGTATTAACATTTTCTCCATTCTTTTTTTTTTTTAAGCAATTTGGGTTAAGTAACTTGCCCAAGGTTACATGGCCAGTTATTTTTGTGTGGGTGTTAAGTATCTGAGGCCAGAAGAGATCCTGGGTCCTCCCAACTCCTGGGCCAGCACTGTTCTCACTGTGCCACCTAGCCACCCCTCTCCATTATTTTCTTAAACTCATACAATCAAAAATGTAAGTCAAATACTGATCTATTATCTTTCCTGATTGCCTAGTTATAAATGCTCACATTGAAAATTTAACAATCAGGGGCAGAGTCAAGATGACAGAGTAGAAACAGGACTTCCTTGTGGCTCTGGCTCCCACCCCCTCAACTTCATGTAAAAGGTGACTCTGAACAAACTTTGGAGCTAGAGAACCCACAAAATGACACAAAGAAGCTAAACTCCCACTGAGGACAGCCCAGCAAACCAGCAGGTAGCAGCCCTACTGGAAAGTCTGAGGGGGTATGGGAGAAGATATGGGAGAGAGCAGATTGGATATCCAGTGGGATTGCTGTTTTTGGGTGGTGGGTAGGGGCAAAATGGGGAGAAAATTTGTAACTCAAAATCTTGTAGAAATAAATAATGTAAACTAGAAGTTAATAAAGCATTTGATTAAAAAAAAAAAGAAAATTTATCAGTCAGATCCCATAGCTCACTGAGCTGGCTCCAAGACCCCCTGGCTTACTATCACTGGGGTGATAGTATAAAGAACTGGTCAGTTGTTTCAGGCATTATTTATCTTTCAGTTAGTTTCTAACTCAGGATAAATAGTTATTTTTTTCTTTCTAAATATTTTGTAATATTTTCTCACTTGGAAAATAAATAGGTTTGGCTAAATTAACTCTAAGGTCTTTTCTGGTTCTGAGAGTGTACGATTCTGCCTCGATGAAGTCTTCCATTTCTGTGATTCAATGGTTTAATACAAAAGCTATATTCCCAGAATGAATGATCAGCTTAAGCATATAGATCTGTTTCTAAACTTATATTTGACTTTTCTATCTCTTCCTGATATATTGTATCTATTCTTCTAGTTGATTAACATGTCTCCATGAGCATAAAATTTGAAAGTGGTGTCAATTTGGAAAGACATGAGGAAAATTGGACCTGCTGACAGACTTATTATTTATTAGTTAAGTATTTTTAACTTGTGGAGAGATGGGGAGAAATCAGAGCTCTCAATGAGATGTTTTAGAGGAAGAAATCAGAACTGACAGAAAATTTGTTTCAATAATTTTTAAGGGCAGTTGAAGAGGAACTGAAGCTTCTCAATGAGAGGAGGGTAGATGTCTTAACTGCGGAAAGTCACAGTGGAAAAAAAAAGTCACCAGAATCATCAAAAGTTTTAGTGGAGAGAGACAGAGGCATAGAGGACCATAGAAACAAACTTGCACTCTGCAGGAGGAAAAGGCAGACAAATCATAGTAGAAAGATAACTGGCCAAAGCCTGGGATTTGGGCCCATTGAAGTTATAACTAGGATCACAGAATCTCTGAATTGGAAAGGATTTCTGAGACCATTTAGTCAAAGAATTACTGCCACAAAATGTCTGCTTAAGTGTCCTCTAGCCTTTGCTTGAAGACCTCCAATGAGGAGGAACCTAATAGCCCACCCCACCCCCAACCCTATCTAATGTGGCCCATTCCAATTTTGAAGAGCTCTGATTGTGAAGAAGGTTGGTACTTGCTACCCTGCCATTTTTTTTTATATTTTCACTGGCTACTTCAACTTCTGTTTTGTGGAGTCAAATCAAATGATGCTAGCATTATAGCATCCTAAATATTACAGTGTCATAGAGTTAGAGCTAGAAGGGACCATGGGGGCCAATGAGCCATCACAAAACAGCTCAGTGACATAGTGAATAGAGCATTAGAATTGGAGTCCCACCTCAGGTACTTACTAAGCTGTGTGACATCAAGCAAATAATGTACCTTCTCTTACCTCAGTTTTCTTATTAGTTTACTATTCACAGCGCTATTATCATAAAATGATATGATACATGTAAAGTTGTAATGGAAATGCAAATTTAATATCTTCGCTGCCCCTAGGCCCTTTGATAGGCTTTAAGAGACTCTGAGAACCTTCCTTGATTTGAAAATATACTCTGCCCCCTAATAGGCTGAATGTGGTCACATGGAGCCTGTGGCAGGAGGATTGGTTTTCAGGAATGCCCACACCTTGACGCTGTGTGATTGGGGAGTGGGTCAAGACGGTGATTACATTACATTCTATGACCCAGGAGAAGGCTATATAATCCCTGATGTGAGACTTTGTTTTGGGGCTCACTTTGAGAAGTGTTGTGTGATTTGACCAGATGAGAATATGGGCAGCAGTTGAGAGCTCTCCCAGCTTTGACAACCCAGATGTTGATGCTTCCCTCTCTGGTAACTGTGATTTGGTATGAATGTAATGGTTGGACAGTTTGGAAGCCTGTCTGCTTGATCTGTTTCTCTGTCTTGTAACTTCTGTCTATATACTCTGAAGTTTGGGGTGCTGACCTTTTTTTCCCCTGAACTAAGTAAATGATATATGTTTGATTGATTAAAGCAAGATTGCTAACCCACTTTGAGTTGCTTTCCTTTGGAAAAGCAGAGCTAAGAACCTGTGTTGGCAGCCACCCTGGGGTGCTGGGGTGCTTGCTGCTATAAAAGTGCATTGAAAATCTTAAAGTGACATATAAATGCTATAATTATTATAATACTCATTTTATAGATGAGAGTGAAGCTGGGAAAGATTAAATGTCTTGCCCAATACTTCTTTGATTAACTGAATTTTTGTATTCTTCACTAGGTAGCATATTTCAAATATGCTTTTGCTTTCTAAAATAAGAGAATTAAAATCCAAAGAAAACAGAAAAACATCATATTAGCATTTAACTTCTCACAGGGTTCCTCCATTATTTTATTACTAATTATTGTTCCAGGCCTTATACTGGAAAAAGAGGGGTTGCAATGAAGGAGAAGATCTATATATAGATTATCCTTTATTATTAGAAAGAAACTAAAACAAATTTTCCAAAGATATAATTTATGTTTCCAGACTTCTTTGAAAAAATGTCTGAGGTGTCAAAATGAAAAATGCTATAGAAGCATCCTAGGTAAAGACTGCCCTCTGGAAAGCTATTTTTGAAGGAAGCATTTGGTTTCTTGGCTTGCTTTTAGCTACCAAATGTTATAGAAGAGCCTGCTCCCCTCTTCCCCCCATTAGATAATTAGGATAAAATTGATGAAGGGCCCTTTAACAGTTATTCTATTTCAAGGATTAAGGTTATAGAGAAGTGGTCTTGGGGCTAAGGAGAGAGTATGCAGTGAAAAAGTGTTAGATATCTAATCATCAGACTTGGATTCAAATTCTTGTTCTGTAATTTGGGTTAGTCCAACCCCACTCATTGGAATCTGGGAGGGGTGGCTGACAGAGATGGCAAGATGAATGGCCTATTTGCATACCCCTCACCAAGTCACCTCATTTTTCTGGGCCCCCTATGTTCCTCAACTCTAAAATGACTAGGTGGGTCTATCAGAGGTGTCAAACTTCCTGCTTTTTGTTATCACTGGCAAACTAAGGAGACCAGACTGAATCAATTGAAAATGTAATTGGGAAATGCTTAACAAAATAAATAAAAATACAATACAACATAGATCATGGGGATTTGTGATTCTCTAAGTCAGTATGCTACCTGTAGGGATTTATTTCTATTTGAGTTTGATACCAGTGGATAGGTGACCTGAGGGTCCCTTCCATCTCTATATCCATAGACCTTTGTGAAGACACCGACAGTTTTCCCACTGTCTTAGAGATTAAACCAAGCCTAGCAGAAAGAAGTGTTTTTTTTTCTTATGTTTTACAAGATCACAGATTTAGGAATCTTAGAGGTTATCTAGTCTAAATACCTTATTTAATATACAAGGAAATTGAGGGCCAGAGGGAATTTAAAGACATGCCCAATGTCACACAGCTTTTTATTGGTTAGACTCCTAATGTTTCATTTTCGAGTCCCAAAATACCTGTATGTGAACTTCTGAGTGTGATCATTTGATTTTTCTGGGTTCCCTTTCCTTCTCTGGTATACACCCTGCATCATTAGAAAGAAAAATGCAGCTAGTTTTTGTTTTGTTTTTTTTTTCTTTCTATTCTTGGAGCTGTTCCCTTGACTTTGTTGATTACCATTCAAACTGTCAAGAGAAGAAATGGCATCCCTCTTCACTCCCTGCTTCCCACAATACCCTGCTTACTTTCCACACTGCTTTCCATGACAGGTAGAAATGGTTTCTGTTTTCCCAAATGAATGTGTGCCCCAGAGTACTTTCTAGTGACTGTCAATCCATTACAAGTGTCAATAAATTACATTTTTCAAATGTGTTTTTTTTCCCAAAGATGTTGAATGTTTTTGCAAACAATTAAAGCTTGGGGTATCTCTTCCAATGGGAATGAGGTTGCCATCATCATAATATTATTAGAAGAAGCAATGTGATTTAACAGAAAGAATTCTGTTCCTGGGCTCAGGTCCCAGTTCTCCTACTTCCTACTTATGTGACCTTGAAAAGTCCAATAAAAGGTTATTAAACTCATGGGCTTAGACTAGAATGAGACCTTAGAGGCCATCTATTCTAATGCTTTCATTTTATAGATGAAAAAAATGAAATAGAAAAGTTAAGTGACTTGATTAGTCACACAGGTTTGAGTTCAGGTCTTTTGATTTCAGATTCAGAACTTTTCCTTCAAATCACACAAGGACTAAGGTATAGGAAGCAAAGAATATCCAACTATAAGTACATTTACCCTAGATTAAGAAGTCAATCCAACCCCTGTTATCCCTCAATGGTTGGATGAGGGATTTTACCCTGATAGGTAGGGGTGGCTGGCACAGAACAATGAGGCAAGACATAGGGCTGACACTCACCATAGGAATGATTCCTCTGGGGCTACCCAAAATCTCTATGTTGATAGCAATGGGAGCAGGGAGGTTCTACTAGTAAGGGCTCTGGGCTCAACTAAAGACAATGCTTTAATGAAATATGTTTTTTTAAGCTTCTTATCAAATACATAGGCCAACTTTTTATTTCTACCAGTTCTCTCTTTCCTGAAGGAGGTGCTAGTATATTTTTTATATAACACCATCAGGTTGACACCACCATTTCCCTTGTGGCTACTCTCTGTTCTCTGTAAACTCTCTTGTCAAGAATTCCCACTACCCTTCTCACTTTAAAAGGTTCATATTTATAACTCATTCTTTCTGCTGCTTTAGTGGCAGTCTGGGATTTGGGGCATAGTCATTTGACAACAATTCCCCATGAGTTAACTCTCTCAAGGAAGAAGCTAATGTTCTTTAAAGGTTTTGGCCTTTGTCCTCCAGGTAGGGAATAAGACACCATGGCATGATTATTTCGCTTGACAGCCAGGGGATTCTGCTATATCTGTATGCCCGTCTATTTTCTTTAAATTTACCCTTGGAAATAAAGACAGAGTAAATGCTTACAGATTGCAGAGAGAGTTTTAAACTTCTCTGTTTGGGTTAAGAAAGACTGACCTTCAAATGTGCTACAAATCTCGGCCCGAGCCCAGAGCTAAGGGGATGTTCATTTGATCTGTGATGGAAACCTGGTGACATTTGGGGTTAAACATGATTATCTGTGCTTAGTAGAGGACCAAGAGGTGGAAAGCTGAGCAGGCAAGGAGTGCCCTGGAATGTAAATACCAAGCCTTCTTGACATTATACACAAAGCAAATCACTTTAAATACTTGAACTTCAGCACTGTACTGAGGCCAGTTGTCTGGCTTCTTCCATTTATTCCTATATTTTTCTTGCTTAACTAAATTTAAGCAATTAAAGTATCTTCCTCTGGCAAAAAGGGGTAAAAGGAAGTAGGAAAATATAAGTTCATATCTTTGGCATCTACTTCTAATTCATGCAGCAAAATGTACTATGTATGTAATTACACATACAAGTATATGAAAATACAGGTGTGCATAAATATGTGTGGATATGTCTACATATCTATCAATATATCTATCTATAAAGCTATGTTTGAATATATGTGTATATCTATGTACTTGACCTAGACTTGTGATTTTATTGATTCAGAGAACTTGATAAGAAATTTCTTCTATGAAAGGAAATTATTATACATTCTCTACTCTTAGTTTCCTGAGGCATTGAGAGGTTAAGTGACTTGCCTAGGGTAACACAGCTAACATGTCAGAGGTGAGATGTGAGCAGAGGCCTTCCTGACTCTGGTGCTGGCCACATTTCTATCTACTATTCCACCCTGACTCCCATATAGTGCCTTGCAAAACCATAGTCACTTAATCCATGCTTTTTTAGATTACTTCTCATTGACAAATAGGGCATTAGATGAAATAGCACACTTTATCAGAAAACTGTGGCTGCTATCTTTAATGTGAGAGGATTCATAAGAATAAAGGGGAGGAGGAAGATTGAGCTCTGTAAAGAGCTCAGGGACAGTTTTATTAACCTCTGTCTGGACTTCAGAGAGAGGTACTTCCTATTAGAAATAGGAAGACTGAGAGTGAGAAGAAAGGGGAAAAAAAAGACTTCATCCTCTTCGTTCCAAGAAGGGCATACCACACTCAGGCCAAGGAGGAGGAGAGCAAGACTTTCAGCTTGAAGAACACACGTTATAGTCCTATGTATTTATTGACTCTTTTTAATTTTACCTTTTCTCCCCCAGAGACTGAAAGAATTAAAACAACGGGAATTTGCTCGAAATGTCGCTTCTAAGTCATGGAAAGATGAGAAGAAACAAGAAAAAGCGCTCAAGCGGCTACATCAGTTGGCTGAGTTAAGGCAGCGATCTGAATGGTGAGAATGAGAAACTCATGGAATACATTTTCCATGATGATAACATTATTCAACCACCTGAAACCCATGTATATGGGCCGTCTGGAATAGTACCAAATAATAAATGCCTTATGTGTATGTATCTATAACAGCTAATATTTATATAGCATTGATTTTGCTTCCAGGTTTACAGTGCTTTACAAATATTATTTTATCATCACAACAACCCTGGGAGATACATTATTCCCACTTTACAGATCGATAAACTGAGGCAGACAGTGGGTGCAGTGACTTTCCCAGGATCACATGGTATCTGAGGCTAGATTTGAACGGAGATTTCCATGACGCCAGGTGCTATATCCACTATCCCACCCCTAGATTTCTACATCACTTAGCTGGTTCAATCTAGCTATCCATACACATACATACCTACACACATGAATGCGTATACACATATATGTATACATGTAAATATGTGTGCATGTGTCAGTACCTTTTGTTTTTTACCTCATCTTCATTTCCATCTCTCTCCCCTTCTTCAGAGATTCCAACAATAAATGAAGTGCCCCATACCCACAGTCTACTACCCTTGTAAAGAAGAGAGGAAAGCATGATAAATGCTTCTAATATTTAAAATCCCTAAATGCATTACTTGTCATTTTAGGATTTTCCCTTTCTTCTAAAGCTATTCATTTAATCCACCCTCTAAGAAGGAACCAAGGAATGATTCTAGAATAATAGCATTTAGCTCATTAACTTGACCTAAATTTATATTTTCCTAGTATAAATTGAGTACTATAATTTACTTGGTTTATTTTATATCAGCAGAAGAAAATTGAATGGTAATATCTCTTTGATTACTCTGTAAATTCTTTAACATCACTTTATATTCACTCAAACCCTTGAATAAATGTCATTATCAATGCCTGGATGACAAACAGAGATGTAATTACTTCATTTACATTTTCCTCTTAGTGCTAGCTAAATTAATAATTATAAGGAAATGAGTCATACCAGTAAACTATTGCAACTAAGAAATAGAGACTTTTTATGACACACCCACTGAATATCTCAGAAAAGGGAAGTTGTTCCCCCAAACCCATTTAATTTATAGGCTGAGATGTGTGGACCTATAAATCATTATGTAGGACAGTAATGCTGCTAATTAATTTAGCATTATCAACCTGATAAATTATAAAATGCATGATACTTTCCTAGTAAAAAGTGTTTGTTGCTTAAATGAATTGTATGCAATCTTTGTAGTAAGTGAATTTATTACATCACCATGAGGAACAGTCAGATTTATTTCGTAGAAAAATGTCTCCATTTTGAAGCATTCATTCTAAGTGAATTGTGATTAACTTATTATAATGTGTCAACCCTATCTGGGACTTTTAATCAACTTTTTATACACAGGTGTTTATTTCTATTGCCAAATATTTCAGTGGACTTGACCTGCATACCAACTTTCAACCAACATCATTAATGGATTTTGTTTAAATTTTAACCCATGGCTTGCTCCATGGGCCTTAACCAGAGATGTTTCTTTCACTATGATAAAACAAAAAAAACCAAAACCAAAACAAAACAACAACAACAACATCAAAACAAAAACAATTGGGGATTTGGGAAAAATATCCATTTGTGACATTTGCTCCAAAGGCAGGGGTATGGTTGCTTCTGGCAGCCAGGTGGTGTGGTGGATAGAGCTCTGAGCTTGGAATCAGGAAGACTCATTTTCTTTCATGAGGTCAAATCCAACCTCAGACTCTTATTAGCTGTGTGACCCTGGGCAAGTCGCTTACCACTGTTTGCCTTAGTTCTTCATCTGTAAAATGAATTGGAGAAGGAAATGGCAAACCACTCCAGTATCTTTGCTGAGAGAATTCCCCAAATGAGGTCACAGAGAGTCAGACATGACTGAAACAACTAAAGAGCAAAAATAACAATGGAATTGCTTCTTTGTTGGTTATGCACACACCAACTCTAAGACCAAATCCAGTCAGTTTTCTCAAGCTAAAGTTTCATTTATTGTGTTACCATATTTTAAAATTCATTCATTCTTTCAACAGGCATTTATTAAGTGCCCATCATGTGCCAGGAGCCATTCTAGGCCCTACGTACTAAAATAAAGACAAAACATTGCCTATGCATGGGGTAGTATGTTACTGCTAAGCCCCTCCCTCTGAAAATTATTTTATTATATTATATATTTTTATATATTTATATATTTCATTTATTTATATTTATGCTCAATATATTTATATTTAAATTTTGTTTAAAGTACATTTCCTCACATTAAATTATAAATTCCTCAAGCTTCCTCAAAGCTTCAATATGAGGAAAAATTTGAACTGAGTTTTGAAAGAGGGTAGATATTCAAAGTAGCAGAGCTTAGGGGGGATATATATTAAAGGCCTATGGGACAGAATGCACTAAAGCTTGTAAACATGAAACTAAATGTTATATAGGGAACAGCAAGCCTGCTAATTTGGCTAGACTAATCATCAATAAACATTTAAGTATCTACTGTGTACCAGGCAGTATGCTAAGAGCTAGAGATACAAAAAGGGGGAAAAGACAGCAACATTAACAATGACAATAATAATAGCCAGCTTTTATATTGCACTCTAATATTTACAAAATATTTTAAAAATATCATCTCATTTCATCCTGACAACAACCTTAGGGGGAAGGGGCTATTATCCCTATTTTGCAGATAAAACAATTAAGTCAGACTGAGGTTAAGTGACTTGCCCAGAGTTACACAGTTAACTTCTAAGTGTGTGAGGCTTAATTTGAACTCAGGTCTTCCTGATTCCAGGTCCAGTGTTCTATCCACTGAGCCACCTAGCTGCCTTTTAGAGTATGTAGAAGTATGTGAAGGAAGGTTATGCTCAGTAAACTTGGAAAGGTAGACTTGAGTCAGATAATTTGAATCAATTGAACAAAAAGAAATTATTTGGAATGGGGCAGCTAGATGGTGCAGTGAATAGAGTACCAACCCTGGAGTCAGCAGGACCTGAGTTCAAATCTGCTCTCAGACACTTGACACTTACTAGCTGTGTGACCTTGGTCAAGTCACTTAACCCCAATTGCTTTGCTATCCCCCCTCCAAAAAATTTATTAGGAATATAAGACTTAGAAGTCAACAAGCATTGGAGTACACATTATGTACTAGGAACTATGTTAAGGCCTAGGGATATAAAGGCCAATTTGTAATTAAATAGTACAATATTTGAAGAAAAAGAGCCCTGGAATGAATACAAAATAAAAGGAAACATTCCAGGAAGAGATATTTCAGAAACTGAGATTCCCAACAGTAGAACAATGTAAACTCCTGAGGGCAGGGCCTTTGTTATGTTTGTGATTTCTGTATTCTCAGAGCCTTATTGCATTTCACTACTATGAGGTGCATGGTATAATTTCTAATACCATTCATTTGATTCTTTGGCATGTAAGAGACAAAAGACCACCTCATCAAAAATGAATCTAAAAAATGAGGGAGAAATAGAACTGAGATGCCCCAAAACTTCAAGTATAATGAACAAGCAGAAAAAAGAAACAATCAAGCCTTATATCCTTAAGATGCAATTCTTTTTATTAAGGTCCTTTTATTGCTTCTTCCAAGGACAACTTTTTTCAGAGTTCCCAGGAAATGACTTAAGAGTTCTTTTCAAATGCCCTGTTGTAATTGTGAAGGAGATGTTCTTTAGGGGGAAAAATGGAAATATTTTGTTTTTCCCTTGGCGCTCCAAGGAAAGATAGGGTGAGGCCTGGTTATCTTTTGTGTGGTTGGCTATTTAAAAAAATAAATAAAGGTGAGAGTGGAGATCTGATGGTTGCTTAGAAGTTGCCATTACAAAGCAGGAAAGTCCTATAGCCTATAAAACTGAGCAAGTGATCTCTTAGAACAACTCTGGTTAACTGAAAGAAGAGCAGTCCAATCCTTCAGTGAGATGATTGTGGCACTCTTCAAATTTCTATGCTATTGAATTTAATTCCTGATTCATTGAAACCACATTTGTTACATTTTCAGTGTTTCTGGAAGTGGACCAGTATTTAAAGCACCAAGAGTGGCCCCAGAAAGACAGTTCCAACAGGAAGTTATCCCATTTAAGGATGGTAGAAATGCAGGATATATGAAGAGCTCTGTTCTCCTTAAAGGTAAAAACATCCCTAGAAGCATTTCTAGCAAACGTCAGGTTACGCAAAGTCGGCGCTTGTTCCAAGCTGAGAGACATTATTTGTTTGGAAGCCGGGTCCTACAGCCACTTTCTGATGGCAGCAATCCCTGTCACAGGACGGGGGTCTCTTTCTCTTTCTCCAAAAAAACCCATCTAAAGTTGGAATCATCGGCATCAGTTTTCAATGAGAATACAGAAGAAACATGTGAGTGTGCCAAGTCACCCACCCATAAAGCAAAACAAGCAACAGTGAGCTGGAAGGGTTGCACATTTTCAGATGGAGACATGGCACTCACTGGGGGGAAAGTAATAAATAATTCCCGAGGCCATATAGAAAAAATTATCTCCAACACTGTTCCCATAAGAACTAAAGTTTTAAAGGACAAAAATGATACTCATGATAGAATCCTGCAAGATGCCATCAACATCCATTCTTCCATATCCAAATCTCATATTCATCTTTCAGGTATAGATTTTAATTCTTCATTTCGAGAAAAAGAACATGCAAAAGAAATGAATGAGATTGAGGACTCTCCAAAAGGCCATAGCTATCACCTGTACCAAACAAATACCTTTTGCACACCACAAAACACATATAAGCACAGTGAATATAGGTTATTTGAATGTCTGGATGAGTTTGCATCACCAACAGGACAAGAGCATTCAATTAAGTTAAATCCCGGCTCCAAGATGGACAACAGAATAAAATCAGTTGAAGAAGCAGGGACAGCTAAAAGAAATGTGGAAACATTTGTAAAAGACACATTAATCCATGGAGAAGAATCCAAAGCATTGCCTTTCCTCCATGTGCTCAGTAAAGATGGCAGCACCACCCTTCAGTGGCCCACAGAGCTTCTGTTATTTACAAAAACAAAGCCCTGCCTCTCTTATGGCTGTAACCCATTGTATTTTGATTTCAAACATTCCAGAAACACAAAAGGAGCTAATAAACAGAATGGAGAGAATGCAGAATGTTGTGTGGAGCCTTCTGGGACTAAGACAGGAAAGGAGAGCCAAGCCTCAGGTTTAATCAAAGACAAACGAATAGTGATACAAGAAGATAATCAGTCACTGAAACCAAAGAAGATGAAATGTAATCTAGATGAGAAATGTTCCCTGAAAAAATATCAATCAGGCCTCAGTAACTCTGAGCCAAATATGAATGAACAGGAATATAGTACAAATGATTTAAGTGAAAAAAATCCTAAAGTGCCTGCTTATCTTGATGCCTCTACAAAGGACTGTATAGTAGAGAGGCATCCACATGAAACAGAATCTATGGGACCTTGGAAGGACCATTTGCAAGGTTGCCAAAGGGTAACCCTGAACGATGCCAGTAAGGTCAAGTGCTTTTCTCCCTATGTCTCTAGGACTAAAAAACATAAATCTGCTACATGGGATACTCATTTGAGATACAAATGTGGAAGCCAAGACCCTTGGATGTTAAATTCCAACCTAGCAGAATGCAACAGTGATGCAAGTGATGGTGGGAAGGACTTCCATGGAAATCTGAATGAAAATCGCCTTCAAGCAGTCAGAGAGGCTTCAGAATGCAAAAAGAATGGAAATTCTGATCAGTGTTGGAAATTCTCCTCTCCAAAGTCATCCCTGGACAGACAGTCTAGTTCTTCTGACATCTCTCTTTATAGCACAAGCAGCCACAGAAGCACTTGTTCAAGTCACAAGTCCAGTGAAAACAGCAGAGATGCGTTACTTTATGTGTGTAGAAAGGAATACCACCCCAAAGAACGGCACAAAGAATGGTCTAGGAAGCACAACTTTCCACCCTGTTCCAATGATGATGAAAGGAGTAGCCATTTCCCATCAAAAAGTCAAAGAGGGGGCAACTGCAAACTCTGGAGTGGGTTTAGAAATGAAAAACAATCCAAATATGGTTATACTCACAACAGGGATAAGTCAAGGCAGGGCAAGACAAGACATCTATGTCTAGGTTCCAAAGCCAGCAAGCCCCTTAGGGACCCCAGCACCCAAAGTTGTTGGCATTCTAGGAGGAGTGACAGGTCCCCTGAAAACCCAGGAATTTGGGACAGAAATTCAGCCTCTTTTTTAAGAGAGAAAACTGATTATCCAAACAAAGGCAGTGAGAGTCAACAGGACATGGAAAACCCTCATGGTTCCAACCTGGGAAAAGTAAACCTTGTCCAATATACCTCTGAACTTATCGACTGGCCACAGAAAGAGAGAGATAGTGGAACTTCAAGGATCCCAGGGTTGCACCCTTCAGAAAGGGAGAAAACATCACTGCCAGTCATGAGACTTTTGGATGGAGAGCATACAGAGAAATGTCAGGAACAAACAAACAAGGGCGAAGTCTTTTCAGATGGCTGCCAGATGGAAGTGGAGGATCACTCTGAAAGTCACTTTGCAATTAGGCTCCCAGCACCCAGACATAGCCCACCAGTGTTCCCTTTGTTGGAAGAAACACAGAACATAAATACAGGTACCAAGAATAAAGGCAGTTTGATTCAAAGAAGCACTGAGAGAGACAAGGATGAAGGGTCACAGACAAAGAGCTATGCTCCTTTGTCAGACACTGGTGATGAGAACTATCTTTTTAAAGGTATAATTCAAATAGGAACAGACTTTCGGCCCCCAAACATAAAAATGAACTCTGTTCCAAGAGAGCAATCAAGCCCCTCAGTTAGTGGAACCCAACCTTTTATAGAATGCTCTGATCCAGTACCAAATAATTTCCCTGGCGCTCTGCCGCCCATTAGACATTCTGCTGTTGTTAATTCAACAGAGACCAAAGAGGAACAAAAAATCTTAGAGCGACATGATGTAAGCATGGACATGAATGGAGTAGAAGGGAATATCAACTCTTACTTTGACAGTGCTATACAGAAGTATGGTGAAACAGAAAGGGAAGTCTACCACAAATCCATCTCCCCACCTTTAACCCAGCAGCCCATAACATTTACACCTGATGAAATAGACAAGTACAGGCTACTTCAGCTACAAGCCCAGCAGCACATGCAGAAGCAGTTCCTGTCCAAACATCTTAAAGCTGCAGGTCCCCCTGCCTTCTCCTCTACCACTGGGATGCCATCGGTGCCGGTCCATCAGCACACGTCTATCACAACCATCCATCACACTCTTTTGCAACATTTTGCTGTCTCTGCTTCCATGAATCCTCATGGAGGCCACCTTCCTATAGCTCACCTGCACCCCCTCTCTCAAACACACTTTACCCCTATCTCATTTTCACCTTTGACTCCTGCTGTTATCCCTACACACCCCACATTTTTGGCAGGGCATCCCCTCCATCTAGTCCCTGCTACCCACCTTCACCCATCCCATTTAGCCCTCCAGCCGCTGCCTCATGCTGCTGCATTTATTCCAACTTTGTTCAGGCCTCACTTGAATCCAGTCACAGCTTCGATCATTCATCTGAATCCTTTAATTCAACCTGTGTTTCAAGGGCAAGACTTCTGTCATCATTCTTGCTCTGGCCAAATACAGCAGTTCAACCGAGTAAAAGAAGTATTGAATGTTTCTGCTCACTTGAACTAACAATTACCTCTCTGTTTTGGGGGTGGGGGTTGTATCTTAAGAAGAGATTGTGTCTACCTACTGAAAGATGTTTTGGAAATGAGGTATGTGATTGTGGTCAGAATCAAAAGTTGTTGGGACTTAAAAACTGGCAAGATTGAGGTTCATGTATAAACATGGAATTACTAAACATTTGATCATCACAGTTTTTTAAAATGAGTTTTTCATTTGAAAGAACAGCATCATTAACTTTAATTTTAAAAAAGAGGTACAAATGAGGAGATAATGGTACATCTAGGATGATCTTCTAGGCATAATATTAACATTTAAGGAAAAATATGTGGCAACTGGCAAATCATGAACTATATATTTGATATGTACAAGAATTTGATTGTTTTGATTGAATAGAATACTCAGTCAAAGCAACCAATCAGTTTAGTGACAAGAGCAACAAAATGGTTCTTTGACTAAAATGCTAAGTGTTGATTGGTCTCTTAAACCCAAATAGACTATGGATCTGGCCACACAGGCAAAGGGAGATGGCAATTTTTAAAGAAATTAATTCAGATAAAAGAAAGCATCTTTTTACGTATTTGTTGTCTACATTGACTAGATTCCTTAGATTACCCCATCTTGTGCATGGGTAGAAAAAGACCATATGCAATGGCAAAAAGTTTGGTCAAATTAATTTAAGATGCTCTTCCATCACCAAAAGGCCCTAATATTTATCATTTTCTTATGAAAACAAGTATTCACAAATAATTAGCACTTGATATTGCATAAGCTATACAAAATAAATTATAATTGGGATCAAAGTGTGATAATTGTCATTCATCATAAGAAATAGGAAGCTGGACTTTTCCTCTTCTGTCTAGAATTCTAACAGTGCTTTCAAAACTAGCATCAAGTCATTTTCACACACAAAGGAAAACCAGTTTTAAAGAAACAAGGACTTCATATAGTGTCAAAATAAGGTAAGTCATTAAAATTCTATCCCATTGTTTCACAATATATAAAATGTCCTAGTCACTGAAAGTTTCACAAATGGCATGACTACAAACCAGACATTATATATAGTTTTCCAGAGTCACTATTCAAAAATAATTATTTCTATTCCACAAAATCAAAGTTGTCCACATTTAGGAATGGCTATGTAATGGTAATAATACTGGTCACAAATTAAAAACAAAACAAAACAAACAAAAAACTATGTTCAACTTCCAGCTCATTTACTCTATGACCATAGGTGAGCCACAGAATTTTCCTGAGTCTCAGTTTTATAATCCATAAAATGGAGACAAGATTATTTTATTAAAGGGTTGCTTTAAAGCAGGTACTTTGTAAACTCTGAAGGACTATATAAATATGAGTTATCATTATCATCCAATGTTATGCCTTGTTAGGTAGGGACAATACCTGCATCCTACTTTTTTTGCACTTAATAGTACTTTTTCCAATTTACTTAAAGATAGTTTTCAACATTCATTTTCAAAGATTTTGGCTTCCATATTTTTCTCCCTCTCTGCCCTCCATCCTCCCTAAGACAGCAAGCAAGCTGATATAGGTTATACACATAAAATCATATAAAACATATTTCCACATTAGTCATGTTGTGAAAGGAAAATTAGAACAAAATAGAAAAAACCCTGCATCCCCTTTCTTAAACACATTTTGCTTGTATCTTATTTTCAACTCTTATTGGTTATCTCCCTACATATCCTGAGTACCCTCCCCCCCCAATATGGTGCCTGACACCCACCTTCACTCATCCAGTTAACTGCCCACCCATTGCCTCATTCTGCTTATATTCCAATTCTGTTTAGACCTGATTTGAATCTAGTCAGAGCTCAGCTCATTCATCTGAATACTTTCATTCAAGAGAAATCAAAGGAACCAATCAGTTTACTAACAACAGCAACAAAATATTTCTTATTCCTTCCAATGTTCTTTGTACCACCTGAATGAAAGAACATTTTGATGAAATCACAAACAAGAAAAATAGAAGTAATTACCCATTACACAAGCTACATGCAAGAGGATCCTGGGACTAGAAAAAGTGAAAGAACTTCAGGAATTTCTTTTTGGGTGCGTGTGTTTTCTATTTTTTTAAAAATTATTTTAGTTTTCAATATTCATTTCCACAAGATTTTTAGTTACAAATTTTCTCCCCATTTTTCCCTTATCCCCACCCCAAGATAGCAAGCCTACTGAATACCCCTTCCCCCAATCTGCTCTCTCTTATATCCTCACCTCTACCTCTTCTAACTTTCTAGTAGGGCAAGATGGATTTCTATACCCCAGTGCCTGTATATATTATTTCTCAGTTGCATGTAAAAATAAATAGTTTTTAGACATTATTTTTGCATTTGTGTGTGGGGGGGTATTTGGGGTCAAGTGACTTGCCCAAGGTCACACAGCTAGTTTTTGTGTTAAGTGTCTGAGGCCGGAATTGAACTCAGGTCTCCTTAATCCAGGGCTGGTGCTCTATTCACTGCACCACCTAGCCACCCCTTAACATTTGTTTTTAAAACTTTGATTTCCAGATTATTTTCCTTCTTCCCTCCTCACCTACCCCCACTTGGAAGATAAGCAATTCAATATAGGTTGTACATGTGCAGTTACACAAAACATATCCATGATAGTTACATTGTGAAAGACTAACTATATTTTCCTCCATCTTAGCCCACCCCCAACTTATTCTATTTTCTACTTTGACCTTGTCACTTTTCAAACATATGTATTTCTAACCACCCTCTCCCCCAATCTGCCTTCCCTCCTATCACACCCCTTTTGTCCCCTTCCCCCCTACTTTCCTGTAGGGTAAGTTACACAAAAGAGTGTGTATGTTATTTCCTCCTTAAGCCAAATTCAATGGGAGCAAAGTTGAGCCGTTCACTTTCCCCTTCCTGTTCCTCCCCTCCATTGTAAGTTTTCTCTTGCTCTTTTATATGAGATAATTTGCCCTATTCTATCTCTCCTTTTCTCCTCTCATTATATTCCTCTCTCACCTCTTAATTTTATTTTTCAGATATCACCCCTTGATATTCAGCTCATCCTTTGCCCTCTATGTATACATGTACACACATATACACGCACTCACATATGTATTTATACTACACCCCATACATATATATGTAGGTATACATATATACATATATATTCCCTTCAACTATCCTTATACTGAGTAAAGTCTCATGAGTTACAATGATAGTTTTTCCATGTAGGAATGTAAATAGTTCAACTTTAATAAGTTCCTCATGATTTAATTTTCCTGTTTACCTTCTCATGTTTCTCTTGCTTCTTGTATTTGAAAGTCTGATTTTCTGTTCAGTTCTGGTTTTTTCATCAAGAATACTTGAACCTCTATTTCATTGAATGGACATATTTTCCCCTGAAACATTATAGTCAGTTTTGCTGGGTAGGTGATTCTTGGTTTTAATCCTAGCTCCTTTGACCTTAGGAATATCATATTCCAAGTCCTTAGATCCCTTAATGTAGAAGTTGCTATAACTTGTGTTATCCTGATTGTGTTTCCACAATATTCAAATTGTTTCTTTCTGGCAGCTTGTAATATTTTCTCCTTAACCTGGGAACTCTGGAATTTGGCTACGATATTCCTAGGGGTTTTCCTTTGGAGATCTTTTTCAAGAGGCAGTCAGTGAATTCTTTCAATTTCTATTTTGCCTTCTGGTTCTTGAATATCAGGGCAATTTTCCTGGAGAATTTCTTGAAGGATGATTTCTAAGCTCTTTTTTTGGCTGTAGCTTTCAGCTAGTTCAATAATTTTTAAATTATCTCCCCTGAATCTATTTTCCAGGTCAGTGAGATATTTCACATTGCCTTCTATTTTTTCATTTGTTTGGATCAGTTTTATAGTATCTTAATTTCTTATAAAGTCATTAGGTTCTATTTGCTCCAGTCTAATTCTGATTTTTCTCTTCAGTGAGCTTTTGAAATTCTTTTTCCATCTGGGCATTTTGGCTTTTTAAGGAATTCTCCTCATTGGCTTTTTTGGGTCTCTTTTGCCATTTGAGTTAATCTATTTTTAAGGTGTATTTTTGGGGTCTCCTTTAGCAAGCTATTGACTTGCTTGATGATTTTCTTGAATCATTCTCATTTCTCTTTCCAATTTTTCCTCCACTTCTCTTGATTTTCAAAATCCTTCCTGAGCTCCTTTATCACCTATAACCAATTCATATTTTTCTTGGAAGCTTTTAATGCAGGAGTTTTGACTTCATTGACTTCTTCTGGTTCCATGTTTTGATCCTTTTTGTCCCCAAAAAAGGATTCTGTGGTCTGATTGTGCTTCCTCTATTTGCTCATCTTGCCAGCCAATTACTTGACTTTTGAGCTCTTTGCCACAGTAGAACTCTGCTTCTAGATTGCAGAGAGGTATGTTCCAAATTTCAGGGTTTTCACAGATGTTGTTGGAGCTATGAGGAGGGTGCCCTATCTATGGACATCCCAAGTTCTGGCACACTAGCCACAAATCCCGGGACCACCACCCAAGACCACAATTCAGATCCAAGCAGGTCAAAGCAAGAGTGATTACCCTCTGAATGGTTGCTTGGTCCCCCTATGATCTGCAGGCCAGGAGCTCAAGAGGCAGCCACAGGGCAGCAGCTGTAGCCACCATGCCTCTGCCATCTCTTGCCCTGGGAGCAGGAGCCAGACTATGCTCTTCAGTCACCCAGGAGTTCTCCACTAACCTTTTACTTTGTCTTTGGTCTCTGTGCGTTGAGAAGTCTGGTAACCATCACAGCTGCTGATGATTCACTCTCCTGATGTCTGCTACAGCTGCTCTGTGCTACAGCTCAGGTAGCTCTGGGTCTGGCCATGGGAGGTTCACATGGGACTGTGCATGGCTCCCAGTATGGTGCAATAGACCTTTACTGTAGGCCTTCCAGGCTGCCTTCAGTAGGAGATTTGTTTCTCTCTTTTACTTTGTGGGTTTTGTAACTCTAAAGTTAGTTTAGAGTCATATTTTACAGGTTTTGAAGGTGTTTGGAGCAAGAGCTGTGCAGAGTTCCTGTTTTCAGTCTGCCATCTTGACTCCCCAGGAATTTCCTTAAGTCATTAGATATGTGGAAAGTTTCTTAAATGAGATACAACTAGCCCTGAGAGGGAGGCAAGGAGAAATTCCAAGGGAGTAGGGAGTAATTGCAATGTTAAATTTTTGGCAAATGGGAAAACATAACACAAAAGAGGAAAAAGAAGACAACATGTATCACTAGAGTTTTACAACAGTTATGAGGTTCTTCCAGTAGAAAGTGAAATTGGATTTTCTGAGAAAGAAGCTGAATTCCATGTTCCATTGGGGAGGGGTGGGGGGGAAGATTCATCAGTTCTAGCAATTATACTCCATCATACCACTACTATCCTAAGTGGAAGAGACTTGGAAATGACCAAGTGCCATTACTACTAAGAAGTACAGATGTGATTTCATGTGTAAACTTAAGTTACCTATGGGAAAGTATCTAATCTTCCAAAATTGGATGGAAACCCTCCATTTATTTATGAAACATGTCAACCAACACCCACTGAGATTCATTCATATAGGAATAGATAACATAATGAGAAGAAGTCTCAAATGAATCACCAGTAATTTTCAAGGACTTGTGGCTATAGAGGATGTCTCTTCTTCCTTTCAAAAGCTATGTTTCTGGGACACAGAACTTCACTGGCCACTTCATCCAACACCCTCTTTTTCTCATTTTAGAGACAAGAAAATTGAAGTTTAGAACTATTAAGTGACTTGTTCGCTAATTTTTCTATGCTCTTAAGCCAATATTCATAAAAACATATATTCCTCAACATTGGATATGGAGTCAGATGTTCACCTTAAAAATGTAGTGCTTCATTGTTTTGACATAATAGAAAGCAACATAACTCCAAAAAAATACTATAAAGTACATCTTCTGAAAACAGGTAAACTGCCTCATGTGGGATTTCAGCTAGCCTACACTTTACTTTCTTTTTTATTTTTTTTAAAGCAATTGGGGTTAAGTAACTTGCTCAAGGTTACACAGCCAGTCATTATTTATGTGTGGGTGATCATTTTCTGAGGCCGGATTCAATCTCGGGTCATCCCAACTCTGAGGCCGGTGCTCTTACTGTGCCATCTAGCCACCCCAACACTTCACTTTCTACATGCTAGATTAAGAGGTAGGAAGAATCTTGTAGGTCATATACTCTACCCATTCTATTAGACATTTGAGGAAACTGTCTCAAAAAATTTTTAAAGCAATTGGGGTTAAGTAACTTGCTCAAGGTTACAGGGCTAGTCATTATTTATGTGTGGGTGCTCATTTTCTGAGGCCAGATTCAATCCCGGGTCATCCCAACTCCGAGGCCGGTGCTCTTACTCACTGCGCCACCTACCCGCCCCAAGTCTCAAAAATTTTAAATGACTTGCCCAAGGTCATACAAGTAATAAATGGCAAACTTGTGATTTGAATCCCAGTTCTCTTACTCCAAATCCAGGGCTTTTTCAAGCTGTGCTGATAGTGGGCAAGAGCTCTCATCAGGAAGAAAGTACATCAGCTAAGGCTCAGTTAGAAGAGTTCCTAAGTTTGAGGTGAATGGAACATTATTTTCTGCTTTATATTTTATTGTTGGCAATCTGACAGTTTCAAGAAAAGTAGATTATATAATTGACAAAGTGTATTATTATAAGTCTGTGCTTTTATAAAGGATTCAAAATTAGGTCTCTTTTGGGAACATTTACCACCTGTGCCCCTGTATATATCAGCAGATGTGAAAACTGAAACCAGAAATCTTTGAAAGAAGCTAAGATTTCATCTTACTACCAAAATGACTAGCTTTTCTGTAGCCTAAAAGGATATGAAGTTTCACACCTCCCAGCTAGCAGGAGATCCTGTTGTTCCTTTTTGAAGCATAGCATCTTAAGAAACCTTTAATCAACATACTCGTGTCCCCTGTTAGAGCTGCTAGACCACTTTTTCTGGGGGCAGATATGAAAGAATGGAGGTAACTAGGGAGTAAACAGTTGGCTACATAGAATTGCTGATAACTAAAAACATCTAAAAAGTGGACTCAATAGAGTAAAAAAAATGGAGTCAATTGTAGGAAGACTGTTTTTGGCACTGAAATGGTCCTAAATCACAGAATTTAAGACCCCAGAAGAATTTTAAGAGTTATCTAGTCCATATCACACTCCAAAAAGAATCACTATAATATATCCAACCACTAATTGTCCTTGAAAATTAACAATGAGGGAGATAGGGGTGGCTAAGTGGCACAGTGAATAGAGCACCAGGCCCTGGAGTCAGGAGAACCTGAGTTCAAATCCAGCCTCAGATACTTAACACTAGCTGTGTGACCTTGAACAAGTCACTTAACCCCAGTTGCCCTACAGTCCCCCTCCAAAAAAAAAAAAAACAATGAGGGAGATAGGTGACCCACCCCCTCTCAAGGGAGATCATTCCACTTATCAACAGCTCACTTTGTTAGGGAACTTTTTCTGCTGTCAAGTCTAAATTTATCTCTTTGTACCTTCTACCTCTTCTTCAAGTTTTTACTCCCCAGGGCCAAAGGAGAAAAATGTTTTCCTTCTTTTCTATGGCTCTTCTTTAAATACCCAGGCACAGTTATCATATCTGTCCCCACCTCACCCCACCCCAACCAAGTCTTCTCTTTTCCAAGTCCTTAGTTCCTTTGCTTTTCAAATGATGTAAACTCAAGGCTCTTCCCCATTCTACCTAGCCTTTACTGGCCATTATACTGTTAATCAATGTCCTTTCTAAACTGTTGGACCCAGAACTAAACTTGTATTCTAGATATAGACTGATCAAGGCAGAGAAAAAAGATTATGACCTCCTTTAAGCCACACTTTCCTTAACGTAGCTCAGGATTGAATTGATATTTTTGGCTGTCTCATCACTATTCATACTGAGAGTGTAATCTACTAAAGCCCCCAGATTTTTCCACATAAAATGATGTCTAATCATGACATCAGGGGAAGCTAGGTGGCCAAGTAGATAGAGCGCTCAGCTTAGAGTCAGGAAGTCCTGTTCTCAAGTCAGAACTTGGACATTTGGACACTCTGTAACCCTGGGCAAGTTATTTAACCTTGTTTGCCTCAGTTTCCTCATCTTTAAAATACACTGCAAAGGAAATATCAAAACACCCCAGTATCTTTGCCAAGAAAGCCCCACATGAAGTCATGAAGAGTCAGAAAAGAATGAAAAATGACAAAACAACAATCATACCCACTCCATCTAATATTTTGAAGTGGATTTTTTAAAACTCAAATATAAAACTTCTTTTCCTCAGTCAGATTTTATTAGATTCAGCCCATCAAATTATTTTTTTACATTCAGACTCTACAATAGAGTATGTTGGTTATTTCTCCAAACTTTGAGTCATCTGCATATGTGATAAAAATGGCATGTATACTATCATCCAATTTATTAACTAAAATGTTTTACAACACATGGACATGCACAGATGTTAAGGGACCTCCACTGGACACCTCCTGCCTAGTTAATGTTGTTAAACTATTAATGAGTAATGTTTGAGCACATCCATTCAACCATTTTCAGATCTAATTGTATTATTATCCAGTCCATAGCTTTCTTTTTATAAGAATAGTTGAGATACTTTATCGTATTTGCTTAAATCTATATAAACACCCCCAAATACAATGTATATATGGGTATATACATATGTATATATATAAATAATGTATTTTAAATATGTGGCATATATCATATATATTGCATATTATAAAATTTTTAAACATGTGTATATATACACACATACATAAAACCCTGACACAAAACAAATTCAACTTGTCACCTTTATCTGCTTCTTTTTAACCTTCATTTCCTTTTCTAGACTGAATTTCTAATAATAAATTCTAGCCTTTTGTCAGGAATCAAAGTCAAGACCACTAGTTTATAATTTGCAGATTTTTTCCTTCCCCTTTTCATCCTCCTCCTAACAATGAATGCCCTCCTCCAGTTATGTGGTAATTAGGTAGTTCTCCACTCTTTCAACCATCATAGCCAGTGACTCAGGTAATCACATCCACTATTTCTTTCAGTTCCTTGAGATATAATTCACTTGGGTCAGGTGTGTCATTATTATTTCCTTATTTCTCTTGATTATCAATTCCCTCCTAGTCTTTCTTTGCTGTCCAACTTGCATTCTCTTTGCCAGAGAAGAAGACATCAAATGGTAATTTAGTAGGTACCATCATCACATCCACAGTAAGCTGTGATCATATGCCTGCTTTACTCTTCATATTTTCCACAATATAATTAACCCTCCTTTTCACTGACCTTCACTTTCCTCACTAGACTGAGCCTTAGCATCCCTGGTGCTATTTTTATCAGGCTATACCATGTTCTTCTATTCATCCTTTTAAAAATATATTCTGGCTTTTTTTTTTGGTTCACAACTTTTAAAAATTTAATTTTCTTTAATTTCTTCAGACAACTTCTAGGATTTCTTCTTCAATGTGATTGTTCCTTTTTTGTGTTAAGAATTTTATTCTTAAAAATCCCCCATCCCTCTGAATTGGCTTTCCTAGAAGAATTTCAATCAATAGAATTCCATGTGTATCACCAAGACATTTTGAGATGGGATTATGACTGGAACAAAAATGTCCAGAAAAATCTAAGACATGGGAGAATACCACTGTGTCAAGAAGGGACATTCCTCTATGAAAATGTACAACTTGAGTGAAAATAAAATAGGAGAAAATTAAAAGTGATACAGTGCTTTGGGAGAACTAGTTCAGTTCAACACACACACACACACACACACACACACACACACACATACACACAAAAAATGAGTACTTACTATGTACAGAGTATCATACAAGAAGGGGGAAGACACATTCATAAATATTATATGAAGGATCACAGAAACAGAAAAGTGGTGTTAAGTGGCATGATAGTATATAATGGGAAGGTATCACTTCTGTCTAGGGTGAGCAAGAAAGGCTGGGTTGAAGAAATCACCTTCGTGTTCTAGCCTTTGAAGCATAAGTAAGATTTTAACTCATAATAATGAGGACAAACACTCCAGCCATGGAAGACAACCTGATATAGCAGAGGAGATGATGCTATTTGCAGTTGGGACAAGCATATCTGAAACACAGGCCATTGAAGAATACTGGGATATTAAGTCTGAAATGGAATATTAGAAGCAGATCTTAAGAGAGTAAATCGGGCAGGACTTGAATATCAAAATAAGAAGAATGAGTTTTACTTTGACATCATCTACCATCCCAAACCTGCCTCTTCTCTATTTTTATTGACCAAGCCATGCCACCTTTCTCCCAGTGACCCAGCCTCAAAACCTGAGTCATTTTGGACTCCTCCCTCCATCCATATCTCCTCAGTAGATACATTCTGTCAATGCTACCTCGGCTATATATTTCACATCTGCCTGTGTGCCTTCACACAAGCTAGCCTCCATGCCTGGAATGCTGTACTTTTCTCTGCCTTATGAAATCCTTCTCTTCCTTTAAATCTCAGCTCAGGTGCTACGTTCTCCATAGATGCCTTTCTTTATCCCAACAGTAGAAGCAATCTTTCCTTTCTTGAATCTTTCATGCCATTCTGACCTCTCCTATGCTTTTAACTATAATATCAAGGTATTTTATGATATCTTTGCATTTATCTTATACCCCCTATTAAGTTTTAAACCCCATGAGAGAAGAGAAGATTTATTGTTCAACTTATATATTCTCAATGCTTATGAGCATAAGCACTTAAATAAATATTTGCTTAATTATCGACTCTGAGCATTAAGATGACTGATTCATTACTGGTGTGTTATATGGATAAAGGAGTGACAGGGAGACTAATTAGGAGACAATTATAATATTTCATATGAGAGCCAATGAGGATTTATCCTAAAGTGGTTGCAGTGAGATTCTAAAGGAGGTTGCAGATATAAGAAACATTTCAAATATTTTAGAACTAGACACAAGATAGGGTATAGTGACTGATAGTCTTTGGAGGGCCAGAAGAAGGCTGTATTTGCCTAGTGGTTGGGAGAATATAGTTATATATAAAATCAGGAAAATTAACAGGTCTAGAGGGGAAAGATGGCAAATTCATTTTCAAAGGTTAACTAACTTTAGGGAGTTGATTGAACATCCAAGTAGGAATACCTAGTAGCTATTTGGGAATTTCAGTTTGGAGTATAGAAGAGAAAGGTTTAGGCTACAGATATATACTTGATATCATTTGCATTGAGATGATAGGTAAACTGCAATAATAGATGGTGTCATAAAGAGACAAAAAGTAGAGAAAAGAATTTGGCCAAAAACAGAGTATTGTTAAATAACTACATTAAGAGGAAAAGAAAGAAAAGGGGGTAAGAAAGTGGAAATAGAAATTGTAGACATGGTTAGGATATGTAATATAACTTCCTAATATCATAAACCAGCACAGGAAAAGAGATATAGTAGATATGATGGGTGGGAATTTAATTATCTAGGAATTAATTCAAATTTCAATGTGTTCTCAAAAAGTAACTTTTAAAATAATAAATACTTTCCTCACTGACAATTTCATCTGTTTAAAGGTTCAAGTGGAACTTCTATTTAGGCAGTAAGATCAATGTGGAAGAATGACTTAGTGACATGGAAGTCTTGGGAACTTTGAGATAAAATGGCTACGTCATCTCAGAGGTCGTGATAGCAAGGGAAGAATAGACATAATCAAATATTCACTTTGGATATTAGGAATTCAAATTTCAAAAAGTTCAGAGAAAAGATAATCATGATTCATTGGACAGAATCTCTACAAGCATAAAGACCATTTATGATTGATTGGGAATTCTCAAAAGCAGTGGTAATTTCATAATCATAAGAGAACCTAGCAAAGAGAGAAAAGGGACAAGGTATTTAAGTGTACATAGGGCTTTTCAATTTGTCTTTTAAAGAGTAAGAAAGATAGAAATAGTTTACATAATCAAGAATAAAATCAAATATTACATGTGTTCATAAGAATAGTTTCTACCTCAAGATGAGAATGAGCTACAATTTGAACATATTGATATAATTTCATTTATGACTTAGAGACCAAAAATGTTTAATCACAATTTAGATTTGGCCTGCCACATAGAATATTTTAAAGCCATCCCTCTTGATCTCCTTCCACCCATCAGTATCTGAAGACAGAACACAAACTACCTTTAATATTATTTTGGGTAAAACACATCTAAGAAGGAAAATTTGATGGTGGAGGAAAGCTATCTGCCACTCTTAAACAAAGGAGAAATTGTGCAAGGTTGTTGGATTTTTAAAAACCACAATGTTTTATTATATTCCCTTCTTCTTCTTACAAATACTTTAAAATATCTAGATTAATGAGATAAAGTAACATCTCAGTAAGCTGCCTACCCAACTACTGTAGCATTTATATTAGAAGATAATTAAAATTAAACTTTAATTTTAGAAATAACTTTATACTAAGTACTTAAGCTTCACTAGGTCAACCTGATTACTCTTAGGACATAATAAATGAAGCATTTTTTATTTTCATGCCTATCCTAAATTTCTGACCCAAATAGCTTAAAACTGAAATAGTTATTAAGGAAAGGTGTGCTTTATTTCCCTTTGAGATTAAGTGTAGGATAAACAGTATTTCTTCAGCTATAAATTTGTTGGGATTCTTTGGATTAGACTAGATTGGTTCTTAGTGTCATCCCTACACATATAATCAAATGATAAATAGAAAATATTTTAAAATACAGAGAAAATACATATGTGTATATATGTATACACTTGTGTTAATTTTATGTGTGTATGTGTGTGTGTATTGCCTTAACTGGGTTTAATTGCAAAGCAGACATTTTATACACCTATAATCTGAAATTTCTCACTATCATCCAAAGATTTAGACAGTCCCTCCCTTTCTCCAATCTTTCCAGGAATGAATGAAGTCTTTTTCATAAGTTCACAGTAAAACTTTTCTAAAGAAATAATATAAAATGCTCTCAATAATAAAACATTTAACAAATATGGTCCAGAATCATGTCACCTATGTATTTAATATCTTAAGGACCTCATTTATGTAAAATTTCTTTCAAGATTATAGATAATACACAGTGTGAACACATCATCATCACCCACCCACAGCCCTCCCAACATTCTACAACTGGCATCATATTAATAGATAAAATTAGATTCAATATGATTTAAAATCTGTGTAATTCTTTTGGCCACCTAATACAAGTCCTTATTGACATTCAGAAGGAAAACATAGAATATTGATTCCAATTTTTTGAAAGTTCAATTTAAGGGACCAAATCTTCAACATTAGTGGATGGCAGCTGAAGTAGCTATGTGTGAAATTGACCTGATGAAGTTTAGAATTTATGGCTAGTCTAGCAGTCTTCTTGATGAGGTTTTATACTGACTCTTCAAATTGGATGAGCCATTTAAAGTGAAATTTGCCTTCATTAGAAAATGTGAATATTATTAAAAAGCATATAAATGACAACTTCAATCCCAATGCAGGTAGAAATGGTTAATTATACCTTGATACTCTAATTGAAAGGTCTTCACAATATGGAAGCCTCCAATGTAAAATATAAATTTTGCCTCCATCATTTGTGTCTAGAGGGTTTCAAACAATTTCATTTCTGTCTAGCAGAATCGATAACTGCTACTTTCATTAGCAAAACACTTGGAGGGTATTTTGTGCACTCTATTGAAGAAGCTATATTAAAAATGGATCATGTGACTAAACTGATTAAAGTTCAGAGTGCACAAATATTCAAGTGTTAAGCCAAAGGGCTTCCCCTCACCCTTTCCATTTCTGTTTTGAAATAGCTACAATGCCCTAGGCCTAATTTGAGAAATTCCCCAATTCATTCTCCCCTTATGCTCCCGCCCCTTGCTTATTCCTTCTCTTTCCTCCATAATACTTACTTTGAGTTTTACTTACATATTCTGATATTAAATTAAAAATGTACTTCATACTATATTCACATACTTCTATGCTACTATCCACCTCATTTTTAATACAAAGTATCCCTATCCATGGTGCTGAAGTATCCATTTCTTCACTGGGGGAAGGGATTGCTGTAAAATACTTAACATGTATATTTGTGCTTTTTCCCCATTGGTTTCCATATGACTCAATTGATTTTAAAATGTTTATTTTGTATATGAACTGTATAATACTCTGGATAGTATAATATACAAACTAGTAATTCTGTTTTGTATTCTGTACAAAGTGTTTTATATTATATAGTAGCCAAGTAAATTGCACTATTGTATATGCAATGCAGCTTTTTTTAGGTTATTCAAGGGATTCCTGGGAATGTAGTTAAATGCAATAATATTTTTTTCAATAAAAGGCTTAATGGTATGAGTGTCAGTCATGTATTTTTAATGTAAAGCATACCAAAATATAAGAGCAAACAAAGTCAAATGCAAAATGGTGTGGAAGTATTCTGTATTTTAATCTGCAGAATTAAAAATTCATTTAATTTATTACTGTATATATTTATATTATATATATATATATCTCTCAAAAGCTGAAATTTCTTAGACTATTTCTTAAAATTTTAATGTTAATATTGGATTGTTTCATGGGATCAAAAATAAAAAAAATACTTTAAAAATTCTATGGGTGTGTTCATTGTTGAGATAATCTATACACATATGTGTGGAGCTGCTGATTTTTCTAAGACATGGTCAACTGCTTTACAATGACTCTTACAGTGTCCTATAAATAGTTTCAGAGCTATTTTTCCCAACTCTAATGTAGACATGGGGGAGTTTAGCATCTTCACAGAAGGTTTTTTTTTTCATAAAGACAACTTTTTAAAAATATTTGAATGAATCACACCCAGGAGCTATTGCTCCCAGAAGAAATCAACTCACAGGGTTGTCGCTTGAAATTAAGAATGATAGAAAGGATGGAAAGAGAGAATGACTTTTGAACAGACCTGCCAAATAAGTGGTAGTCCCATACTATTGCAGTGAAGCCTTTCTTATTCATGGAAGGATTAATTAAATTCACAAATGTGACTTGTTTATGCTTTGATTCATTGAGAAGAAAGACAGCAGCACTTATTGCAGTTACATAGCAATAAATAAACCAGAGCCACTCAGCAGAACTGGCACATTAATAATAAGGCTGGGCTTTTTATAGCATCCTCATGGGTGCATCTCCCAAACAAATTAAGCATTGTCTCATAGCCTCCATCTTCCTGAAAGGAAGATTTAAAGACTGCAAGGTTAAGTTCTTTACCCTTGGTTATAGTACTGAGGCTTCAGAATTGAGAATAAAATCCTGCCAGCTCATTAATTAATTGCCTACTTCATTCACTACAGAAAAATTTAGGAATTCCATTCATTGTCCTTTTCCCATCTGTCCTGCTCTCACAGTCAGGTCCCTCAGCATTTTCTCAGGAATTAAAATGATAAAGTCAAAATGCTTATACATACGTTATGTGGAGATAAGTGACATATATTTTGTTAAAAATCAACAATTGTTTACGCAATTGTCTTGGAGGATAATCAAAAGTAGAGTAAGCAATTCAAACATTGTGTACTCTTAAGACGAAACAGAGTGGTAGATCTAGAATCATTAGGAGTGTCAACTTTACCCAGATGTTTGACTCAATGAAACTACTTCCTATTGAAAGGAATTTAACTTTAACAAGTTTTTAAAAGCAATTGGGGTTAAGTAACTTGCTCAAGGTTACACGGCTAGTCATTATTTATGTGTGGGTGCTCATTTTCTGAGGCCGGTTTCGATCACGGGTCATCCCAACTCCGAGGCCAGCGTTCATACTCACTGCGCCACCTAGCCGCCCCTAACATTAACAATTTAATAGTGACTTGAAAACACCAGAATGAGGTAGAGTGGATTTAGTAGGACAGAGACGAACAGGACTAATAATAGAAAGAGGGAAAAGAGGTCCATACACAAGAGGAAAAAATAAACATTGGTGACAGATGTGCAGGCTTCAACATTCACCAAACAAATTTCTCAGAAGACAGAACAGAATAACTGAAACATCTTCCCTAAGCTCTTGTTGGATTGCTCTCGCTGGGATATGTTGTAATTCCTTGCTAGGCTGAAGAACAAGAGAATTGCTAAATCTTCCAATTCTCAGAAATAGTGAGCAAGCAAGCCAAACATTTTCAGAGAATGCAGGTTCCATTGATCTTCTCTCTGAGCACATCCCCCAAACATAATGCCATAAAGCACCCTTCTCAAACAAAAACCTTGCCTCTATTCTCTGGGGTTTTGGTGGTGGGGTGGGGTATATGTATGCATACATGTAACACACACATCAAACTGTAAAACCCTTAGTATCATTGGCACCCTTATTTTCTTATTGTAATGATGTACACAAATGATCATTGTTCTATAATATCTTTGTGATTTTTTATATTTGCATTAAAAATAAATTCACATCTAGAAGATGGCAAGGCCTACCTAACCAACAGTATGTATGAAAGAGATCTGGGGGGGGGGGGTTGGATTGCCAGATCAATGAGTCCAAAAAACATCACAACCAAAATGACTAATGCCATCAATGGCTACATTGAGAGCAGAGTGCCCAGATGGAAGGAGAGGATTCTCTTGTTGTTTTCCAAATTTGGCCCACATCTGGATTCTGCTTAGTAGTGCACTTCAATAAAGACCACTGGCAAGATGCCAGGCTTCTGGAAAGTAACCAGGAAGGTGAATGGTGACAAGATTATGGCATATAAGGATCAGTTGAAATAACTGTGATGATTTATCTGGGAGAGGAGAATATTTTATGGGTATATGATAGCTTTCTCCAAATACCTGAAGGGATAAAATTTGGAAAAGGGCTTATATGGAAACTTCAGAGAGGAAACTTGAAGCTTTATATAAAGAAATATTTCCTCAAGTCACAAGGTGGAAGATTCCCCTCCTGGAAAGCAGTTATGCCAAGACTAAGCAATCATTTGCTGGGGACTATTGCTACTTAAAATCAAAGAAGTATATATTCACAACTAAAAGAAAACAGAGAAGTCATGTAATCCTTATTATCAAGGATATTCTTGGTGATGTATGGGTGGTCTGAGAACATAAACCCCTAGATCATAGATCATAGATTAAAGCTGGGAGCATACTTAGGAACCATCCAGTCCAAATCCTTCATTTTACAGATAAAGAAACTGACTCCCAGGGAAGATAGATGACCTGTTTGAAGTCACATGGAAAATAAGTAGGGAAAGCAGGAGTCATCAGGTACTTTGACTCCAAATTCAAGACTTCTCAGTGTGCCATCTACAACACAAGATGCCACAGAATAAATCTTAGATTTGTGAAGGTTCTGCTTTGATTATTTTCCTTAGATCTTTAAGATTCTGTTATTACTTGACAACCTATTGAAATAATTTGGAATCTGGCCAGTTAATCAGTCAATTACCCATTTATTAAGTTCATTCTATGTGCCAGACATTGTGTTAAACACCTGGGATACAAGAAAGGCCAAAGACAGTCCCAGCTCTCATTCTAGGAGCTCACAGTCTAATTTCAAAGACAACATGTAAACAATGATGTACAAACAAGATATAGACAGGGTAAAATGGAGTGATTTAATAGGCAAAAGGCACCAGAATGAAATGAGATTGGGAAAGGTTTCTTTTAGAAGACAGGATTTCAGCTGGAACTCAAAGGAATGTGGGACACAAGGAAAGAAAGAATTACATGAAGGGGGACAGTCAGTGAAAACGCCCATATTAAAAAGATGGGAATATCTTCTACAAGAAGCAGCAAATAAGTAAATGTCATGGAGGATAAAGTTAAAGAAGACTAGAAAGGTAAGAGAGGAACAAGTTATGACAGGCTGTGGAGGTCAAAGTATTTTATATTGGATCCTGGAGTGATAGGTAACTACTGGAGTTTATTAAAGGCTACTGTATTAGTTTAGCTATAAAGTGAGGAGGGCCTGGGCCAGAGTGGTAGCAGTGCCACAGGAGAGAAGAAGGAATGTACTGGAGATGTTATAAAGGTAGAATCTTTGTCGAAGTCACATACAGTAATGATAAATGTGCCTAGGGCTCTGTCCCGGGTCATCTTCCCCCTTCATATTATTTTATTCATAATCTCATAATCCATTTACTTATTTGCTGATAATTCTCAAATCTACTTGGATTTATTTATCATTTCTAGGCTGATAGATTTCAAATATATCTATCTCCTGCTCTCCATTTTATTATCCTCAGCTGCCCATTGGTGATCTGAAACCATCTATCTCCTAGCCATCTTAAACTCAACATACCTAAAACTCAACTCATTATCTTTCCTCCCCAAGCCCTCCTCCCTTGCTAACATTTGTATGATTGTCAAGGGAACTTCCATTCTCACAATCACCCAACCTGCTGCCAAGTCCTATTGAATAGTGGAGTTTTTCAGCACCAGCGGTCCTCCAGATTGACAAAAGCAAATGTTGCCCCTCACCTCCACATTGCATAAAATCAAAACTTTTGCATTGTATGACTTCTAATTCTGTTCCTTTCTAATTCTTTGGGTTAGTGCCACTATCAATATTCTTTTGACTGGAGTTATGCAACCAATAATATTTATACTACAATTATCTATTTCTTCACCCTTTAAGGCCCCCAGACCTGTGATTGCATAGTAAGGGAGTTCTCCCCCGTGTGAAAACTTCCTTCAGTGATGTAAATCTTCCTGGACATACTGAGACTTAAAGAGATTGAGTCTAGGTAATTCTAATCTCAAATCATTTCTCTTTGGATGCTGCACCACTGTTTCTCATTGTCTATTATTATTTTCAGTTATGTATCTTTTCATAGTGCATAGAACAATGTTTGGCATCTATTTAGTCCTTTGTAAATGATTGTAACCCTTCCTTTCTCCTACCATAGAGTTCCAGAAGACTGTGGTATGGACAGACAAGTGAGTGGGAAAACTTTGACATATATAACAATAGAGGCTATGACCTAGATCACCCCAGTTCCACCTCTGTCCATTTTGTTTAAGGCACAAATCCTCACCCTCCAATATTTTCCTTTCTTTAGAGGCAATGTAACTCTTTGTGCTTATGACAGTTTGCTCTCTTTTTGCTACCCAAAAGGAGCAGTAATGAACTACAGCTGTGTATCAAATTTCCTGAGTTCATTATGTAACATTAAATATTGTGGACTCCTATAAAGTAATCCAAGTGTGTCATGTCAAATTTTTAAAATTGTCATAACAACCAAGAATTCTCTAGTCCTTCAAAATTTAAAAAAAAGTTGACCTATCTTCCTAACAACCCTATGAGGTAAGTGGGGGAATTATTGTTTTTTACTATTTTACTTCTATTCAGAGAGATAAAATAACTTACCCAGAGTCACATGACCAGTAGCTGTAGTAGCAGTAATAATAATTCATAATAATAATAATATAATATCTAGCATTTATCTAGCATTTTTAGATTTGGTAAAATATTACATACAGTATAGTTTTGGAGTCAGGATTAAGACTCAGGTCTTTTCCATCTCCAATGTTGTTTTCATTTCACAAATACACGATTCCTATGGCAAGCTTCATAATAATGGGCTTTCCCAGCATTACTTGTCTTCTTGTTATTTAAAAGACCTTTTGCATTTTGCAATTTTGAAATGCAGAATAAATATTTGGGATGAGATTTGTGCTCTTGGCTCGGCAGGAGTAGAAATAGAAGCATATACATATTTTGGAAATATGATTTTGAACAATCTCTCATCTCTGATTAGTGCTCATTGTGCCCCTTATTTCACTTTGCTACTCAGGTCTCCTTGTAGTATGAAACCAAGTCTTCACAAGCTGCTGATTACTGCATTTCCCTAAAGCTCCTTGATTGCTGCCTAGATTCCTCTAATACCATCCCCCTAAATCCCTGCTTTTTTATTTTCTTCTTGGACTATGTATGAAGAGAGGGAGAGGGAGAAAAGAGAAGGGAAGAGAAGAGAGAGAAAAAGATGGATAGGGAGAGGAGGTAAGAGAGAGGGTAGGGAAGAGAGAAAAGGGGAAGGAGGGAAAAGGAGAGGGAGAGAGAAAAGGAGAAGAAGGGAAGGGTGTGGGAAAAGAGCATTGAGATAAAGGAGAGAAGTGGAGAGAAGAAAGAGGAAAGCAGGAAGAAGAGGATGGGATATAGAGAAAGTAAGAAGGAGGGGGGAAGGAGAGAGAAAGGGAAGAGAAAAAGGATAATGGGGAAGGGAACATCTCATTCTTTCATTCCTGCCCTGCTTCTATTGCTTCTCCTGATGTTATTAGGGACTATGGCTGAGAGACTTCCTAAGTGTTGACTCTAAGGGTAGCAGAACAGTTCAGCAAGAAATGGTAACTGCATACTGTACCTCCAGAGCAGTTTCTTCAAGGCAATAGGAAACAAGGTCAAGCAGAAATTTTAGAAATTAAGTATCCAGAGTTGAACTTTTAAGAGTTATGTTTCAAATATGGCCTGCTCAACATATTGCCTGTCAATCAATTAACAAGAATGTATTAAGCTCATACCAGCGTATGATCATGGAGTTTTGACAATTCCAAAATCAGTGCTAATTACATGTATGTCAAACTACTAACTCAGGGAGATTGATCCTCCCCCAAAATCAAGTGAAAAAATGACTTTGGTAATTTCCACACTGCAGAAGGATTTGAAGTTTAGATGGAGGATGAGAAAAGGAATATTTATCCTAGTCCATGGTAAGTGGGGATATGTGTGCAATAGCTTTCTAAGTTTCAAAACATATGACATAAGTCCATGTTTTTGAGAAATGCAATAACTTGCCTGAAATGAAGATCAGAGGCAATTCTGAGAGTTTCGCTCATCCAGTCCAGTTAATTTATCTGTCACTTCTAGGAAGATTCTGGTGATTCAGCTGTCTTCATTGCCATCATCTACAGCTGAAATACCAAGAATGTTTACCTGCTCCTATTTCTATTTCTCATTGAAAAATAAAAGTTTTGGAATTTTTTCCCTTTTGTTTAATGTTTAAATTATGTTGTTGTCCCCAGGAGAATGTCCTTGTTGTAAAAACTTTAGTGTCAAGATGACTTCCTTTTATCATGATCAGTAAATAGAACAGAAAAAAATACTCCATGATTTCATTGATGATATTTTAGGAGTGATGTTGGGCAAGTGGTCTAAAATCTTTGGGTTCCTATTTCTTCCCCTATAAATGGAAACATTAAAGACTACTTCCCAAGGTGACTGTGAGGAATGACTAATGAAAACAATTGTGTCTCTGGAATGTGACTAATGTGCTTTTAAAAATTATTCTCATTCCATATTTCAGACACTTTGTATAATTAAAAATAATTTTTAAAATATCATAGGAACACAATCTTCAGAGCAAGAATAGATCTTGTAGCTAATCTAGATCTATATCCTGTTTCAGGGAATCAGAAATCCAAAGTCCAGAAAGGAAAAGTAATTTGCCCAAGGCCATATAGTAGGTTAAGAAAGCTGGCATTCATGCTTGGGTCTTTCCTCATTTTCTTAAGCATATACTATACTATCCTAGACAATGATAATCAAAAGATGATAAAATATAGGCTCTACTCTCATAGAGCTTGCAATTTAATGGAACAAATAACATATATGAAAGCATTTTTTATATAAGGGAGGATGAGATAAATCCAAAGGCTGGATCTTGGCTAACTATTTTGAGATATTTGAGTGTGGGGAGTATACTTCCAGCTGAAAATGGCAGGGAAGGATTCACGGAAGTAGCACCTGAGTTTAATTTAGGAGAATGGAGATGGAAGTAGGGAAAAAATGATTGCATTGCAGTAATGGTGTGTATTATAAGGAAAGGCAAGAGATGGGAGAGGGAAGGAGGAAAAGAGGGAATAGATATGATTGCATTTTAGCTAGAATTCAGAATATGTAAATAGGAGTAATACTACTGTAGATCAGCATTTCTTATTTTTTTTGGGGGGTCATAGACCTCTTAGGTAGTCTGACAAAGCCAATGGAATCCTCAGATGTACGTAATTATGTAAATTCATAAAATAAAATGCATAGAATTGCTAAGGAAAATCATTTTGTTGAAATAGTCATCGAAGTATTTTAAAAGTAATATGTATTTCCCAGGTGAAGAAAATGTGCTATCCATTTCACTGGATAAGTAGGTTAGTGTTAGATTAAGAAGGTCTTGAATCTTAGGGTCAGGAGTTTATAGTTATTCAATAGGCAATGATAAACCACCAAAGGTATGATGTAATTATAATAGGAAAATTATTAGGGAAGCTGTAGAAAGGGGATTTGGAGAAAGAATGAAGTGGCAGTTAAGAAGTCAATAAAGGGCCATTGTCTTGATGAAAAGAGACAAAGGTCTACTTTAGTAGGATGGTTACAGTAAGGAGGAGGGGATGGGTTGGATGTGAGATACACTGGAAATGTAGACAGGATAGTGTTTTGGCAGGTAAACCCAAGGACCCTGGGAATAAGAGCTCCTTCAGTCAGACCCTGATCTCCAGTCATCATCCAGGGATGCAATTCCTCTGGAGAAGAGACTAATCATCTCCACCAGCTGCCAACCAACTGCCACCTATAGGGCAGACAGATCAGCCTAGCAGAAGCAACAGTTCATCCTGAGGAATAACCTGGAAAGAACATGTGCCATTGATGTCAAATCAGTATGAACACCACCAACTACTAATTGCCACCAACTTGCAGCTTCTCAACAACCATAGTTACTAAAGCCCCAGAAAAGAAATCAGAGTCTTTGGCACTGTCAAATAGTTTGGGATTTTATCTATAGAAATGAGGATGAAAGATGATGCATTATCATATGATTTGCCACTACCATATGATAGAACCAAGGAATTTATCCATCCAACTTGCCATTGAAAATTGCAATATACAAATGTCTCTTCCCATTACAATGTAATCTTCTTGTCAGCAGCAAGTGCCATGCTTTTATGTGTATATCCCAAATACTTGGCACAGTGCTTTGCACAAAGTGCCTAAAAAATATTTTTCATTCATCTGGCTATTCATCCATCCAACCATTCACATGTGCTCTTAGGGATGGGAAAAACATTTTTAAAAAATGATTTGGATCTTGGAAGGATGGTACAGCCATTTACACTCATATAGATATACACACACAATAGAGAAGTTAGGGGGAAAGGCAAGTTTAAGAGTAAAGTTAAATAAGTCAGAGTGTATGAAGAAAGAAAACAGAAAGACCTAGTTTTAAATTTTGGGGAACAGCCACTCTTATAGATTAAGAGAAATATTGGAATCTAGAGAAAGAGACAGAAAAGAAATAGCAAGGTAGGAGAATCATGACAGTGCAGTTTTGCTCCATAAATTGAAAAAAAATTGTAATGTAAAAAATGTAGTAAAGGGGTACAGGAGTATCAAGCAGGAGAGGGTCCATTGCCTTGGTTGTCAAGGAGAGTAGAGATGAAGAGAGTGATATTAATTACATAATTATTTTAAAAGGATTTATTTCTGCCTGTTTACATTTGATAGTGCAGTTTTTATGCCCTAATAAATGGTCAATTTTGCATAGGTGCCAAGTACCACTGAGAAAAAGATATATTCCTTTCTGTCCCTATTCACTTTTCTACAGAGGTCTATCATATTTAACTTTTCTAAAATCCTTGTCCTTAATTTCTTTCTTGTTTACTTTGTGGTTAGATTTATTTAGTTCTGAGATAAGAAAGTTGATATACCCTGCAAGTCTACTGTAACTCATTTAAGTGATCCTTTAGAAATTTCGATGCCATACCATTTGGTGCATGTATGTTTAGTATTGAAATTACTTCATTGTCTATGGTGCCTTTTGGCAAGATGCACTTTCCTTCCTTGTCTCTTTTAATTAGATCTATTTTTGCTTTTGCTTTTTCTGATATCATGATTGCTACCCTTGTTGTATTTTGTAACTCCACCTGAAGTATATTTTGCTCCAGTCCCTTATCTTTACTCTGTTTGTGTCTCCGTGCTTTAAATGTATTTCTTATAAACAACATAATGTAAGATTCTGTTTTTTAATCCGGTTGAAAAAGTTTTTTTTTTCTTACTGAGAAGTTAAATTTTTTGGAAAGTAGACATTTTTGATTAATCAAAAAAAACTTTGAGAGCTCATTGGTAATTTTTCAGAAATCAATTTCAGTTGAATGATAAAGAAAGTCAGATTTCAAAAGGTTGAGGAATGAATCAAAAGAGGGGAAGCGGAGACAGTGCATGTAGACTATTTTTTCAAGAAATTTGGCTGAAAAATGGAAAAACGAGATACAAAAACTGAAGGGATGGTAGTGGCGGGTTTTATTTATTTATTTAATAATGGGAGAGATGGGTATATTTGAAGGTAGCAGAGAAGAAGATGCTGATAGGGAGAGGTTGAAATTTCTAGGAGATAGGGAATGAGATTGATGATAGAAGATCAAATGTACTTGTAGAGGTATTTGCCTTAGAAAGTGAAAGAACCACCACTTCATAAGAGACTGGGGGAAAGATTAGAAAGAAAGGTCAGCAAAAATCCATCCCAAGAAATAAGGTTCAATAATGAAGACAGAAAAAAAAAAATCATCTCAGTAGATGTCAGGGGCCATAATAGTTCACAACTTTAGTTAATAATTTTATCCCTCGGATACAGATCAGTTTAATTTTCCAGTTTGATAAAAGCGTGTGTCAACATCTATGAATTTGTTTGTCTCCACTTAAATCCCCAAACTTAGTGGTGAAAAAGCATCTCTTAATTGGGCACACTTGGTCAAAGCTGCTTTTGGAAACCCAAGATGGAAAGGTAATATCATACTCTTCTGCTACTAACTGATATGGATTTTCATTGGTCTCCTTTGCAGAAGTTTCCACATTACTTAATTGTTTCATCCTTGAGCTGTCGTCCATTTTCTTTAATTTTAAGAAGCCAAAATTCAGTTTATCCACAGTCTTAATAAGCCAACAATAACAACAAAAAATCCAATACGCACTTGAATGCAACAACAAACAAAAACATCTCACTGGCTTATGGTCTAATTCTGCTCTATGTTACACAAGGATTTGTATATTCTGGACTAAAACCTCACCTTTTTGGAACTACTCAAGTAATTCAATATAAACCCCTTCAAAGCCTGGGCTGATTCAATTTGGATTTATTTACCTGGTGCCTAGCACAGAGCCAGACATTTAGCACTAGTCTCATAGATGTTTGTTGATTGAATGATCATGGGACCCCACACCCAGTTTTCATTATGCAACACTGACTGGTGAACATTACATTTAAAAGTTAGGTTGTAAGATGCTAGTGCTGGAAGAAAGCTTTGAGATCATCTAATCCAAGACCTCTGAGAGGTGTCTTTAGTACGATGGAAAGCAGGCTAGATTGGCAGCTAGACAACTGGGGTTCAATTCCTAGTTCTCTTTCTCACTTTTGTGACATTGGACAATTCCTTTGACCTATTTAGGGGTCAGTTTTCTCATCTATAAAATGTGGTTGTTGAATTATTCGATTCTCAGAAGCTCCTCTTAACTATCATCTCTCATTTTAAAATGAGGAAACAGAAGCCCACAGATAGTTAGCAACTTCTCTGAGATCACAAAATAAGCCCCCATTTGAAACCCTGGTTTTGTTTTGTTTTTAATGCAAAAATGTTTTTAATAAAACAGCAGCAAGGAGATTATAGCAATATATAACAAAGATTACACTTACGAGCAGGGGGAATTTATACCACAAATACAAGTCTGGTTCAATATTAGGGAAACTATAAATATAATTGACCATATCAATAACAATACCAACAGAAATCATGTGATTATCTCAATATATGCAGAAAAAGCTTTTGACAAAATACAACACTCATTCCTATTAAAAACACTGGAAAGCACAAGAATAATTAGAGTTTTTCTTAGAATGATAAGTAGTATCTATCAAAAACCATCAACAAGGTTAGGAGCCAAGATGGCGGAGTAGAAACAGTGCGCCCAAGCCACTCTTCCCCCAGATCACCTCCAAACTATGTAAAAGGGGACTCTGAACAACTTCTGGAGCCCCAGCACCCACAGAACAACACAGAGAAGCTAACCTCCTGCTGAGGACAGCCCAGCAGCTCTGCAGGAAGGACCAGGGCAGTGCTCTGGGAGCAGGCAGTGCAGTGTGTGGGGAGCTGAGTCCAGGTCTGCCGGAATCGCGGTTTTAGCCCCAGGGCGGCAGGGCCAGTGGCTGGCTGGAAGGACCCCAGAACACCAGCAGCTGTGGCGACTCCAGAATTATCAAAATAGACATGCCTAGGACAAAGTGAGAGGTTAGTGCCCTATGGACTTTGGGACCAGTATTTGGGGAACGTGTCAGCTTCCTCTCCGGGGGCTAGAAGCCGGTGAGGAGACACACCATTTTGCAGTTTTCAGAGGCAGCTCAAGCTCCTAGCCTGTGAACTGTAGGGAGATCCAGCGATCAGTCTTGGGGGGTAATCACTCTTGCTTTAACCTCCCTGGATCTGGATTGTGATCTGGGGTGGAGGTCGTGGGTGGGTTTCCAGCTTGCCAGAAATGGAAGTTGGCCCTCCCCACATGTTCAGGGTGAAAGTTCCTGTCTGGTGCCAGGACATACTGTGGTAACAAGCCCAAAAGTCAAGTAATTAAGTGGCAACATGTCAAAGCAAAGGAAACAAATTAAAGAGAAAAATACAACCTTAGACTCCTACTTTGGAGGCACAAAGGATCGAAGCATAGAGCGAGAGGACGGCTGTGAGGTCAGAAGTCCTGCTCCAAAAGCCCCAGGGGAAAACATGAGTGGGTTGCAGGCCATAGAGGACCTTAAGAAGGACTTTAAAAATCAAATAAGAGAAGTGGAGGAAAAATTGGAAAGGGAAATGAGAAGGATGCAGGAAAAGTATGAAATGAGGGTCAACAGCCTGAATGAGGAAAACAACACCTTAAAAAATAGACTAACTCAAATGGCAAAGGAGGCCCAAAAGAGAAGAGAAGAATGCCTTAAAAAGTCGAATTTGCCAAATAGAAAAAGAATCTCAAAATTTCACTGAGGAGATTCATTCCTTCAGAGTCAGACTGGAGCAAATGGAAGCTAATAACTTTATGAGAAAGCAAGATGCTGTTAAGCAGATCTAAACAAATGAAAGATTAGAAGGCAATATGAAATATCTCATGGGAAAAATCACTGACCTGGAAAATAGATCCAGGAGAGAAAATTTAAAAATTATTGGACTACCTGAAAGCCATGATCAAAGAAAGAACCTAGAAATCACCCTTCAAGAAATTCTCAAGGAAAACTGCCCTGATGTTTTAGACCCAGAGGACAAAATAGAGGTTGAAAGAATCCACTGATCACCTCCTGAAAAAGATCCCCAAAAGGAAACTCCCAGGAATATTACAGCCAGTTTCCAGAATCCCCAGATCAAGGAGAAAATAATACAAGCAGCCAGGAAGAAACAATTTCAATATTGTGGAAACACAATCAGAATAGCTCAGGACCTGGCAGCTTCTACACTGAGGGATCAAAGGGCATGGAATATGATATTCCAGAGGGCAAAGGAGCTGGGAATGAACCCAAGGGTCACCTACCCAGCAAAACAGAGTATCTTGTTTCAGGGGAAAATATGGTCATTCAGTGGAATAGAGGACTTTCAAGCATTCTTTAGGAAAAAACAGAGTTGAATTGAAAATCTGACATCCAGACACAAGAAGCAAGAGATGCCTGACAAGGTAATCAAGGAAAAGAAATCAAAAGGAACTTATCAAAGTTGAACTATTTACATTCCTATATGGAAAAACAATAACAGTGACTGATGAAATCTTTCTCAGTATGAAAATAATGGAAGAAGTGTGTGTGGTCATATGAATACATATGTGAATGTGTGTATATATTGTTTACAGTTATACATGGATAGAGGGCACAGGTTGAATTTGTTGGGAAGGGATGATACTTAAGGGGTGAAATTATGAGGTGAGAGAGGAAAGTGGCAAGAGGAGATGGGGAGAGACTGGGTAGGGTAAACTATCTCATGTAGAAGAAGCAAGGGGAAGTGGTTGCAAGGGAGGGGGATAATAGGAAGGCAAAAAAGGCAAAACCACATTCTCATTGAATTTGGTTCAGGGAAAGAATGACATACATACTAAATGGGATATCTCAACCTGCAGCAGAATAGGGGGAAGGGGGATGGGAGGGCATCCTTGGGGGGAGGGGAGGTTGGAAGTACCCACTATAGAAGAGGGACAAGATCAAGCAGGGAATGGACCAGGTGGGGGGTGGGATGAGTGGTAGGGAATTATAAGCAGCCTTGTACAATATATCTACTATGGTAATGTTTTGCATAGCTAGACATGTACAACATATACTGAATTACTTATCTTCCCAGAAGGAATGGGTGACAAGAGAGGAAGGAAATGGATCTGTAATTCGAGGGTTTAAGACTAAATGTTTCAAATATATATATAAATACTTTTATTAATACTCTTTTGCTTATAACTGGGAGATAAGATGTGCAGGCATTGGGACACAAAGATTCACCTTCCTCTAATGGAAAAGTCAAAGGGGATATGGGAGAAGATAGGGGAGAGAACAGATTGGAGGAAGCGATATCTTATGGGACTGCTATTCTGGGAGGGTGGGTAGGGGAAAAACAGGGGGGAAAATAATTGTAACTCAAAATCTGGTAGAAATGAATGATGTAAAACAGAAGCATTTGTTTAACAAGAACCATCAACAAATATTATCTGTAATGGGAATAACTTAGAAATATTCCCAATAAGTTTGGGGGCTAAGCAAAGATGCTCCTTGTCACTGATATTATTTTTTTTTATTTTAAACAAATGCTTTATTAACTTCTGGTTTACATCATTCATTTCCACCAGATTTTGAGTTACAATTTTTTCCCCATTTTTCCCCTACCCACCACCCCAGAATAGCAGTCCCACAAGATATCCCCTCATCCAATCTGCTCTCTCCCATATCTTCTTCCATAACTTTACCATTAGGGCAAGGTGAATCTCTGTGCCCCAATGCTGCATGCCTTATCTCTCAATTACATGCAAAATAGTGTTAATAATAGTATTTATATATATTTGAAACATTTAATTTTAAAACTTTGAATTTCAGATTCATTCCCTTCCTCCTTGTCACCCACCCTTCTGGGAAGATAAGCAATTCAGTATGTGTTGTACATGTATAGCTATGCAAAACATTACCATAGTAGATTTATTGTAAAAGAGTCCTTATATTTCCCTCCCACTCATCCCACCATTCCCTACTTTGACCCCTGTCCCTCTTCAAAAGAGGGTAATTCCAACCTCCTCCCCCAGAATGCCCTCCCCTCCATCATCCCCCCTCTCATCCTCCTCCCCCCTACTCTTCTGCAGGGCTGCTGGGCTGTCCTCAGCAGGACGTTAGCTTCTCTGTGTCATTCTGTGAGTGCTGAAGCTCCAGAAGTTGTTCAGAGTCTCCCTTTTACATTGTTTGGAAGTGGTGTGGGCTGGAGTGCCTTGGAGGTGCTGTTTCTACTTCACCATCTTGGCTCCACCCTCCAAAACCCTGTTTTTTTTTTTAAATCAAGTCCAGGACTCTTTCTAACACCTACAAAAATCATTAAATAGAGTTGTTGTTTTTTTTCTTTTTGGCAAGGTTCCTTTTAACTTCACCTGTGCCTTGAAATTATAGTTTGTTTTATGATGGTAGATATTTTTAATACCTGCTAAATTCTCTCTATGGGAGAGTGTCTGTGCACATGGGGCATGTATGCCACATACTGGTGAGTTCCATTAAAATCTGGCATTTAACTTGTCTTGGCTACTTTATCTTGCTGTAATATCTCACTGCAGGAATAAGACAAAAAAAGCCACTTGCTTCAATAAGGTAAATATTGCAACAAGATAAATGTCAACTTTTTAATGAAAACCACTCTAGCGTCAGTGTGGTCTGTACATAAACAAAGGCTTGAAAACTAAAGACATTTATGCCCTCTTTCCACAGCTACCCATTAATCACTTGTTTCAAATAATTTCCTAAACATCATAGTCCGTGAGATAACCAAGTAGCCTCCAGGGTTCTTCTAAAATCACATTTTCTTCTAAAATATCCAGCACAAGCCCCCAGTAGTGCATCTGTACAATGTAACAGCATGGGTGTTCAAAGATCAGAAAGAGGCTGCGACTATTCCTCAAGATTCAGAATGATGTGCTAGAAAAATTCTGAGGCTGGGAGAGCTGAATCATATGCTCAACTGATTAGTATTATCTCCAGAAGTTGCTTCATGTGTCACATTTCTTTTTTTAAAAACTTCAAAATGAAGAAACTACATGAAATTATATCTACAAGTGCTTTCCTTTCCAGTACTTTATGAGTCCATGATTAATGGAGAACACAGTGGCCATGGGAACACAATATGGGATAAAATCAAGGACAGACATGGATAGGCAGTATAGGTGGTCACCTATGAATATGATGTTATGGACATTGGGAAGACTTCTCTGATCCAGTGTCTTTCTAATCTGATAAAAAGTAATAATAGAAGAATTAGAACTGGGAGGGAGGGATTAAGGAAGGAGGGGAGGTAGGAATGGAGGGAGAGAGGAAGAAAATAGGAAGGGAGGGAGATAAGAAGGGAAGGAAAGAAGGGGGTACAGAGTGTCTTGGGCAGGTTACTAACAACTTCTGTGCCTTTGTTTCCTCATTTGTAAAATGAGAGAGATGACTGATTAGATTTGGAAAGAAGGGAGGGAGAGGAAGGAGGAAAAGAAGAAAGAAGGAATGGAGGAAGGAAAGTGAGAGGCAAAAGGGAGAGAGAGGAAGAAGAAAAAAGGAGTTAACATTTATGTAATGTTTAGCTCACTTTCACATCAACCCTGTGAAGAAAGTATTATTATTATTATTATTATTATTACTACTATAGAGGGGGAAGACAAGGCAATTGGGCTTAAGTGACTTGCCCAAGGTCACTCAGCTAGTAAGTGTATCAAGCATCTGAGGTCACATTCGAACTCAGGTCCTCCTGAATCCAGGGTGGGCACTCTATTCACTGCACCATCTAGCTGCCCTAGCACATATCATTATCATTCACATTATAGATGAGGAAACAGAATCAGAGAATGTAAGTGACTTGCTTCTAGTTACACAGCTGATAAATGTTAAATGCATAGAACCTCAGTCCCTCCTTACTTCAAGACCAGTTTATTTTCTGTTACACCCAATGGATGTACAAGTGTAAGGGACCATAAAACTAATCTGGCCCATGTCTCTCATTACAGAGATAAGGAAACTGAGACCTAGAGAAAATTGTTGAAATTCCATAATTGAAGCTTCATTCCTATATTTGGAGTAAGAGATAATTTCTTTTAAGTAAAACTATCTTTTTTAAGTCAGTCAAAGAGTCAATAGACATTAAGAACCTGTTATGTTCCAGGTACTGAGTCCTAAGTACTGGGGATATGAAGCAAAGCAAAAACAGCCTCTGACCTCAAGGGGCTCACATTCTAATTGGGGAGATAGAATGCAAAATACCATATATACAAGATGAATGCAGTGAAAATGGAAGGTAGCCTCAGAAAGAAGGTTGGAGCCCTGGGGGATGGGAGGCTGAAAGGTCTCCAGTAGAAGGGAGGCTTTGAAGCTAGAAGGTAGAGATGAGGAGGGAGAGCATATCAGGCATGGGAAAAGGCATAAAATTAGGAGATGGAAAGCTGAGTGTGGTAAATAGGAAGGGAGCCAGTGCCACTGGAGCCTAGGGCACATGGAGTGTACTAAAATGTAATAATGAATAGGGTAGGAAGGATCCAGGTTGTAAAGGGCTTTAAATGCCTAAGAGATTTTCAGTTTGAGCCTGCAGGTAGCACAGAGTCACTAGGATTTATTAAATAATAGCATAATATGGTGCTAGGGAGAAATAAATTTGACAGTTGAGTGGAAGAAAGATTGGAATGGGGGAAGACTTGAGGCAGGGAGACTAACTCTCAACATGTTGCAGTATTTCAGGCATGAGGTGATGAGGGTCTGCACCAGGGTGATGCTTGTATAAGTGGGGATAAGGGAACACATATAGAATATGTTGTGAGTGAAGTAATGAAAAAGCTCAGCAACAGATTGGATAATGTGGGGTGAAAGAAAATGAGGAGTTGAGAATGATACTGAGGCTGCAAACCTGAGGGATTAGGAGGATGGTTTTGCCTTTGACAGTTATAGGGGAGCTGGGAAGAAGGAAGGATGGAGGGAAGGCTTGAGCATGTTGAATCTGTGATGCTTATGAGACACATTTCAAAATGTCAGAGACTTAATTGGTAATGTGAAACTGGAACTCAACAGAAAGTTTAAGAGGAGATACAGATGTGTGTGTGTGTGTGTGTGTGTGTGTATATAATACATATATACATACACATCTAGATATACATACATACACACATATATGTGTACCTATATATTATTTATATATGTACATATATATATATATATACACACACATACACATATATAAATTACCTTAGTGATTGGGCACATAGGGACCAATGAAATAAATAAGAGAGATAAATGGAGAAGAGAAGGCCCAGGACAGATCCTTGGGAGACACACAAAGTTAGAGGTCATAAAGTAGAAGAATATCTAGGGAAGGAGACAGAAAAGAACAGTACACAAAAACCTAGAGAAGTATAGAGTAGATGGTCATGATCAATAGTGTCAGGTACTGTAGATAGGTAGAAAAGATTTAGACTTTAGAGTAAAGTGTAAAATTGAAGGGATTCACCAAAGGGTGGAGAAAGTAATTGCAGGAGAGTATAACTAGTGCTGGGCTGATGATTTTCAAAGAAATGAAGAGTGGAGGGATAGTATATAACTTTGGAGGATGAACAGGATTTGGGGTCATAAGCAGAGAGAAAGATGGAATGATGAAAGATTATGACCAGATAAAGGAATTTCAGAGTTCACAGAGGTGTAACATTTGAGAGTGATGGTAAGATCTATGGGTATTTGAGTAGAGGAAAAGGTCATGGGAATTGAAAAGATTAAGGAATTAGGAAGTCAAAGTATTTGAAGGAATATTAATATTTATATTAAAGTCACAAGAAAGACTGTGAGACAGGCAATTAATTCATTTCAGAAGGAAGGATAGTTAGTTATTAGGGTTAGGGTTTGAGTAAGTTGGTAGATACCAGCTACAAGAATCTTGGTAATAAATAAATATGGATTGAATGAAACCCAAAGCAAGAAAGGTTGTAGACTTAGGGTAATAGAGGCAGAACCCTGATAGTTTTCCTAGCTGTGGGATTACATTTTTGTTTTAGTTCAAGAAAAAAAAAAGTAAATCTTTCTGTTCACTACAATCTGTAGATGTCTCTTTAAACACTGATATAAAGAATAAAAGATCAGGATGTGCATTAGGGATGTGATACACACACACACACACACACACACACACACACACACACACAATAGTAAGGTCCTGATGTGTTGCAAAAGATCCTGCTATCTTATGCAAAGCACATTGCACAAGCACAAATTTAACTTGCCAGTCCCTCTTAATGATCATGTGCAACGGGTAGTTAAAAGTTCATCTTCCCCATTCTCTTTGAATTCTGGCTAAAGAACCGAATGTACACTACAGAGAGCTAATCAAGGAGAAACAGAACAATAAAAGCAATCTTGAGTTTGGTGGTGTCTTAGTGAGCATTTTATGAATTTCCTTTGAATTCATGGTGTTCTCATTTAGAAGAAAAATGCATTTTTAAAAATTTATGCTTTGAAAACTTCTTGGAACCACTTCTCAATGAGTTCAAACTGCATCTGAAGTAACAAGAGCTTACATAAAGGTCAAAAGTGACTCTGAACTTATATCCTGGAAGCTATCAAGTAAGTGTCCATTCATTTAACTCATTAATAACACTGACATTTATCAAATGCTTGCTTTGTTCAAGGCACTATACTAGGCAGTAGATTAGATACAAAGATGAATAAAACTTCATTGTTGCCCTCAAGTGACGTACACTCTAGCAGGAGAAATGCAATGTGAACACAAATAACTGCAGTTCACAATAGAATATGATGAGCATGTAAAAGAGGCATATTGTGAGTGCTCAGGAGTGGGAGAGATGCTTTCTGACAAGGACAATCCTAAAAGACTTATAAAGGAGGAGACAATTGAGCTGAATCTGGAAGGAAGGATAGGACTTCAATAGTTGCAGTGAAGGAAAGAATGGGTATCACACTTAGAGAATGCAGTGATTAAAGGCATTGCTGCAGGAAATCACAGGCCCAGCTCCCTGGATGGCAATAGGCTCCAATCAAAGGTAACTTTACTAAAATGTCCCTACTTCTTAATGACATATTTCCCCTTTTAAAAATGTTAACACTTTATCTGGAACCAATACTTACTGACTGGAACCAAAATTAGCTTTTTCTCCCTCAACTAATTACTAAGCTAGAGATAACTATAATATATATTTGGTGAAGGCTTCCCCCAGTTGATGGTAAAAGTTCTTTGAAGGCAAGGACTATTTCTTATTAGTATTTGTGTGTGTGTGTGTGTGTGTGTGTGTGTGTGTGTGTGTGTGTGTGTGCCTTCAACAGCTGGCACAGTTCCTTGTATGTACAGCAATAGGCACTTAGATATCATTGATTTGAATTGAAGTTATCTTAATATTCCACTTTATTTCCCCAAATCTTTTGAGTTAAACATGAATTCTGCATTCATTTTTATGCTTGATTTCCCTCATCACTGTCCATCCTGGTGATGCTTATACTATTTCTTTCAAAAGAAAAATGCAGTTTTGGGGGAAGCAACTCTCTTTAGCTAGTATGCAAAATGGAAAATATGGCCAAAACAAAGCACTCTGAGATGAGCCAGGGAGACTCAGAGAAAGAAAAAAAATATGAATTAAATGAAAGCATCATCATTTGAGCTTGGTTTGAATCACATAACATGGTACCAAAATGATGGATTATTTTAACATTTAACTATAATATTATGCAGTTTCCCTGAACTCTTCTATGTTCCACATTAGTAGGCTTTTTTAGAAGGTATCACATCTAGAATAATACTATGGGATTTCTGGCCTTTGGCTCATTGCTGGTAATTCAGGGGATGTATAATATTTAGAGAATGTTTATAAAAGATGTATCCATTCAGAGAGATTATAAAAGAGGTACTTGGGAGTCAAGATGGCAGAGTAGAAACAGCACTTCCATGGCGCTCTCACCCACACCACTGCAAAATTATGTAAAAGGGGGACTCCATGACCTCTGGAGCTCCAAAACCCACAAAATGACACAGAGAAGCTAACCTCCTGCTGAGAACAGCCCAGAAGGGAGCAGCTGGCACAGCTCTCTGGGAGTCAAAACCAGGTCCATGTCAGTCAGAGATTTTGGCCCCAGGGTGGTCAGACCAGCAGCCAGCTGGAGGGACCCCAGAACACCAGCAGAATTATCAACAGAATTATCAACACATAGATGCCTATGATAAAGTGAGAGATCAGTGCCCTATGGACTTTGGGACTGGTTGGGAGAACATATGACCTCTTTCCCCTGGGGTGCAAGAAGCCACTGAGTAGCCATGCAGCTTGTACCATATTGCCACATCTCAGCTTCAGGTCCTGGCCTGCTAACTGTAGGGGGATTGGGCAATCAGTCTGGGGGGTAATTGCTCTTCCTTTACCCTTCTTATATCTGGATTGCGGTCTAGGGTAGAAGTCTTGGGGTATGTGACCAGCTTGCTAGAGTGTGTGGAAGCTTCACATAGGCCACCCAACTAATACCTCCAGAAGTTGAGAAAACCCCAGAATTTGGGACAGAAGCTCCTCTGGCTGGTGGCAGAGTCCTAGTATAGCAAGAAGCCCAAAAGTCAAGTAATTGAGTGGCAATATGCCTAGGCAAAGGAAACAGAATAAATAGAATAATTCAACATTAGACTCCTATTTTGGGGGCAAAGAGGATCAAAGCATAGAACAGGAGAACTGTGAGGTCAGAAATCCTGCACTTAAAACCCCAAATGAAAATACGAGCTGGTTATAGGCCATAGAGGACCTTAAGAAGCAGATAAGAGAAGTGGGAGAAAAATTGGGAAGAGAAATGAGAAAGATGCAAGAAAAGTATGAAATGACAGTCAACAGCCTGACTGAGGAAAATAACACCTTAAAAATCGACTAACTCAAATGGCAAAAGAGGCTCAAAAATGCAATGAGGAGAAGAATGCCTTAAAAAGCTGAATTTGCCAGATGGAAAAAGAATTTCAAAAGGTCACTGAGGAGAATCATTCTTTCAGAATTTGACTGGAGCAAATAGAAGCTAGTGACTTTATAAGAAATCAAGATACTATTAAACAGATCCAAATAAATGAATAAATAGAAGGCAATGTGAAATATTTCATTGGAAAAACCACTAACCTGGAAAATAGATCCAAGAAAGAGAATTTAAAAATTATTGGACTACCTGAAATCCATGATCAAAGAAAAAACCTAGAAATCACCCTTCAAGAAATTCTCAAAGAAAATTGCCCTGATGTTTTAGACCCAGAGGAGGAAATAGAGGTTGAAAGAATCCACCTATCACCTCCTGAAAAAGATCCGAAAAAGAAAACTCCTAGGAATATTGTATCCAGGTTCCAGAATTCCCAGATCAAGGAGAGAATACTACAAGCAGACAGGAAGAAACAATTTCTATTCTTTTTTTTAACAAGTGCTTTATTAGCTTCTGGTTTACATCATTCATTTCTGCCAGATTTTGAATTAATTTTTTTTTTCACTGAATGACCATATTTCCCCTGAAACAAGATACTGAATTTTGCTGGGTATATGCTTCTTGGTTTTAATCCCAGCTCCTTTGCCCTCTGGAATATCATATTCCATGCCCTTTGATCCCTCAGTGTAGAAGCTGCCAGGTCCTGCACTATTCTGATTGTGTTTCCACAATATTGAAATTGTTTCTTCCTGGCAACTACTTAAGTCTTTTGAGGAGAGGTGTGGATTTACTCTATATTGGAAAAATGAATTTGAAGCCTTTGTGAATGATGGATTGAAGTGAAGACAGTATAAGTAAAGGAAATAAGCATGTTAATAAATGTGTTCTATATGCCAGACACTGTGTTAAGCACTTTACAGATATCTTATTTGTTCTTCACAACAACTCTGGAAGGTAAGTGCTATTATTCTTTTGGATGGAGTGATGTACCCACTGTCACATGACTAGTAAATGTCTGAGGTTATATATGAATTCAGGTTTTCCTGAATCCAGGCTCAACAATTTATCTACTAAGCCACCTAGCTGCTTTGAAAAGAAACCAGTAGCAGGGCAACTACGTGGCTCAATGAATAGAGAACCAAACCTGGAGTCAGAAGGACCTGAGTTCTAATTTGGCCTCAGACACAGCACACACACACACACACACACACACACACACACACACACACACACACAACTATCCGTGTGACCTTGGGCAAGTCACTTAACCCCAATTGCCCCCCAAAAAGCAAAAAAAAGATTTAAAAAAAGAAAAGAAACCAGTAGCTAGGCTATTAAATATTTAAGGCAATGAACAATATTAAGAGGCAGCATGAAATAGTGGATAGAGAGATGACTCTGATGTCAAATAGACGTGAGTTAACATATTGCCTTTAACATATGCAAGCTGTGAACCCTGGGCAAGTCACTCAGCTTTGCCATGGAACATTCCTAAAACTTTTAAGACCATGAGATTGTTGTTTTATTGTTCAGTCATTTCAATCATGTCCAACTCTTTGTGATCTTATTTTGGAATTTTCTTGGGAAAGATACTGTAGTAGTTTGCCACTTCTTTCTCCAACTCATTTTACAGAATGGGAAACTGAGGGAAATAGGGTTAAATGACTTGCCCAGGATCACACAGCTAGTATCTGAGATCAGATCTGAACTCAGGAAGATGAGTCTTGTGACTCCAAGCCCAGTGCTCTATCTGCTGCACCACTTAGCTGTCCCAATGAGGTGGTGCTGAACTACATTCTAGAGACAATTTCTTTAACATGAATTCCAGGACTTTTAGTTATTAGTAGACATGAGTCATTCCTTTGCTAACTATACTCTCTAAACTTACCTTCCCTATGAACCTTGTGTATAATTGCAGGAGAGTGTATAAAATAATTTTTAAATGAGGTGATTATGTTTTGGTATCAGCTGTCCTTACTATTTCATTCTTACTAAATCCCCTTTGTTAAAATCCATTTGTTTACTATAATACAAAACAGATGCATTTGGTTACTAACAGATAATTATTTAGAAACACACTGGATAGGGTTTTATGAGCAGCATTATTTCTTCAAAACTATGTCTGGAGCCTATAAGTATAAAAGTACTCAGTAACCTTCCAGGGATCCAACTTGCCAATGAGAGTCAGAGCCCAAAGTGGCTACAACACTATGAATGGTACAAAGGGTAAAGAATACGAAAATGATCACCAACGTACTATAAGACTGTGAGAAGGCAATAAGGGAGGGAAGAAGCGTCAGGATATTCTACTCAAGTTTTCTATGGAAAAGTGCATGATGAGCAGAATATTGTCAAGGAAGAGTTGAGAAAAGCACAAGGAGCAAAGGATCATCAGAGAGAGAGATGATGAGGAAAAGGGGGAGTGGGGCAGCAATTATGTAGAGTTGGGTATTACCATTAGATAACATAAGTGTTCCATTAGAATTCACAAAGTGGGGAGAAAATTTAAGACTCAAAATCTTATAAAGGTGAATATCAAAAACTAAAAAAAAAAATGTATTTTTTAAAAGAACTCACAAAATGTCTACACACATAGAGGAAGAACCGAAGACGAATTGGAGGATATATGGGAAGCTATGGATAAAAGTTCCAAAGGAAGAAAAGGTCCGTGAAAACATAACCTGCACCATTGGAAATAATACCCATATTTATGAGATTACAGATGGATTGAAGACATAAAACTTAATGTATAAAAAGCTATATTATAAAAATAATTCAATGAATGATTAGGAAACCTAGGTTTAAAGGTAATCCTATAATACTGTTGAATAATTTGACTATTTTCCTTCTCCCCCACTCCAGAAATGTATTTTTAAAAAGCAAGACTGAAAATCTCAACCATTATGAAAAGGAAAATGGCATAGTGACGTCCTTCAAATCTATGTTATTTTTATCACAGTCAAATGACTGTGATATATGTGTTCCAAATGTAGACTGATCTCCCTCCTGAAGAAGAAGGTGGAATAATTTAAGAATCCTTCTCCATATTCTAGTTTGTTAGGGAGTGTGAAATATCCCTAAAGGGCAGAACCAGGAAGAATGGGTGAATGTTTCATGGAGGCAAATTTACTAAATGTCAGGAAAAACTTCGTAAAAATCAGGGCTGTCCCAAAGTAAAATGGGCTAGTGAGTGAAGGCTACATGGATCATTGAGGTCCTTTCCAACTCTCCACCTATGTTACTCTATGACCTTTCAAATGATTATGGTGGGATTCAAACCCAGATCTTCCTGACTCCAAAGCAGTTTATCTACTATGCCATGTTACCTCCTTCAACTTCCTTATGCCTATTGTACAGGCTCACCATATTGGCCAACTTGTCTATGTTGTTCTCTCAGATCTTTGTCTATTTGTGTCCTTGCTCATAATTACTCTCTTTGCTTGGAGTCTTCAGTATATTCCCTCACCTCCCTCTACCTGCCACTCTCTGCTCCATGTAATCCTGCCTCATTGAAATCCTTCAAATCTTAGTTTAAATGCCACCTCTTCCAAAAAAGCCATGCATGATCATCCAACAATAAACTGTATGTATCTTTTATGTTCATATGGTTCTTTGGAGCGGCAGCATGGTTTAGTTGAAAGCATTTTAGAATTGGTGTCTGGATATGTGGGCTTGTATCCTGGTTCTGTTTCAAATAAATTGTATGAGCATGGGCAAATTATTTTACCGCTAGGAGCCCTAATTTCTTTATCTCAAACAAGGTGGGGGTATCATCATTCTACATCTTTTACAAAGTTGTATGACAAGAGCATTCTAAACTTTAAAGCAGCGGTATAAAAGTCAGATGGAAATGACAGCTACTATTCCATACATAAGAAGCAGTTAAGTGGCTTAGTGGAAAGAGCAGTGGGTCAGGGAGACTCATCTTCCTAAACTCAAATCTGGCCTCAGATGCTTACTGGCTGTGTGACCCTGGGCAAGTCACTTAATCCTATTTGCCTCAGTTTTCTCATCTTTAGGATGATCTGGAGAAGACAATGGCAAACCACTATACTATCTTTGCTAAGAAAACCCCAAATGGGGTCATGAAATCAGACATGATAGAAAAGAATGAACAACCTAAATTCTACACATAAAGGATCCCTGCAGACTGCATGCTGACAATTTAAAAATGCAATATTATCCGTTGTATTGTGTTTTTATTCATTTTGTTAAATATTTATTGATTACATTTTATTCTGGTTTAGGTCATTCTGGGAAGTGTTATGGACTGCATGTGGCCACAGATCATGTGTTTTGTACCTCTTACTTTAAAGTCTTACTTTAAAGCACCCGATACAAGAAATGTGAGCATTTATTTACAAAGTTTCACACAGGATTTATATTTTGCCCTGTGTAATAATTATTCATGGGTTGTACTCTGCTGGGCTACTCTTACAACTTGTACTCATATTCTTATGTGATAGTTGCAACTCTCTGGTTCTAAGTCATCCTGTGAGTCTTTTAAAACAAAAACTTCAAAAATTAAGCAATGGCATCTACTTATCCAATTAATATACACAACACCTATGGTAAGAGTTGGTGCAAATTTAGAGTAATATATATGTATATATATAGACGTATATATAAACATATATACATACATATATACATATATAAACACACATTTATCTACATATACACATACATATAGTTATCCTTTCCACATTGCAGGTTCAATATACTACAGGTTGGCATAAAAATTGAGAATTTGGGGGGAGTTTTATGAAAGCTGCCTGTAAAGGCTAACAGATGACAAAGAAAAATGCATAAAATATAGGCATAGTATTACATAATATCTACATGTTTTATCTTTTGACATCGTAAACCCCCTATAAAAGAAAAAGAAAAAATTTGAACTTCTTCTGTGCCATGGAGGACCAAAAGATTTTATGCAGATTTTCCAGATCACGAGGGGGCAATGCTCCTAAACCCCTCAATGTGGAAAGGATAACTGTATAAGATACATGTGTGACCAAAGCCGCTTAACTTCTATTACTGCAGAACCCTGATGTCCTGTCTCTTCTTATAGGGTCCACGTGCTATTTCCCAATGTACTTATTGCTACTGGCCTTGCAATATCCATTCCTCTTTCCTTCACAGTTCAACTCTCAATCTACAGGGCTGATTCTCTCTTGAATCCATAGTTGGCTATCCTTCCTACTGCCAGAATTTTCACTCTTTGAAGCTGCTTCCTCTCTGATGTCACCATTGAGATTGTGTCTTGGCACCCTACTTGCATTTCAACTGTGGCTCCCACTGAATCACCACTTAAAGATGTCATGGCCAATGAGGGTTGGCAAGGAAAGAGAAATCAACCTTCCCAAAGATTCAAAGAAGGATTTTTCTCAGAGTCTTTGTTCTTCTCCAACTACTGGTTCTTAATTGGACTGGGTACACATTTCAGAAAGATAGCTTTGTAAAAGGGTCCAGGAGTATGCTAATCCATCAGTTAATAGCAATCTGCTCCCATGAATCCTTCAGAGATAAATCTTTAGTGGTGAAAATGCAAGAGTGTTTATAACTAGTTAACACATTATTAATACCTGTCTCTAATTCTGTATCTTCTCCTTTACTTTCTATCTTTATATCCCTCTTTAAAGTTAGTCTAATACCTCTTACTAGTATCTTTAATAGCTGTGTGCCCCAAGTCACTTCACCTCTGTCTTAGTTTCCTCAACTGTAAGTTTGGGATAACATCACCTACTTCTATGGATTATCGTGAGGATCAAATTAACATAATATTTGTAAAGCACTTGTGCCTGGAACAAGTAAATTCTCTATAGATGCTTATTCCCTTGCTCCTCCTTGGCTATTATTACATCGTGGGCTGAGGAAACTCTCCATTAACAAAGTCAATTCTATCTTGAATCTGAAGTTGGCTGCCTTTCCTGCTGCCAGAGGCCCCTTCTCCAGTCTTGCACTATTTCTTCCATTTTCCATGATTTTTCAAATATTCCTGACAATGGCTCCTTGGACACATCTTCCTCCAGGTCTTCCAGTTCATTCAGATCCTGAGCCAGGCAATTTGAATTTATCAAGTTCTCTTTTATTGTATTACTCTCTATCTCTCTACTTATTTTGGGCATCAACTTTTTTTTTTTTTGCTTTTTTTTTTTTGGAGGGCAATTGGGGTTAAGTAACTTGCCCAAGGTCACACGGCTAGGTTTTTTTTTTTGTTTGTTTGTGTGTGCATTAAATGTCTGAGGCCGGATCCGAACTCAGGTCCTTCTGACTCCAGGGCCGATGCTCTACTCACTGCGCCACCTAGCCGCCCCTTGGCATCAACTTTTTATTAGTTATTTTTCTACAGTTATTTGTAATATAAAGGTCAGTCAATTTTGCAAAAAAGGAAACAAAACTGAACTGAGTTGCCTTCTCTTTTGCTATAACTTTTCAGGGGCAATTGAGTTCAGTAGGCTTAAATTCATTCCCAGTTATAAGGTTTCATCTGTATCAGGCTGAAAGAGATCAAGTCTATATGCTAAGAGGTACTCCAGGACTCCTCATTAGTCCTTAGTCATTATCCATCCACCCCAACAGAAGGTCCTATCCCTTATTTGATCTTCCATTTCTTCCCCATATAACCTGTTCACCTCTGTTTTCTCTGTCCTTTCAGTACCTGGAAGCATGCCTTAGGTAGAAAGAACATGATTTAAGACTCATTAAAACCAGCAGTGTCTAATTTTTAAAAAATCAAAACTATGATTTCATTTATTTAAGGAGGTCCTGGTGATGAACTCCCTCTACCAAAGAAGAACACTTTCCCTAAAACTTAGGAACTTAGTGAGTCAATGCCTGCCCAGTATCATCCATCAGTATATGTCAGAGACAGCATTTAGGCCCCATTCTGAAGCCACCTTTATTCTCTATAGAGGCTATGTTTCTTCACTGGTTAAAGTATAAAATTTTATTAAAAATAATTGAGTTATTTTGAAGACCCAAAATATCAGCATTAATAAATTTTTCCTTTATTGATATTAATAGTTTATCCAACTAAATACAATAAAAATCAAAGAGTAGATCCCTTACTGAAAGAAATATTTACTAAAACCCAATCACTCTAATGGAAGGTACTAATATATATTGGATGAATGAATATTCCATAAAGGAAGAAAAGAGAAAATTTAGTAGTGGTAGAGGTAGTAGCAGTAGTGGTAGTAGTAATAGTAGTAGTAGCAGTAGAAGAAGAAGAAAGTAGTGGTAGAAAAGAAAGAAGAAAAATGTAGCAGCAGTAGTAATAGTAGAACTAGAAGAAAAGGTAGTAGTAATAGTAGTAATAGTAGTAATAGTAGTAGTAGTAGTAGTAGTAGTAGTAGTAGTAGTAGTAGTAGTAGTAGTAGTAGTAGTAGTAGTAGTAGTAGTAGCAGCAGCAGCAGCAGTAGTAGCAGTAGCAGCAGCAGCACCAACACCAACACCAACACCAGCACCAGAAGTAAGCTAACATTTCCACAGTGCTTACCATGTGCCAGGTACTATGCTAAGCACTTTTTACAAATATCTCATCTCATTTGAGTCTCGCAACCCAGGGGAAATAGGTGCTATTATTATCCTCATTTTACAGATGAGAAAAACAGAGAAATGACTTGCAAAGGAGTCACACATCTAGAAAATGTCTGGGGCTGGATTGGACTCATGTCTTCCTGACTCCTCTGTCCATTGTGCTACCTAGCTGAATATCTCGCAGGGTTGGGCAGAAGGTAATTCTATCCAGGAAGTCCATCCCAGAAAAAACAGCTAAATCCATCCAGGAATATCAGTATTTGTAAAAGACCCAAGATAAGTCCTGGGGTACCTCTTAGCATATAGACTTGATCTCTTCTAGCCTGGTACAGATGAAACCTTATAACTGGGAATAGAGTTAAGCCTACTGAACTCAATTGACCCTAAAAAGTTATATATAGTAAGAGAACAAGGTAATAGAAACCAGATCCCAATGGACCTACAGCTCTGGGGTTGAATGTATCAGCCCAATAATAATTCCACCATATTTTAATGCCAGAGAGAATCCTTGGAAGGAGAATTTGACAGTCATAGAAAGGCACTCAGGATGCCACCCTAATACACAAGTATTTTTTTTTTATCATCTGTAACAGCAAGCACCCCGACATCCCCAGGGTGGCTGCCAACACAGGTTCTTAGATCTGCTTTTGTAAAGGAAAGCAACTCAAAATCAGTTAACAAGCTCACTTTAATCAATCAAACATATATTACCTAGTTCAGGGGGAAAAGGTCAGCACCCCAAACTTCAGAGTATACAAACAGACAGGCTTCCAAACTGTCCAACCATTATCAATACCAAAATCACAGTTACCAGAGAGGGAAGCATCAACATCTGGGTTTTCAAAGCCAGGGGGCTCTTAATGGCTGCCCAGAGTCTCATCTGGTCAAATCACACAACACTTCTCAAAGTGAGCCCCAAAGCAAAGCCTCCCATCAGGGATTATATAGCCTTCTCCTGGCTCAGAGAATCTAACCACCCTGTTGACCCACTGCCCAATCACACAGCATCAAGCTGTGATCATTCCTGAAAACCAAGCCTCCTACCACAGGCTCCACGTGACCACATTCAGCCTATTAGGGGGCAGAGTATATTTTCAAATTAAAGAAGGTTCTCAGAGTCACTTAAGCCAATCAAAGGGCCTAGGGGCAGGGAAGATCTTCAAATTTGCATTTCCATTATGCCATCATCCTACTAGAGCCTAGGCACTGCAGGCAACCAAGGCCCCTGTCCTTTACCTTAAGTCTTCCTCCTTTGGTAAGTTGATCAAATTTCTTTATAATTTGATGCACATTAGAAGAAAGAGACCAAGAAATCACCTCTTTCACGTTTCCCTGAGCGCATGAATTTGTAGTCTTTGAAACTGATATTTTGTTGTTTCACATGCTGGAAATACAACTAAGCTATTCCACATAGCATTTCAAATGTATGGGATAACAATCTTTATGTCAGCTTTCATTGGTTTTAGTAACATACTTTACTAATTATGTCAAATATTGAAGTATATAAAATATTAAATCAAATATTGAATTGAAATAAAAATCAAAAACAAATTTACTAATTATGTCAAATATTAAACACAAAAATATTAAATTAAATTCCTCTGCAGTAAGAAATGTGAATTTGAGGACCTCCAAATTAACAAAAAGGTTTTGGGATTTTTTGTTTTGTTTTGTTGGTCCAAGAAAAAACATAGATAATTCTATTTCCTGTCAACTTCCAGTGATGATAGAATATGGAGGGGAAATATACTCCAGGACTGAGGCTTGCTCAGGAGAGCAATATGGCCAGCTCTCTTGAACTGGCAAAGCCCAAACTACCTTCAGGTTGCCTGGGCCTTTTATTTTCCCCAAGACTTATTTTTATTTAAGGGCATTTTCTCTTTTAAAGTCCATAACACAGGTGGCTCCCCGTGACCATTTGTTTGTGGCCTGATGCTGTGAGTAGAGGGATTTTGGCAGCTGGCATTGTGGCCACCTCTATTGTTTCTCATCATTTTTAAAGGCTTTTGCTTTTATGGTAGCATAAGTCAAGCCAGCTGGCAATCCATTGTAGTAGTGAACAGTAATGTTTCTCCAGAGAGGAATGCATGGTGTTTGAGATTTTCTCCTTTTTTTCCCCCTTTTTTAGGCTTGTTAGCATTCGGGTTGAAAAGCAGATATATTAGACATTGTTTCCATCCTGTTAGATCATTTGCTATGAGAGTCACTTACCAATATCTTGACACATAAACCAATGAAAGGAAATTTGCCCATACTATCATTGGAGATGTGCATATTGACTTCAGAATTTTGTTCTATAATCCTAAATGGTACTTTTCCTCCTCCCTTAGTGGAGGAGGTTTTAGAGAATTATCACATAGGGAACTCATTTCAAAGCATGTTGATCTACATCTAGAAGCAATGTCAAAGGTTATCTAGTCCAGCCCCCTACTCCTAATTTTGCAAGTGAGGAAACCAAGAATCAGTGCTCTTACATCTATGGGGGACCTCACCAAGGAAAGGCAGCAGAAGCTCCAGACACTGACTGCCCAGGGCATGCCTTTCTGGGTCTTACATGAGCAGAAGTGGCCAAAGATTGCCAGACAAGGATCACAGTTAATTTCCCAGCTTCTTAATTTCTTTCTAATTTTGACTACATTAGTTTTGTTTGTGCAAATAACTTTTTAACTTCATGTAACAAAAATATTCTATTTTACTTCTTATAATCCTCTCCATATCTTGTTGGGTCATAAACTCTCCCCTGAATGTTTTTGTTTATTTTTTTTATCAATATGATGCAGTGAAAGGGGCATGAATTTGAAGTCCAAGGATTTCAAGGGTGCTTGCCAGAATGGATATATCTAGCATTTAAATACCTAATGAGGGAAGGCATATTCCTAACCCTTCCTTCTTCTCCCCACACTCCCTGCTTTCCCACCAACCCTCCACCATTATCACACAGATTGCCTATGAGGATAGTGATGTGTTCATAGCACCATACAGTCCCATTCCTAAACAGTGAGATTACCCATTTATCTCTTTATTTTTTCCTGACTCCTTGCATTCATCCTGTCTAGTCTTCTGTATAACTGCTGCTGCCCTGAGACCAGAACTGCATTTTCTTGGTTGATGAGGTCTGTACTGCTTCTTTTCACCTGTATAAGTGAAGAGGAGTAAATGTAGTACTTCCTAGAAGACCCTAAGTTCATGTGTGTGTATACATACATATTCATACATGCATAGTGTTGGAAGGGGCATCAAAGACTATCTAATCTAACCTCTTCCTTTTTTATCTTTAAGGGAAATGAAGCCCAGGGAAGTGATTAGAATGCCCAAGGTCACATATAATGGGAGGGGCAGAGAGGGATGTGGGATTTGATCTAAATCTTGAGCAAAAGTTTCTGGCACTGATTGGCCAAGGCATGTCTTATGTGAGCAGAAGTGATATGTAGGAGGAAGCAATCTTGGGGCAAAGAAAACCATATTGTGGCTAGCCAGAACCCCAGGGCAGCCTAATAATGTTTTGGTCAAGTACCTGGTCCAGGTTTTGTCTCTGATTTCAGGGTCATGATTTTTTCACCATTATTTCTATCTTTGGCAGAATAACAAATGTGACTTTAGTAAGCTTCTAGGACTTTTGAAATATCCATGTGATTTACATTTAAATGTGAGAAAAAACCCCAGAAGTGTTTCTTGGGACCTATTTCAAACACACTCCCATTCTTTTATCATTTCTGACTTTAAGAACCACACACACAAAAATCATACAGATTCCATCAGTGGAACATGTCTACCTACCCATTTGCTGTTTTTCTTTTGAGGAAATAAAATTAGACTAGAAAAAGAAGCAGTAAATGTCTTGGGCAAGGCACTTGAGCTATCTGGGCCTCAATTTTCTATAAAATGGGATAGTTGAAATAGCAGTCCCTTTCAGACCTAATCTTGTGACTAGAAACAAAGATCAGTGCTTTAGTCCTATATTTGACACTAACAGGCTATGAAACCTTGGGTCAATGACTTCACCTCTCTGCATGTCAATTTCCTCACCCATAAAATCAGGGGTGTTGGATCCACATAGTCTCTTCCTGACCAGTCCTTGGGTGATTCTGTTATTCTGCATGAGAAAACAGTAAGAAGGGCTCAAGTAATGGGGACATAAAGAATCAGCCATCCCTAAAATTGTTTTGTGCAGTGGGGAAACCTACTGTTGTGAAGTTGCTAGAATCATCCATCAATAGGTAGAAGGGACTTAAGAGGATTTTTAGTCCTTGTCTCCCCAACATTTTGCAGATGAGGAAAATTAGACTGAGAACAGTTAAGTGACTTCCACAAGGCCACAAAGTAGAAAGGAACAGAGCTGAGATCCAAATTAAAATCCTTTGCATCCAAACCCAAGGTTCTTCCTTGGGCTTGTTGAGAGGAAAATACTGTGTAAGTCTTAAAATGAGGTATAATATGATTAATATGCATATCATTATTAACAAAAGCATAAAATTACTAATATTATTGCTTATAGATGTGGTTATGAGACTTAGTGTGACATAATGGATAGAAACCTCAAGGAAATCCTTGAGTGAAGGTCCCACACATGACAAAAGCTCATTATATGACCTCAGACAAGTTAACTTCCAATGTACCAGGGAAGGAACATCGAACATGGGGCCTGCAAGCCTGTACAAATGTGATTGAAACCAGAAGAAAATGTAACCAGGAAATATTTAAGGAAATAAATAAAAATAAAATAGAACATAGATAATGTTGATATGCAATTTTCTCAGGCAATATCCAGCCACTATGATTTCATGGGTCACGTCTCTTTTGGAGTTTAGCACTGCTGATAGGCAACTAACTTGCTAAGACTGCAGAGTTACAGAGAAGAGTCCTGCCTAACTGCATTAGCAGAAGGAATTTTATCACCAGTTAGTTCCCACTATATCTTGCTGTTCAGCTGTGTCTGACTCTCCAAAATGCTCAAGTGGTTTGCCATCTCCTTCTCCAGCTCATTTTACAGATGAGGAAACTGAGGCAAACAGGGTTAAGTGACTTGTCCAGGATCACACAGCTAGCAAGTGTCTGAGGCCAGATTTGAACTCAGAAAGAAGAATCTTCCTGACCCACCCCGCCCCCCCCATCCAGTACTCTACTGACTGTACCACCTAGCTGGCCCTTCCAATACATAATTGCATTCCAATCCCAACCTGAGGACTAATTTCTACACTGGCAGAACACAGAAGGAATGGCAATGTTGGTGATGGTTTTCCCTATCTAAATCTCCTTTGAAGTGTCAACTATCAGTCTCTAAAGACTACTTTTGTGTAGCTTTCCCTGATCCACCCTCTCCCTAAACCCTGGGAAGTGTTCTCTCCTTCAAAATCCCCTTGACCATTTTGTCTGGATCTTTCCTTTATCCTTATCATTCCATGATTTATAGTATACTTTCTTGGGTGCCTCTTGATCACATCCCTCATCTCCTCTCAATAAAATGTAAAGTCCATGTGGACAGAGACAATTTCATTTTTGTTAATATCTCAAATATCTTGCACATAGTAGGTAAGCACTTATTGTTTGTTGAATTTAATTGAATTGTCACATAAGGTTAGTTGAATATTAAATTTATCTTCTCCTTCATGTTGAAAGTGATAAGTGAAAAAGCAAAGTAAACAAACAAAACCTTTAACTTTCTTAATACATTCTGAACAAATGGAAATGTTACAAAGTCCCTATAAGGCATTGCTTTCATTTGCTATGTCTTTGTTTCTACTTCCATCTCTCTGCCTCTCATCCTCTGCATTTCCAGCCCTTGACTGGGTGGGAGTTTTTCATTTCATACATCATTTACAACTAGCTGCAATGATTCCACAAAAGTTGGTAGGTTTTGAAAAGTTAATGAGAAAGTCCTAGGCTGTGTACATTTGGGAGTTGGGCCATGGAGAACTGTCACTAATTTCATTTTCATCACCCTATTCTGTCAGACAGGTCGTGTAACTTTAAATTAGTAAATACCAATGAAAAGAGAAAACAAAACTCAAGAAAATAGTGCTGTTTGCGTTTTCAGTAGCAATCAAGGGCATTTGAATGCTGAGAGAGTTTCACTATCACAAGTGGCCTCAATGAACCTACCCAATCCATAAGAGAGTGGACTGCTCACCTTGCTCCTGCTAAGACTAATATTTCTCAATCAGTAGTGTTTTATGTTACCCACTATTTTCTATAAGCTATCAATATTTGTCTAGCTTAAATATTAAATTTAGATAACACATGAAATAGCACATCTCCCATGCATATATCTAAATTATACAAAATTATATATAATCATAGAAATTATATATAATCATAGAAATGACTTTGTACATTGTTTCTCTAATTATTTTGGGGGGGGTTGTCTTTTTTCTGAGGCAATGGTGTTAAGAGACTTGCCCAGGATCATACAGCTGTCTAATTGTTAATATAAGATCTGGGGATCTTTTTAAGTACTCCTCTCCTGAATACTCTTTCCCCTCTGGGCTTTTGTGACTACTCCTGATTTTCTTCTTACATACCAGACCACTCATTCTCAAGTTTCTTTCTTGGTTCATCATGCTAAACACACCCCCTAGCTTTAGGTCCTCCCTAAAGTTCTGCCTTAAGTCCCTCACTTCTCTTCTTCCCTTATATATATGTGTGTATGTATACACACACACACACACACACACACACACATACATATATACCTTCTTCCCTTAACCTAATCCACTCAGTGGGTTTACTGTCTATCTATCTGTTGTTCAGTTGCTTTAGTCACACCCAACTCTTCATGACCCCATTTGAGGTTTTCTTAGCAAAGATATTGGAGTGGATTGTCATTTCCTTCTCCAAACTCATTTTATAGATGAGGAAACAGGCAAATACAGTCCAGTTACTTGCCTAGTCACACAGCTAGTAAGTACCTGAGGCTAGATTTGAACTCAGCTCTATTCACTGCAATATTGTCTCATATTAAAGATGGCCATAACAGCAAAATAACACATTGTGATGCAGAAAAAAACCATCCTTTAAAAAACATTTCTAGCTCTGAAAATCTACATTAGGAGGAGTATCAGTGAGTTGATCATACAGTTAGACATGTTGGAAAATAAGTTAACAATGCTAAAAACAAGTGCAAAAGGAGAAACCTTGAACATTATATGAGAAGATATTATTAGATAAGTAAAGAATTTATTTACAAAAATAAGAAGTGTATAAAAATACCGACAAAATTGTAGATGATTGGTTAGACCAATTAAGCACAAAAAAGAAGAAAGTCAAATTATCAAAATTTTAAAACCATATGACTTCACAACAAGGGAAATAAAAATAATTATCAGAAATGGCTGCACATAATTACTTTCCAGCAACCCTGAGAATTCAAAGGAAGTGGATGAATATCTAAAAAATCCCAAATTGGCAAATCAACAAAACAAGAAATATAATGAATAAATGAATGAAAAGAATGTCTACTGATTATGTGACAACACCATGTAAGGCAGGATCTCAAACAACAGAATATCAGACAAAGACATTGAAGAGGTTATAAATAAACTGCCAAAGAGGGGGAGACCCTCCAGGACATAAAGATAGACAAATGAATTCAATCAAATATTTAAAGTGCAATTAAAAACCATGCTATGGAAATCATTCACAAAAATAGAAGTCACTCAGTCAAATTCTTTTCTCATGGCAAATACATTTCTGACACCTAGACTATGGAGAGAACAAGTAGAGAATGAAAACTACATATCTATTTTATTAAGGAAAACTGATGAAAATATTTGAAATAGGCTTTTTTTCAAAGACTACAGAAATATATCCAGAAAACAATTCTCTATGGGACAGTAGTCCAACATTAGAAAAACAAAAAGCATAGCTAATTATTAAGAAAAATGAGAAATGGCATTATATAAGGAAAGAGCTGGCATTGGAGCCAGAAAGTCCTAATTTCAAAACTTTCCCTTGAGATATACATATGAAGTATATGATCCTGGTCAAATCATTTAACCTCTTAGGTCTCTAGGCAACTAAGGGGAAAGTTATGGATAATGTGCTAACACATATGGGTAGGAGGAGTTTACTCATCCAGCAGTTCCCTATACCAATGAAATCACAAGTTCCTATCCTCATGCCTAAAAAATGAATAATAACTAGCATCTACATGTGGTTTTTAAAGTATGAAAAGTGCTTTGCATACGTTATCTTATTTGGTCATCATAGCAATCCTGTAAGGTATGATAATGTGACAAGTTATCTATATAACATTACACTGATCAATATCTATTTATGAGAAGATATCTATTAGAATATCCTATTACTACCCCCATTTTACAGGTGAGAAAACAGGTTTAGATTCAAATGACTTGTACATGCATGTACATGCATACATCTAAATTATACAAAATTATTTGAAAAATATAATCATAGAAATGACTTTGTACATTGTTTCTCTAATTATTTTTTGGTTATCTATTTTTTTTTCTGAGTCAATGGGGTTAAGTGACTTGCCCAGGATCATACAGCTGTCTAATTGTTAATATAAGATCTGGGGATCTTTTTCAATCCTCCTCTCCTAATACTCTTTCCCCTCTGGGCTTTTGTGACTACTCCTGATTTTCTTCTTACATACCTGACCACTCATTCTCAAGTTTCTTTCTTGGTTCATCATGCTAATCACACCTCCTGGCTTCAGGTCTTCTCTAAGGTTCTGCCTTAAATCCCTCACTCCTCTCTCTCTATTTTCTCCCCATAACCTAATCAACTTACCAAGAAAACCACTGACCTCAATTTATCTATTATCTGTTAGTCTAATTAATAAACTAATTATCAGTTACCGGGGGGGACAATAAGGGAACCAAAAGAGAAAACATTTGCAAGGAGATGACAAACCTATCCATATTTGCAGATGTATTTAGAAAATTCCAGGGAAGCATCAAAGAAGCAGAAATTATTCAAAGCTTTAGTAAAGCAGCAAGATACAAAATAAATACACAAAAATCATTGGCATGGTGTTAACAACAAAAAAGGCAGTGTTGCATAATCCCTTACATCCTATGGCATCTGATTTGGTAGACTGTATTCATGGTTTTCTTCATTGTAAATTTTATTGATGTCTTTTTTTAATATCCTCATCATTTCTGGAAATATCCACCTCTCCATGCCTCTAAATAGAGCTCTCTCTTCTCCCAAATTAATTTTCTTATTGTTTTGTGTAGTTCTATAAAGTATGCTGCTGGCAATTTTATTGACCTAATTATAAATCTATAAAATAAAATCTACAAATAGTAGGTTGGGCCATTTTACTACAACAAAAATTAATGTGTTGCCTATATTTATAGAATTAGAATTATGCCAAAAAGGCATCAATAAAACACGTAATGAAGAAAACCACCAAGACAGTCTACCAACTCATATGCCATAGGATGTAAGGGATTCATTATAGAAATTTTATGATTAGAAAATTCCAGTAATTCATGGGAGACAAAAATCCAAGTAGAGAGCCAGCAATAAATCCCATTGTCTTGTGGGTTTATACAAAATTGAATAAAGTATGGATAATGATGAAAGTGACTTTAAAATATCAATACAAAGAAGCAAATTCAGCCCTGGTAAGCACTGAGACTTGGTAGAATTGAATAGATAACTAGAATAATGAAAGGTATACCTTCAACAAAGCCAACAGAATAGATAAAGAGGAAAAGAGCTATCAAGAAGATCTATTCATGGTTGAAAAATCTGTCATCAGAGGAAAGAAGCATGGTATAGGTCTTTTGGGTGAAGATCGACAAAGAAAAAGCCAAAGTGACACTTCCATTTGAATATATCATAGACACCTTGGAAAGGAGAATTCATGTCTGATTTAATGATATGATATAGAACTGATGGGACACTTCAATAATCAAGAAATCTGCCAGAGTGTCTTGTTTGATCTTTCTTAAAATAATAGATAAGCCCAAATCAGAAACAATTGAGCCCACTAAGTCAGCATCCAAGAAATCCAAGAACATAAATTACAAATTACTTCTAATAAGAAAAATGTAAATTAAAGCAACCCTAAAGTTATACTTTATGCCAAGCAAATTTGAGAAAAGCTGAGGACTCTGTCAATGCTGGAGGAGTTGAAGGGATATAAATACACTCTTGAGAGGTTGAGGAATTACTTTCTGTAAAATAATTTGGAATTTAAAAAGAAAAAAATTAACCATACATTTCTTTTTTTACTTTTTTTTCCAATTTATTTATTTACTTTTAGTTTCCAAAATTCGTTACCAGAAGATTTTGAGTTAAAAAATTTGTCCCCATCTTTCTCCTACCCCTACCCCAAGATAGCAAGCCTACTTAATACCCCTTCTCTCAATATGTTCTCTCTTATATCCTCCCTCATTCCCCCAAGCTTTCAAGTAGGGCAAGATGAATTCCTATACACCAGTGCCTCTATATCTTATTTCCCAATTGCATGTAAAAATAATTTTTTAATATTTGTTTTTAAAGCTTTAATTTCCAGATTCTTTTTCTTCTTCCCTCCTCACCCACCCCACTGGAAAACATGCAATTCAATATAGGTTGTACATATGTAGTTACACAAAATGTTTCAATTGTAGTTATATTATGAAAGACTAATTATACTTCCCTCCATCCTATCCTGCCCCCCCATTCTATTTTCCACTTTGATCCCGTCCCTTTTCAAAGTGTTTGCTTCTAACTACCCTCTCCCCCAATCTGCCCTCCCTTCTATCATCCCTCCTCTTTATCCCCTTCCCCCTACTTTCCTGTAGGGTAATATGCCCAATTGAGTGTGTAGGTTATTCCCTCCTTAAGCTAAATTCAATGAGTAATGTTGACCCATTCTCTTTCACCTTCCTGCTCTTCCCCTCCATTGCCAACAGTTTTCTCTTTCCTTTTTTATATGAAGTAATTTACCCTATTCTTTCTCTCCCTATCTCCTCTCATTATATTTCTCTCTCATCTCTCAATTTTATTTTTTAGATATCATCCCTTCCTATTCAATTGATCCTGTGCCCTCTATGTATACATATACACATACACACACACTCATATATGTATTTATATACACATATACTTTCCTATATAAACATATATATGTATGTATACATATGTATGCATATATATTCCCTTCGACTATCCTCATACTGAGAAAAGCCTCATGAGTTACAATTATCATTTTACCATGTAGGAATGTAAATACTTCAATTTTAATAAATTCCTTATTATTTCTTTTCCCTGTTTATCTGCTCATGCTTCTCTTGCTTCTTGTATTTGAAAATCAAATTTTCTGTTCAGCTCTGTTTTTTTTTAATCAAGAAAGCTCAAAAATGCTTTATTTCATTGAATGACCATATTTTCCCCTGAAACATTATACTCAGTAGGTGATTCTTGGTTTTAATCCTAGTTCCTTTGACCTCCAGAAGATCTTATCCCAACACCTTTGATCCCTTAATGTAGAAGCCTCTAGATCTTGTGTTATTCTGATTGTGTTTCCACAACACTCAAATTGTTTCTTCCTGGTGGCTTGTAATATTTTCTCCTTGACATGGGAACTCTGGAATTTGGCTATAATATTCCTAGGAGTTTTCTTTTGGGGATCTTTTTCAAGAGGTTATTGGTAAATTATTTCAATTTCTATTTTGCCGTCTGGTACTAAAATATCAGGGCAATTTTCCCTGAGAATTTCTTGCAGGATGATTTCTAGGTTCTTTTTTTGATCATGGCTTTCAAGTAGCCCAATAATTTAAAAATTATCTATCCTGTATCTATTTTCCATGTCAGTGCTTTTTCAAGTGAAATATTTCACACTGACTTCTATTTTTTCATTTGTTTAGATATGTTTTATAATTATCTTGATTTCTCATAAAGTCATTAGCTTCCATTTGCTTCAATATAATTTTGAAGGATTATTCTCTTCAGTGAGCTTTTGAAATTCTTTTTCCATCTGGCAATTTGGCTTTTTAAGGCATTCCTCTTCTTGTTGGCTTTTTGGGCCTCTTTTGCCATTTGAGTTAGTCTATTTTATGAGGTGTCATTTTCTTCAGTCAGGTTGTTAACTCTCTTTTCATGATTTTCTTGCATCATTCTCATTTCTATTCCCAGTTTTTCCTCTACTTCTCTTACTTGATTTTCAAAATCCTTCTTGAGCTCCTTCATGGCCTGTAACCAATTCACATTTTTCTTGGAAGCTTTGGATGCAGGAGTTCTGACTTCCCTGTCTTCCTCCCATTCCATGCTTTGACAATTTTGTCCCCACAAATGGATTCTATGGTCTGTTTGTGCTTCCTCTGCTTGTTTATATTGCCAGTCAATTACTTGACATTTGAGGTCTTTGCCATGGTAGAACTCTGCTTCCAGAGAGGAGAGCTTTGTCCCAAATTTCTGGCGTTTTCACAAATGTTGTCAGCGGTCTGAGGAGTAATGATAAAAAAAGAAGTTATTTTCTTCAGTCACATAATTGTACCCTTTGCCCCCGAAAGACAACAAAGCCCCTTCATATACCAAAATATTTATTTTGCATTTTATAGTAGCAAATAAATGGAAGCAAATTCTTAGTGCCCCTCAATCATAGAGTACAACAAGTGCCTTATGTTAACCACTGACACCACCAGATGTACAAGAAAGCCCCCTACTCTTAATCATAGAGCTCTTTCTCTCTGCCCCTATTCTCCTATCCTTTTCCTTTTCTCTGACAGAGGGTGAAAGCTCTCGCCTACACTACTGACCATTGGCTTAGCCAATAGACCATGAGCTGGAGTTAGAACATCTGCTACAGCACCACTTGCCAAGACCACTAAGCAGGAGGAAGGACCTTAACCACTTCCCCACCTCTTTCCCTTCTAATCTTTTTTTATAAGGAATCATGACTTCCAAAGAGTAAGCCATCCTTTCTCCCCAGTCTCCATTTTACAACATAGTACAACTTATGAGGTAATTAAAGTCATTGAATCTAAAGTTCAGGACTGAACCAAGGTGATGGAGCCATCAAGTCCCTGTCCCTGTCCCTTCCACCATTTTCACTCTGTAGAGCACTGCTTTCTGCAATAGGAAGGAACCTGACAGGAATAGAAACTGGTAATTAACTAAATAAATATTGGAACCCTCAATGGAACCCAAGTGTTTGATTTATTTTTCTCAACCGTGAACTATACTCTAATTAAGATAAACAAACAACAAGGCATCTAGGCAGTAACCCAGCACCAGCTGAAATCAAACCTTCTTATTTTCTCAAGTGAGGGGGGGATGTGGTAGTGTTAGAGTACTAATTCTAGAATCAGGACTGGGTTCTAGTCAAACCTTGGGCTGACTTGACGAGTGTGAACCTAGTCATAGCATTTAACCCTTTAATTGCCTGGGAAGTTCCCTAAGGCAGAGGTGTCTCGGCCCATTGCAATACTTACAACTGCAGGTGAACCCGGTTAAAATATAATTGGAAATATTTAACAAAATAGATAAAAATACAATAAAACAGATATTACATCTTAAAACTAAGTCAATATCAGTCCAGAGGGGTTCTTATGTATGGATTAATGGCCCCTGTTTCTATTTGATCTTAACCCACTGGCCTAAGTCTATAGTTGGCAGAACAGTAGCCAGACTATAGAGGAAGTCACCTTACCCAGATACTCCCTACTCCAAAGAAATCATAAGTCTGAACAAAAAAAAAAAACATTTTCCTTCTTAAACTATATACTAAACTGAAACAAAAACAGAAAATCAGAATATTTTCAGATTCTTGTTAAGTTGGAGTTCTTAGCAAAGTCTTTCTCCTCTTGATCTTCTACTTTCCTTCTATCTCTATTCCTAGATTTTAAAAATGGGTTTCTTTTGTAAAGGAAATAGAAACTCCCCAGTCTATCTTTATGAATCATAAAGAAGATAGCATTTTGAAGTCAGAGAGCAGGAGAAACACAAAAAGAATAGGAGAAAGCATTTTGAGACTAGCCCAGGAATGACTGTGATGGACATAGAAACTTAAATGGGAAATAGTCTGTGTACAAATCACTGGAATAAATGTTTGAGGCATCAAGTTCCCACCATCTGCTTTTTTTCTCTCTCTCTGTTTGGTTCTTGTCCCTGGGACTGTTTAAAGCTCGTTCATCATCATGGAAATGCCTAAACTTCCCACATAACAACAATTAAACACATCATCACAGTCACCGACCTTGGGAATTTCTTCCAACTTCCTCATTTTATAGAGGGGAAACTGAGGCCCAGGGAGTTTATTAGTATGCTTGAGTCCTGCCAGAGTGACCTATGTTCTTTCTTTATGGAATATAAGAGGTCTGTAGCTTCTTTGCAGGTGACAGAGCTCTGGGCTTGGAGTCAGAAAGACCTGAGTTCAAATACACCCCAGACACTTACTAGATCCTAGACAAGGCATGTACACTCTATTTGCCTTCATTTCCTCAGCTATTAAATGGGGATACTAATTACATGTACCTCCTATGGTAGTTGTGAAAACCAAATGAAATAGTTGTAAAGCACTCAAGGCAGTTCCTGGAACAGAGTAGGCCCTATATAAATCAGCTATTATTGTTACTATCTAGATGACCCTGGGAAAGTCATTTGACATCAATTTCCTCAACAGTAAAATAGGGATAATAACAGCATTGACCTCACAGAGTAGTTGTGAGGATCAAATGATATAATATTTGTATAGCACTTAGCACCTGACATTTAGTAGGCACTATACAAATGCTTATTGTCTTCCTCCTTCTTCCCTTCTCTTTGACCTTTATTGCTTCTTCAACAACTGGTTTGAAATCTGAAAAAAGTTTCTCCTAGAAAAAGTGTCCTGTCCACCCTCAAAGCTCTAATTATCTCATAGCTAGACTTCTAATCTTCTAACCTACTGGGAAACACCATACTAAATCTCCATTCTGACACTGTCATGGCTCTCCCCAAATCCTGAATCACTGTTTTCAGTATTTTCCAAGGCTATGACATGGAAGTTCTGCAGAAACTGGAACCTGTAGACTGAAAAAGGGTCCCCTCTAATTGAAAATGAGACCTATGATTTTGGTGCTTGAGGGAACATCCAGGTGTGGGATCTCCTTCTGCCCTTGCTTGTTCATAGTTTCTCTTCAGCTCTAGTTCTAGAGGGCAGGCTAGAATACCAAAAGGTTAAGTGATCACTTGGCCAGGGTCACATGGCCAGCATGTATCAAATCAAGATTTGAACACAGGTGCTCTTGGCTTTGAGGGCATCTCTCTATTCATCACTCTATGTTGCTTTTACTGTTAAATATCACACCTATATACATATGCAAATTAGAGATGACTCTTAGATTATCTGGACTTTAATATTGAGATCCTGAAGGGAGTTTAGGAACCCAAATTACTGTTTAGGCTTTTTACATATCTACTCAAGTTAAGGAATTGTGCTATCTATCCTATTATGAACTCTGGGATACATAATCAATGAAATACATGCTTAAGGAAATCTGTTCCCCAATCTGACTGCTTTAAGTCAGTTAAGAATACCCTGTACTCTAGAGTAGAAGACACAGTATAAGTTACAAGGGATTGTGGTAAGTTCCTGAAAAGTGAAAAATAAAATCCTTACCTTGCTGAAGGTGGAAAACTGGACCAGAAGACCTTTCAATTTTAATTCCAGTTGTAAGAGGTATCAGAATATTTCTATGAAAAAGTATCCTTGTCTCCAAGTTTGAGTATTTCTTCCATTTCCTCAGGCTTTGGAGTTGTAAGGGAAAGAAAAGGGAGTGGTGAGGATACATATCAGTAAAAGAAAAAGAGAGAAGAAGAGGAGAGGAAAGGTGGGAAACACTGTAGGAGGGAGAAGTAGAAGTAGAAGACAAGGGAAGGAGAAAATATGAGAAAAGAAGCTGGAGTAGATTCCAGGAAAATTCTCCATCGTGGTCAGGGAAAAGAATTAAAGCTATCAAAGGAAGAAATAGGACCATAGACTTAAAGCTAGAAGAAATGTTAGAGGTTATCTAGGTCAATATTTTGTTGTTGTTGTTGTTGTTGTTTTAAACAAATGAGGAATTGGAGCCCCAGTGGTTCTGACTTTCTCCAATGCTATGCAGTAAGTAGGGGTGCTAGAATTTGAACCCAGATAATAGGATCACAGTTTTAGAGCTGAAAGGAAACTCAGAAGTCACTTAGTCCCATGTCCTTATTTTTACAAATGGGGAAACTGAGGCCCAGACAGATGAAGTGACGTTTCCAGGGTCACACAAAGAAGATGCAAATCCAGGTCTTCCTAATTACAAGTCCAGTGCTCTAGCCATATAGCTTCTCTCTGTCTCTGTGTCCAGCTTTTAGTCCACTGTATCATACTGCTTCCCCACATATAATTCTGGGATACCTTTTCTCAAAGCAATCAGGGTCAACCTTACACAAAACCATGGAGAGAAAGTCAGTCATCAATACTCTCTGATCTCCCTTTTTTTGCCTTAACTTTCATCTAAACTTAGTGAACAGGTTTGCTTATGTTTCTGCCTGTATATTCACTATCTAAAATGGATTTTCAGCAGTCAAGATGGAAAGAATCAGATATAATGCATTCATTATGTGAAATAAATGTGTTAACGAGAGGTAAAGTTAACATACATATACATACATATACACACATACACCCACATACACACACATACATACACTCATATATATACATACATTCATATATATACATATATACACATATTCATATGTGTATACACACATACATACACATACACACACACATACACACATATACACACATATATGCATATATATATATAACATTTTCTACACACACATATGTGTATTATATGTTTGTTCAGTTCTTTTTAGCCATGTCTGACTTTCTGTGACCCTATTTGAGGTTTTCTTGTAAAAGATACTGGAGTGGTTTGCCATTTCCTTCTCCAGCTCCTTTTGTAGATGAGGAAACTGAGGCAAACAGGGTTAAGGGTTTTGCTGAGGGAATACCTCACAGTTAGTAAGTGCCTGAGGTTAGATTTGAACTCACAAAGATGAGTCTTCCAGACTCTAGGCCCAGTCCTTTATCCACTATGCCACCTAGCTTGTATATGTGTATATATACATATGAATATATATATGTATATGTATACATATATATATACACACACACTCTCATATGTATGTGTATGTGTGTGTTAGAGAATGTCTTTTATATGTTATATAGTGTTACAAATGTTACATCATCTATTATCTATAACAAAAATATATAAGAAGCCAGGTTCTCCTACATTTTTCTACATATATGAGCATATACACACGGACACATATACATGTGTCTGTGTTTATATATAAATATAAAAATATATATATATATAAAGCATATGATGCTTCTGCCAAGAAGATTCATAACTTATTGGGACACAAAAATACCAAGTCAAATTAATGAGGTGGATTTGAGGCAGCTGGGATATGTTGGGGATAAAAAGTTCCAATTAGTCAATAATTAAGGTAATTAAATAATCTATTAAGCAATTGTCCTATACAAGACATTGTGCTAGGTGCTGTGTGGGATAGAAAACAAATGGAAAATATCAATCTTGTTCTCTAAGAGCTGACTATCCAAGGTTGTAAGGATCAGATGAGGTAAGACCATGTGTATAAAAAGCACTTTTTAGACCTCAAAGCAAATTAGTTCTAAAAGGCAATATTAAGCAACTATAAGAGGGCAGTCCTTGTGCTAGATGCTAGGCATACAAAGACAAAACCAAAATAGCCCCTGCCCTTGGATTCTCTCCTATACAAATGTCACTTGTGGCTATGGCTACTGACAGGACAGGGAGCCTGCATTTCTTTTCACCAGGGTTTTATTTCTGGAAGTTGGAAGGATGCCGAAGATTATTTGACAAAAACAGCAAGAGATGAAAACCTAGAGAAGGTGTCAGCCCTCTCTGATTTCATGTGATTCCTGGTCATTTGATTTGTCAGTTGATTTTTTTTTAAGTTTAAAATTAAAAATCTTGGAAGAATAAAGAAAAGGGAATGCCAGAAATCTTGTCTGATCCCTATGAGCTGTTACAGAACAAGGCTTGATGCTGTTAAAAAGCAGGCAGGAATACTTATCACCCGGACTCTACAAGGTAAAATGCCCAAATCTAGTTACTGCTTAGGTGGCTTTGGACTCTTAGAATTAAATGTACCAGATGGATGCATCTGGGTTTTACATGGTGCATTACTGTCCTGTCAAGTCATATATGTCATTCAATCACTGCATGACTTTTTTTCCCCTAGGAATTCACTGTTTCAGGACAACACAATTCGGTTTTTAAAAATTGCTATAATCTACAAATCATCAACTCTGGTGGCTTGACTGAGCCCTATACCAAGGTCATTTGTACAAAGCAGTTTGTGAAAATCATCAGGGAACACTGTTTGGTAATTGTGTGCTGCATTGCATTCTATCTTGTGACTTTTTTGTTATTTGTGAATTGCACATAGAAGCCCCAAAGAAAGACAAAGAAAAATAAAACAAGATTATTTTAGCACTGACTATTGTACTATAACAGACATAGCCAAATATTCTTTTTTTGGGAAACCAAGCCACAGAAACCAATAATAATAGATGGTACTTAAATGAGATTTTAAGGTTTATTTTTTTATATATATCAATTCAATTCCATAGGTATTCATTAAGCAGCTACAGAGTACAAGTTCTGAGAATGTTGCATTTGTTTTGGTCTGGATCTGTGATTTTTCTTTCAATATGGAAATCTCTAAAGTGGGGGACAGAGGCACAATCCTAAGAGTGGCTTGGCATGACACTGCAGGGTGAGTGATCAGGCAACTGGAATATGGATAGACAGCTTAGATCCCACCCTCTAGGGTAACAAATCATAGTGCTTGTCTCAAACACAAGCACACTTCATCCAAAATTCTTCTTTCTGCTATGTAATTTTCCATTCTTTCCATAAATGAAATCAAAACACAAAAAGAAGCTATAACTAAAAGGATAGCTTACAGATTCTTCTTGAAGAGGCAAGTAAAAGAGTTTGTATTACTGTGTGTCAAGCAATGAGATTCCAACTGATGAGTGGTCAAAGGATATAAACAAAGTTTTCAAAAGAAGAATTGAAAATATTATGACCATATGAAAGAATATTCTAAAGCAAACATTCTTAGTAAATTGTAAAAGATAACAAAATAGAAATGGTCAGTGTTGAAGAAGGTTTAAAAAGATGGGCGTATTAATGTATTGCTGGTGAAGATATGAATTAGTAATTCTGGAAAGCAATTAGAAGTTATGCAAAATAAGTTATGGAATTTCCCTCACCTTTTGACCCAGAGACACCATTATTAGGCATATATTCCAAGGAAGCCAGTGATAAAAAAGAAATGTCCCATTTATACCAATGTTTATAACAGTACTTTTTTTTGTAATGGCAAAGAAATGTACATAAATAAATGCCCACAAATTGGAGAATAGCTAAATAAATTGTGGTACATGAATACAACTGAATATCACTTTGCTGGAAGAATCAATTGGTATGAATAACTAAATAGAGGAAAAATAATTTATTAAACAACTACTATGATAAACACCAGAGAAGCAAACATAGAAGCAAAGACAGCCTTTCCTCCTCAAAGAAATTACATCCAAATAGGGGATAGTAGATATGAAGGAGCAGTTTGGTGCAAATTACAGTAGTGATGGTGAATGGGTAAATAAGGCAATAGACAGACATATCCCATTTAGGAACAACGTCAGAGATGATATGATCACAGTTCATGATTCAGAAATGAAGATGGGTAGGAGAGTACATGATGGGTGAAGAGCAGATGTATGTGGAGTAAGGAATGAAGAGAAACAAGATGGCTGTGGCTCTCCAGAAATAATGAATACAAAGAACCATAGGAAAATTTATATAAAATGTTGAGAAATGCAAAACACAGAGTCCATATGTGTGTATACATACCTATGCACTATGTATAGCTGGAAAGAACAATAACAACATAACAGTTTAAAAACTGATGCTGTGAGGTTATAATGATCATGTTTGGTCCCAAATAAAAAACATAGAAAGCCACCTTACGCATTTATCTACAGAGGTGGGGGGAAGAGAGATGCTATGGGTGTGGAACACTATAAATAATGTCAGAGTTTTTCCATATGTTAATTAGATTTTATGTGAAAAGAACACCCAATCCAGGTCAAATATAATAACAAATAACACAGACGGTGTTCACTATAAGTTGCATAGTTTTGAGAATACATTGGGTTTGATTTTCAAGCTATTTGAGAAAAGGCAAACCATGAAACACTTAGGAAAAATCTCTCACTCTCGCTCTAATAGGTAAACAGGTAGACAGACAGACAGATACATGTGTGTTTATATATGTACATGTCCATATATATGTATGTACATGTACATATATATACACATATATACCTTTTATTCTTATAGAACCTATCAAGAGCTAGGATGCTAGATTCCAAATGTGATAGCTCAACAGTCACTGGTGAAGAAAGGAGTTTGTGATATAATATTCTTAGTTAATTCCCATTTATTGCCTATTTGTTCTTATATTTTTGTCAATAAATGTCCTCCAGATTTCTACAAGCTTGATCTCTTCCCCTCAGTATTTCTCGTTGTTTGTTACTAGGAAAAAACTGATCACAATCTTCTACCATCTTTCATAAGATCTTACCAATTAGGTTATATTTAAAGCTAGTGTTACACCTGACTGCCATATTTCCCTATTCGGCAGGAAGATCAAGTATTTGCTGGATGAAGCAGCAATTTACTTATATCACTTCTGGTTCCTCAGGAAATGGTGCTACTCAATGTTGATATTTGTTATTTTATCCATTTCCCACTTAGAGGCATTTTTGATTTGTCTAATACTCCATTTGCAGAGAGGGCTTGGTAGCAAGGATATTTTTCTCAACTAGATGGAATATTTATTTATTTAAAGATACATGGGAAAACATCAGTGGCCACTAATCCATAATCCATATACCTAATTTTCCATTTAAAAAATCTTCATGGAAAATACAGATACACACATGTGTATAGACATATATATTTTGTGATATCATTAATGAAATTCTGATAAGGAAACAATCTGGTGTTCACAAAAAATAATCTATAGCAGGTAACATTTCACATTTTTACACTGACATATTTGGATGATTGCAAAGCCCTATTGTAAATATTCTTTTATTCTTTATTAGCAATAGAAGGCATGTGTGTGTCTGTATATGTGTACACACATGCACATTTTACAGAAAAATGCTTTCTTAAATTCTCTCTTCCAAAAAAGTGTCTCCCATATGCATGTTAATATTATGCAAGATTCTTTGAAACCTGTATCAACAAAAACTTTTATAACTCTCCAGTTTAATGCAATGGCCAATGTTGGTTTCAGAGCCCAGATGATAAAATTCAACTCTTCCTTCTGGTATGGGGAGAGTGAAAACCAGGGGGTTCTGGAAATTGCCTATATTGATAGATACGATTGCTATGTAATTTAGTTTTGCTTACTAGTTTTTCTTTGTTGTAGTGGAATATTCTACAAGAATAAGAATGGGGTACATGAGGAAAGCACTTTAATGAGGAAAAAGAATACAGAAGTTATCAATATTTTTTTTTAAATAGGAGGGGACTGTAATGGTAATGTAATTTGACCCTTTTTTTTGTATTGGCAAGTAAGCAGGTACTTAGCACTTAGTAGCTAATCAAACCTCTGTGAAATAAACAGAAGGTATGTAACAGGAAGGTGTTGGCTGAAACAGGAAGGAGATAATGCTGTGTATATAAGAAAAGCCCCAGAGAGGCACAGTCAGAATTTCTTGGGACTGGAGCAGAGCAGCTATAGAAGAAAGAATTGATAATTGAGCCAGAATTTCCTGAGAACTTGTGGTAGTGGAGTTTCTTCTGAACAGGAGCCCAGGAGCCTCCTTCCTCCAGGATGGTTATGGTGATTCTGATTTTTGGAATGTGCGGCAGAAGACTGAAGAAGCATGACTGCGACACAGGGACTTTGTCCGTTTGTGGCTTGGTTGAGCCTTGAATTCCCAGGAGTAAAAATTGTGAAGGATTTGTGATGGACTGGACTCTGTGAACTTCAGTGTGGAGCAGGTCCTACCCAGAGAGCTGGACAAGGAAATGGGAGCTGTCTGCCATTGAACCCAGGTGAAAGTCTTGTGAATCCAGTTAGAATCTGGGACCATGTAAGGGGATCCAGGGAATCTGAGATCTGACCCAAGTCAAGATGAAAAGGCCTCTTCATGGGTACTGAGTAATGATGAAATTGTAGTTTACAAGTGACCTCGTGGTGGAGGGTTTGTGAACTTTCTAATGATTGTAATTGATTGGTGAATAAGTGACTGATTGAGTTAATTTAGTGAGTCCCATGAGTGGAAGACTTTGACTATTGTACTTTGAGATGATTATTCTTTGTTCTAAATATTGTGACCACTTTGGTGAAAACTATGTGGCCATTTTAATAATAAGCTGTTGTGAATACTATATTGTAATTTCCTGTGATAATTTGTAATACTGTGAATGCTGTACCTTGATTTTCTGTGAATGTTTTGCTTTGATTTGTTATGGAATAAAGAGTGTTTACTATACTGTTTAATCAGAACCTTAAAAAATGTTCACACTAGCATTCTTCTGGAAAGCTGCTTGTGCATGGCATTATAGGGATCCAGTGAGAAAGTCTTAGGACTCAATATCTGAAAAAAAATGGAGGTCTTGGAACACTATATATTGAAGAGCAAAAAGACTGGGCTTCCAGTCAAAAAAAAATCATACCCAGCAAAGCTAAGCATAATTTTGAATGAGAAAAAAATGGACATTTAATGGGGGGAGGAGAGGGAGAATAAAATAAAAAGCATACAGCAGAGAAAAAAGAAAACCTACAAGGAAGAAAAGAAAATATGGACAGTTTTCAATACAATGCATAGAATTTAATATATAGGCTGCCTTGAAATGGAAATGTATTGCTCTATATTTTGAATCCCGTATTCTGCTGTTCATGTTTTTTTTCTTTTCTTACTTTATATTTGTTTTAATATGTTTCTTTTTTCTTTTTGTGTTATGTTTTTAAGTTTTAGTAGTTAAGTCTAAAATATGATTTAAAAAAAAGCAGTCTATAACATCTATAAAAACATCTATATAATATCCTTAGAGACCTTCTGTCAGGTGATCTTCTGTTAGTCAATATTCTTTTGATACAAAATCAAAAGTCTATGAGTCTGTACATACAGAGAAAGAGAGAGAGAGAGGGGGGGGGGAGGGAGGGAGGGAGGGAGAGGGAGGGAGAGGCGAGGGAGAGGCGAGGGAGAGGCGAGGGAGAGGCGAGGGAGAGGCGAGGGAGAGGCGAGGGAGAGGCGAGGGAGAGGCGAGGGAGAGGCGAGGGAGAGGCGAGAAAGACATACACCATACACCCATACCCTATCTACCTTGCCTTATTGACCTTTTTTCCCAAGGTCCTATTCTCACTCCACATAGGGAGAGAATGGTGGAAGGGAGCATTAATTAGCCTGGGAGATAGAGGTCCTGGCTTGTAATGCTGACAGCCAAATACAAGTTAACAAATCACTTTACCTTTGCCAACGGCTCAAATTCCTATTTTGTAAAATAGGCCCTATTATCCTTGCCTGTCTCTCAGGGTTGGTAAGAAACTGCTGCTTCAATTTTAAAAAGAGGTCAATCCCTTGGAACATGCTGACTGATCCTGGCTTCTTTCCTGATAATTGAGATCTCACTAAATGGTTATCTGGGCCAAAATCAAAAGGGGAAGCTATGGTAGGTTTAAGGGAAAGAGTACCACTGTAATGTATGGGTGAATCAAAGTTCAACTTTCTACTGATGACAAGGCAGAACACATTTGACACCAATTAACCATGTTACTTAAAGGGCAGCATTGCCTAAGTGAAGCAGTCTGATATGGCATGGAGTTTGGAATATGGAAGATGACGTTTCATGGCCACAAGGAGGAGGTCAAGAGTAGTAGGTTATGGAGAAGTTACGAAAGGAAAGGGTACTTTGTTAGTCAAATCCATTCACTAAAATAGGGCATATGAACCAGACGCTCCAGGAGTTAGAGAGAGCAAGGGTCTGGAAGTATGCATAAACTTTTAATGGAATTTCAAAAACTGAAAGATGAATTCACAAGGATCTTTTCTTCTCTCTAGATAGACTAAGCAAAACATGGTCCTCCATAGACTCCAATGACTGTGCAGGCTTGGAGGTCTCATTCTCATCTTTTATTCCTACACCCTTCCTTTTCTCTGTCCTTCACTCCCTCTTTCTCCTCCTCCTTTTCCCACAATGGCCTTTATTGTTCCTGGTTTCAGTGACTCCAGATTTAGCTTCATATGCTCTGTTATCTTGGGGACCAAGATAATGGGAGAGGTACAATAGGTTTAAGGCTGCCCAACCCATGCTCTGCTTGACCTCAGATGACTTCAAGTCTTGTTTTGCCTGCAGAGAAGTCTAGGGCTTGTCATATGACCAGCAGCTTCTAGGCCAGGTGGGGGGCATTGAGATGCTGGTGAAGCAAAATACAATATAATTGTTATACATATACATGAATAAAGGACTATATCTTGATCTTTGGAATTTGTACTAATACATGTACATATGCACCCACACACACAAATATATACACATATAAGATAAGAATTAACATCTATGTAAGAAATTTTGGACATATTTTCATAATGTATCATTAGCATTTTCCCTGAATAATCCAAGCCTATTTTCCATGATTTAATGTTAAAATAATCCATTTTTCCACAAGGAGATTGATATTTATTGTATGGAGACTATGGAAAAAAAAAAGGTTGCACTTCTGATTGTTAAACATGCCTGGGGCTTTTAGGTGTCTGGCATCTTCTAACTGGGAATTTAGAGATACTGCTAACCCCATGCCAATAAGATGTTGGATGTGCAGATCAGATGAGATATTGGCATTTTTCCAAAGACTCCCCCTCTTTTTTTGGTCACCAAACATCTTATAAAGTATCTCCGTATTGTCATTCAATCTTGTCTATGAGCAAATGGGAACTGGTATTTTTTAAAATAATAAGTATCAAGATGTTTGTTTGATCTATACATCATCAATTGTTAAGGATTTTATAGAGGGACTGGGTTAGACTACACAGTATTCTCAGGTCCCAGTCAACACAGAAATTCAATCATTCCATATATGAGATAAAAAAAATGTCTCATACCCTAAAGCTAAAACTCTGAGGCCATTAGTCACCTATGTTTTCCATGAATGTTTTAGAAAAGTAATGAGGGGGGCGGAGCCAAGATGGCAGAGTAGAAACAGCTCATCCAACCACTCTGCCCCCAGATTCCCCCCAAACTATGTAAAAGGGGACTCTGAACAACTTCTGGAGCCTCAGCACCCACAGAACGACACAGAGAAGCTAACCTCCCACTGGGGACAGCCCAGCAGCCCTGCAGGAAGGACCAGCACAGCAGTCTGGGACCTGGGAGCGCGCAGAGCGCAGGAGCCGAGCCGAGCCCAGGTACGCGTGAGCCGAGGTTTTAGCCCCAGGGCGGCAGGGCCAGCAGCCGGCTGGAGGAACCCCAGAACACCAGGAGCTGTGGAGACTCCAGAATTATCAACATAGACATGCCTAGGACAAAGTAAGAGGTTGGTGTCCTATGGACTTTGGGACTGGTATTTAGGGAATGCGTCGGCTCCCTCCCCTGGGGGCTAGAAGCCACTGAGGAGACATGCTATTTTGCAGTTTTCAGAGGCGGCTCCAGCTCCCGGCCTCCAAATCCTAGGGAGATCCAGCGATCAGTCTTGGGGGGTAATCGCTCTTGCTTTAACCTCCCTGGATCTGGATTGTGATCTAGGGTGGAAGTTGTGGGTGGGTTTACAGCTTGCCAGAAACGGAAGTTGCCCCCCACACGTTCAGGATGAAAATTCCCCTATCTGGCCTTAAAGCCATAGTGTGGCAACAAGCCCAAAAGTCAAGTAATTAAGCGGCAACATGCCAAGGCAAAGGAAACAGAAAAATGCAACCCTAGACTCCTATTTTGGGGGCATAGAGCGGGAAAAGGACTGTGAGGTCAGAAGTCCTGCTCCAAAAGCCCCAGGGGAAAACATGAGAGGGTTGCAGGCCATAGAGGACCTTAAGAAGGACTTTAAAAATCAAATAAGAGAAGTGGAGGAAAAAATTGGAAAGAGAAATGAGAAGGATGCAGGAAAAGTATGAAATGAGGGTCAACAGCCTGACTGAGGAAAACAACACCTTAAAAAATAGACTAACTCAAATGGCAAAGGAGGCCCAAAAGGGCAATGAGGCGAAGAATGCCTTAAAAAGCCGAATTTGCCAGATGGAAAAAGAATCTCAAAACCTCACTGAGGAGATTCATTCCTTCAGAGTTAGACTGGAGCAAATGGAAGCTAATGACTTTATGAGAAAGCAAGATGCTGTTAAGCAGATCCAAACAAATAAAAGATTAGAAGGCAATGTGAAATATCTCATGGGAAAAACCACTGACCTGGAAAATAGATCCAGGAGAGACAATTTAAAAATTATTGGACTACCTGAAAGCCATGATCAAAGAAAGAACTAGAAATCACCCTTCAAGAAATTCTCAAGGAAAATTGCCCTGATGTTTTAGATCCAGAGGGCAAAATAGAGGCTGAAAGAATCCACCGATCACCTCCTGAAAAAGATCCCAAAAAGAAAACTCCCAGGAATATTATAGCCAGGTTCCAGAATCCCCAGATCAAGGAGAAAATACTACAAGCAGCCAGGAAGAAACAATTTCAATATTGTGGAAACACAATCAGAATAGCCCAGGACCTGGCAGCTTCTACACTGAGGGATCAAAAGGCATGGAATATGATATTCCAGAGGGCAAAAGAGCTGGGAATGAACCCAAGGGTCACCTACCCAGCAAAACTGAGTATTTGGTTTCAGGGGAAAATATGGTCATTCAGTGGAATAGAGGACTTTCAAGCATTCTTGAGGAAAAAACCAGAATTGAATAGAAAATTTGACATCCAGACACAAGAAGGAAGAGATGCCTGACAAGGTAATCAGGGAAAAGAAATCAAAAGGAACTTATCAAAGTTGAACTATTTACATTCCTATATGGAAAAGCAATAACTGTGACTGATGATATCTTTCTCACTATGAAAATAATGGAAGAAGGGGGTGTGGTCATATGAATACATATGTGAATGTGTGTGTATATGGTTACAGTTATATATGGATAGAGGGCATAGGTTGAATTTGTTGGGAAGGGAGAATACTCAAGGGATGAAATTATGAGGTGAGAGAGAAAAGTAGCAAGAGGAGATGGGGAGAGATAGGGTAGGGTAAACTATCCCATGTAGAAGAAGCAAGGGGAAGTGGTTGCAAAGGAGGGGGAGAATAAGGAAGGCTAAAAAGGCAAAACCACATTCACATTGAATTTGGTTCAGGGAGAAAATGACATACATAATAAATAGGATATCTCAACCTGCAGCAGGATAGGGGGAAGGGGGATGAGAGGAGTGATGATGGATGGGAGGGCATCCTTGGGGGGAGGGGAGGTTGGAAGTACCCACTATAGAAGGGGGACAGAATCATGTAGGGAATGGACCAGGTGGGGGGTGGGATGAGTGGGAGGGAATTATAAGCAGCCTTGTACAATATATCTACTATGATAATGTTTTGCATAGCTAGACATGTACAACATATACTGAGTAACTTATCTCCCCAGAGGGAATGGGTGACAAGGGAGGAAGGAAATGGATCTGAAATTCGAGGTCTTAACATTAAATGTTTCAAATATATATAAAAAAAAGTAATGAGATATCTGAGAACAAGTCTTAAAAAGACTGAACCCAATTAGCAACATGTTCTTAATACTTCAATAGTTCTATGATCTCATCAATGTGGATCATTCTCTTAAACTGCAAATTGCAACTCCTGCATGTCCTCCCAAGACTCTATGGCAGATAGGCAAAGAGCCTTGGTCATGTTCTTTTGACACACCAGTGCAGCACACATACTATGCATTGGTTATCTGTCACTCTTGCTAGGTTAAAAAAATCCATCTTTTTACCCCCTAGACCTGATGACATGCTTCATCCTGCAATCCCTGCGGAAATTTCTGTCTATAGTACAATTAGAACCTTCTCTTGTCCACCATCCACTGGATAATCATTAATTTGAATTCTTGCAGGGATTCTTAACCTGGGATCCATGAACTTTAAAATAGATAGATAGGTAGATAGATAGATGTAGATATATATAGCTATATAGATATAGACAGATCTATCTATCTATATAGATAGATAGATAACTGTACTTCAGGGAAACAATTGACTTCTTTTGGAATCCTACATATTTTGTGCATTTAAATATAAAATTCCAAGAATGGGTCCATAGGTTTTAACAAACTGCCAAAGGAATGCATGAAATAATAAAAGTTAAGGAACTGTGTTTTAGAGGATATAGAATTCCATAGACACCAGTTGTTTACCTATTCTAGGAATATGATGCTCACTCTAATGCCCAAAGTGGTAACTGAATGTTATCTCCCTTCCCTTCCTCTCTCCTTTCTACTTTCTTTTCATACCCCATCTCCAATTTCAAGACATTGATTTCCAGGTCTACAAAGCATTTGTGTATCTCAGAGCCAAGAGCATGAAACTTTTACCCACATCAGAGCTGGTAGCCAAATTTCCCTACCATCAGTTACACAGCATACTCAGCACCAAGTGATTAAAAAAAACTTCTTACAAGTTAGTCCCAGAATGCCTTTGCTCCCTTACAGTTGAAGGAATGGTCATTAAAAGTAATCTCTGTCAGGAATAGCATGGGAGGAAAATTAATGAGAACAGAATGTTTAAAGGGAGAAAGGGAAGATAGGTCTGACCAGGATGACCAGCAAAATATTTCAAGGACATGACAGAAACCAGTCAGAAGCAATGAACTATCTCTATAGGCAATGCCAGAATCTATGAAGGTAAAGCCATCCAGGAGAGGGCAGCTCAGCTTGAACCAAAGCCAAGAGAAGGCTCAGCAGTGCTAATCAGAGTAAGTTCTGCATTAACCTTAGAAAAGACTTCCCACACAATCAGCATGACAGGGATGCAGTTACTTACTTATTGATGAGTCAGAATCTCACTGATAATGAGTCGCTCTGCCCTAGCAAAGGACAACCAAGCAACAACCAATGGTGGCCTTTCCCCGATACGCTGGATATTCCTAGGTTGTGCCATACTGCTCCTTGGTTTTGGAAGATACAGCCAAATAGGGTGCAAATTGGAGAGAAATAACGAAACAGCTGGGCAAGCAGACAACAAGCTCCAAGGAGGGCAGCTGGTAAGAGAACATATATGGGACCTGCCTAGTATCAAAGGCATAAGCAATATCCTGTCCTCAACCAATACAGCAACAAGTTAAATTCAGTGGAACACCTGAGAAATTCTGTTTTCCCAATGAAATGAAATTTCTCTGAAGGTTTTGCCAAGGTCTAGAACTTTTTATAATACGCAACTTTTGGCAGAACAGAAAGCTCTGGAGACAATGTCCCAGAAAGGCAGATTGTTTTGTCCCTTGATGAAATAGCTAGTGATAGCAAAGGAAATTGATTATGACATGATTTCAGTTCAAAGGTTCAAATCAATTCAATTGCACAAATACTCATGTAATGAAGGTTTCACCTCATTGAACATTAGCATCTTCACTTTGATGGTCTATTAGACATAGGGTACATATTATAACAACATATTTTAAACTAATGAGGTCAGAGACCATATACTATATTTCAGGGTCAATAAAGGGACCATGGCGGGGCATGCTGGAAGATTCAACCATATTCTAAAGACAAATAAAATGTCACTAGAGTAAATAACAAAAAAGATTTCTCTGCATACAATTCTAAACAATTTGGGCATTGGTCTTCCTTCTTTTGAAATTATTTGGTATAGAAATTAGATGCAAAAATGGTATTACTTATAGATGAATATTACCTTCTGTGGCCTTATTTCTCTGGGGAAAAATTCTTGTCAAAGATTATTTTTAAAATGTTTCTTCTGAACGCAGAGACAAATTCCCCCTTCTCTTATTTTTTGCCATGTTTTTGGCAATGTGGTCTTCTCCATCCTGTTCTCATCTAGGCCCTCGAATGACAGGAAGAGTTTACATTAACATAGGAGTCGATCAAATTTTATAGAGTACTATCTTCACAATAATGCTGTGAAGTAGAGAGTATTTTAAATACGTGTGTAATGGGAATCTGAAGATCTTCCCTGCCCCTTGGCCCCTTGATAGGCTTTAGTGAATCAGAGAACCTTCCCTGATTTGAAAATATACTCTGCCCCCTAATAGGCTGAATGTGGCCTGTGGCAGGAGGCTTGTTTTTCGGGAATGCTCACACATTGTTACTTTGTGATTGGGCAGTGGGTCAAGAGGATTGTGACATTCTCTGACCCAGGAGAAGGCTATATATACCCTGATGTGAGATTTTGCTTTGGGGGTCACTTTGGGAAGAGTTGTGTGATTTGGCTGGATGAGACTGGGCAGCCACTGAGCCCTCTGGCTTTGAAAACCCAGATGTTGGTGCTTCCATCTCTGGTAACTAACTAGGTGTGGATGTCTGATAGTAATTAACTAGGTCAGAGAGCTGGAAGCCCTATCTTCTGATCTGTTTCTCTGTCTTTTTTGTCTGCTTGTAACTTCTGTTTTTATTCTCTGAAGTTCAGGGCGCTGACTTTTTCCCCTGAACTAGCTAAATGATATATGTTTGATTAAAGTAAGATTGTAACCCATTTTGAGTTGCTTTCCTTTAGAAAAACAGATCTAAGAACCTTTGCTAGCAGCCATCCTGGGTATGCTAGGGTACTTGCTGCTACAATGGGAAAATTGAATTTCATAAAAGTGAAACATGACACTACCAGCAAGGACATCATCCCAAAGTAGGTTAGGCAATATCACAAGATCCTAGACCTCTAGACATTTGATTCCTTGCTTTCCAGATCATTGCAGATTTATATTTTGTCATATGAAGCACTCAAAGTGCAGTTGATCAATCCACCAGCCAACTTGGAAGAAGGTTTCTAGTAGTTTTGGTTTAACCTTATGCTAATAGTTCTATCGGTGATTTGGATGCATAGATAAATGTTACCAAAGATGTGGATGACAAGCATATGACTTTTGTAGAACATGAAGTTGGAAGGCATAGCTGACATACTAAATGACAATAAGAATTCAAAAAAAATCTCGACAATTTAAAACAATGGGGCTAACTGAAATGATAAAATTGCTAAGGGATAAATCTAATTAACCTTACATTTCTGTTTAAAAAATTAATTTCTCAACTATAGAATGGGGGATATATAGTTAGACAACAATTGTTTCAAAGCAATCTGTGGAGATTAATGGTCTATGAGCACAATGGAAGTCTATAGTGTGATGCAGTAATTATGGAAGGTAATGTGTTAAGGGACTCATAACTTCCAGGGAAAAGGAGATTCTAGCCTGACTGTATTCTGTCCAAGGGAGGTCATAACTGAAGTGTTAGTTTAGCTTCCAGATTCCACAATTTAGGAAGTAATTTAATAAAGTGAAGATCACCAAGCAGAGGGCAACCAGAATATTGAAAGGATTCAAGTTCATGTCAGAGGAAAATCTATTGAAAGGAGTAGAGATAACCTGGTGAAGAGAAAACTGATGTTAGGAAAGCAAGGGTCTTGATAGCTCATGATAGCTGTCTTTCAAGATTTGAAGGGCATGGAATCCCACTTATAAGTAGCCTAGATGTATTCCATTTAGCACAAAAGAGCAAAACTAGCAGCAGTAGGTTAATGTTGGAAAAAGACAAATTTAGGCTTATTTTAAGAAAACAAACTTGACAATTAGAGCTAACCAAAGGAGGAATGGGCTGCTTCAGGTGGGAACAATTTCCCCTCTATTTGGATTGGTCTTCAAAGAATGGCTAATAACCATGTGTTTGCTATGTTATAGAATAAATCAATCTTCAGCTATGGATTGGAATGGGGGGTCCAATGGTCACCATCATGATCACCACCAACAATGAAAAAACAAAGTCAGACTTTGTAATGTGATTTACCATCCCTGCTATTCCCCCATATATACTGATTTCATACAACTCCTTCCAGTGGTAACAGAGATGACAGAGTCCCATGAGGAGCAGCAATAGAAAAGATCATGGCCCCATAGACCTACATAATTGGCACAACAGCTGAGAGCAGCAGCCAGAGATTGACTCCTGTGAATGCCTTATTATTACTCAGCAGTTGGTTAGCCCTTCTTGACTGTGGATGTTCTTCGATGATTACTTGCTGTCAGGATGTCACCTACTTTGTGGAGTTAAGACTAAAATAAGGGAAACTCTCACAAACATAAATCCTGGTTGGAATGGTGTACAGAGAACCTATCCTATACCTCTTATTACCTTCTATCTCCTATCTCCTTTACTTCCTTGGCATTTTGAGGGTAGATTTATAAATAATGAGAAAGTTATTTTAGCTTGTGGAATATCAGAAGCATATCATATTTGGGATAAAAAAACCTGGGTTCAATCCTAGTACTGACATTTACTACCTGTGTAATTTTGGATAAATCATAACTCTGCCTTAGTTTCCTCCATTGTAAAATAAAGAAGTTGGACTAGACCTCTAAGGCTCCTTTCAACTCTATTGCCTGTCATCCCATTTATGCATTTTCCTTTCTTGAATTCTACATACCCATTTCTTAAACATCATAGAAAGCCTGATTGTGAAGAATCATTGCCAATATTACCAGATACACCTTTCAATCACAAGTTCTTTGTATATGTAGAGTACTGCATAGATTCCCCATTTTGGCATTCAATTATTACTTATTCTATTACACTAGGTTTTATATCTGTAGTATTATGCTAGTGTGATGGACTCAGAATAAAGTGTAGTTGTTTGGGGTACTCTCTGTATCACACAGAGATGAAGTGTGATGAACTTCTTGGTCCCAGATTAGAAACCAAATAGAGACAACTAGAATCAGAACTTTGCTTATTATTGAACAAATTATTGTATTTGAAAATAATGGAACATTATCATGGTGTAAGAAACAGTAAAGGATGGTTTCAGAGAAACTTAGGAAGACTTCTATGAACTGATGGAGAGTCAAGGGACCAGAATCAGAGAGCAATTTATACTATAAATAAAATAATAAATAAAATAAAAGTTGTAATAAAAATAAACTACTTTAAAAGAAAAGAATTTAGATTGATGCAATGATCAATAATGATTCTAGAAGACAGATGATAAAGAATGATAGCTATCTCTTGAAAGACTTTTGTTGTTGTTCAGTCATGTCCAACTCTTCATGACCCCATTTTGGGGTTTCTTGGAAAATATATTGGAATTATTTGCCATTAACTTCTCCAACTCATTTTACAGAAGAAGAAACTGCATCACAGCCAGTAAGTGTCTGAGGCCAGACTTAAATTCAGATCTTCCTCATTCTAGGCCCAGTTCTCCATCCACTGAGTCATCTAACTGCCCCCTTGAAAAATTGGAGGAGGAATAAATATGCTAAGTAAGACACATATGGCTAATGTGGGAATTGGTTTGCATGATTCTGTAATTGTTTCAAGGGTCCTAGTTTCCTTTTTATTCCCAGTGGGATGGAGAAAAAATAAATTATGGTTAATTAAAAATATTTAACTGAAAAAATTAAGGGTAGAGGCATGAATCCAATCCCTGTCCTCTTCTCTTTATACATCCATGAGAAAGACCTGCTCAGGAGCATGCAAATCCTCTGAGTGAGTTTTACTGGGTTCCTCTATATAGGACAAGCATATTGAGTGACTTTGCATTTTAAAATAAACTCGGAGGAGCTATCATTCTTATGTCACTGAGTACTACTAGAGGAAGAAAGGTACACATTTATGAAAAACAAAGTAATAGCTTTACATAGAGGAAGAAAAACAAATTAAAGAAGGAGAAAACATTTTAAAGGAAAATAAATTGATTCCACCTGGATACTGTTGCCAGGTGAGCTCTGCACTGAGAAGATGCCTTTGTCTGAGTTGAGAAGCTTTCAGAGTCAAGTCAATGGAATTAGAAAATATCTTTTATTTCATAAATGTTAATGAGTAAATGGATCCCTGGAGCATTATTTCTCTCCTTGTACTAGAAAAAAATCAGACATATACTCACACAGAAAAGAGAGAAAAAAAACCTAATAGACAGTATTGTCAATGGATGATCAACCTGATGGGAATCCAACTTTGCCAATGCTTTAAGCAGAGTGCTTCTTCCCTTTTAGGGCTCCTAGACTGCAGAGCAAATAAAAAGCCCCTTTGTTTCATGAGTACCTTTCCAAAAAGAACTTTAAAATGAGTGAGAGGAAAGAAAAATCATCTCAGTTCAAAATTATTATAATCTGGAAAAAGACTCTTGAGATAAAAAAGATGTATCATCAAAGAAAATGGCTTTTAGATAGTTGGTGTGCCATTTCCATGGAGAAGAAACAGACTGTCCTAAGCATCACAATGTTTATCAAGAAAAAAAAGGGACTTGAATGTAGACTTCATGAGAAAAGATTGGCTGCTTTCCCATTGCTCTGAACCTACTTCTGGTTGAACTCAGATGCAGAGACTGAAAAAACTAAATGATTTCCAAAAGAATGTCAATGGGAAGGAAACTTTGTTTAAAATGTTAAGTGCAGCATGGCAGAGAGCTGTGAAGAAAGAGACAGGATTGAAAATTAGACAGCATAGGTCTGAGCCAGCCAATAACACTGGAGACCTGTTTCAGCTCACTGAGCCTCAGTTTCCAAACTACCAAATGGGACAAGAGCTAAGATACAAACATCAAATAAGCAAATGTAAGTAAAATGTGTTTTTAATCATTAGCCACTATAGAAATGCAGGTAATTATTATTGTCAAGTTGAATATCATAAATATTTTCAAAAAGAAAAAATGACTTAGTGATGAAAAGAGAAGAGAGATCATCCAATTTGTCAAATATCAACCCAACGATAAAGCAAAATTTCCAAGTAGGACGTCTTATCCTTAAGTGTCCAGTATAAGCCAAGGCAAAAGTATTGTGACCAGCATGCTAATAGCTTGGTCAAGAGTCATTGACCTTCTTTGTATCCTAAGATATGCAGTGCTGTGTGAGTACTGACTCTGATTGTGAAGAGAGGGGGCTGATGTTGGACACAGGACTGCCAGAGAGATTTTTTTAAAAGACAAAACCTTAGAGAAAAAGATGACCAACATAATGGCAAAACCATGCCAGTGAGCTCAGGGAAGCCAGGGCCTTATAAGCTTTTGAACAGGGCCCCTTTCCATTGAAGGGGGAATGGGTGGGCTTCAAAGACATAGATATTTGAAGTCATTAGGTCAGACACTCTTCAGTTAGAGTAATTGCTTTTTTGGTCTATATAACTGTAATTAGTTACATAGACATTCCTATATGTCTATATAGGACATTCCTATATGCTGACATTACTATAGTTTTTCCTATTACTTATTGAAAAAACCTGTAAATTAATTGCCCACATCTCATTACTGGTTTACTGGCAAGAGGAGGCTTATTGGAAGATACTGAACTTCTGGGGTTGCCTCTTTCCCACTCCTTTTCTTTTAACTAGGAAGGCTGAAGTTTGAAGAACCAGACACAAACTTGTCTGGGAGTGGGTGGTATTACATGTGTTTATTTCTTTTTACTTTATTATGTTTTTTATGTGAACTAATTAAGCCTGGTGTTCAATTTGAACTTATTGTAGGAACATAGATTTAGAGCTGGGACATTAAAGACGATCTAGTTCAACCCCCTCATTTCACAGAGTCGGAGTCAAAGATCTATTAAATCAACTCCTTTAATTATTTTAATTTAATTATTTATATACTTATATGTTATATATAAATATATTTATATAATTTAATTATTAATAATTTAATTAAAATATTTTAATTCAGGCAATGAACTCAACTCTGTGGAACACCTTTTATTATATTACAATATGGAAATGCTTGCTTTATTCCATAAATTAAAAATTAAATAAAAAAGGACTATACCTGCCATCAAGAAGTTCATAATCTAATGGGAGAAGACAAAACAAACAGAACCTAAAAAGCAGGGGAGGCTGTGTGGGAACATGAGAACACAAGGAAGTCCTGTAGCTGGAGTGGAAAATGATCAGAGGAGCTAAGAATTTCAGAGTTGATTTCATCTTGCAAAATGAGATTCTGGAGATAATTTAAAGTTAGAGCTATTACAGAGTAGACTGGCCTGCAGCTTGGTGGCTCAAGGGAAAGAACACTGGGCCAGGAGTCAAGGAGAAATAGGTTCAAATCTGACCTCAGACACTTAAAAGCTGTGTGACCCTGGGAAAATCAGTTAACCTCTGTAAAATGAAGATAAAAAGGTACCTATGTCACAGACTTGTTGTGAGGATTAGATGAGATCATGGACCTTAGCACAGTGACTGGTACATGATATGCACTATATAATTCTTATTTTCCTCCAAGCCCCTTGTAAGGTAGTAAAGGACAGAAGCCTGGATATCTTCAATGGGAGGGAGGTTGACATCTTCCTACTTCAGGAATAGGTTTAAAATAAAAATAGGACTTACAAAGTACTTTCCAGCTTTAAGATTATAAACACCTTCTACACTTCACCATGTTATTTCCCTTCACAAATACTATCTTTTTTTCTTCCCCAAATCTCTGTCTAGAATATCTCATGGAATCAGTATTCCAGGGTCAATAGCACAGATAATTAAGTGTGAATGTATACTTCATGTCTCAGGAAAATATGGCTGTTACTTTTATTATTTCAGAGAAATCTTAGCTTTCAATGTGACTGTCCTCTTAACTTATTGTTCTCATGACTAGTCACACAAGAAGCTTTGATCCTGATTTTCATCAAAGATAATCTACAATAGTATACAAATCTAGACAATATTATACCATCACCACTTCTTTTTTAAATAATAGATACCTTTTGCTCTTATATCACATTCATTTCTTAATATGTCCTTCCACCACATTTCCCCTTTTAATAGGTAGCATTTAGCTCATAAGAGGTAGCATGTATATAGCACCCAAAGGTTTGCAGAGTGCTTTACAAATATTATCTCATTTTATCCTCACAAAACCCCCAGAAAGGTAGGTGTTATTATCTCCATTTTATAGGTGATAAAACTGAGCTAGGGAGAATTTACCTACCTAAAGTCACAGATTAATAAGTGCCTGAAGCTGGATTTGTGCTCAATTCTTCCTTACACAAGGTCCAGTATACACTACACCAACTGTTTACCTTACTGCACCATCTACATCTTAATGCAATCATGTACAAAGTTTAATTTGCACTTCAAAACATAAATTTCATATCTTGTTGTAAAAGAAAAATGTTTCTAATATGATGATGGAGAAATTCTGTAATAGTGTACTCATAGTAGAAAGAGCTAGGTGACACAGTGGATACAGTGTCCAGCCTGAAGTCAGGAAAACCTGAGTTCAAATCCAGTCTCAGAACTTACTAGCAGTATGACCTTGGCCAAGTCAGTCAATCCTGATTGCTTCAATTTTCCCATCATTTAAATGCCCTGGAGAATGAAATGAAATATACTCCATTGTCTTTGCTGAGAAAACCCCAAATAGTGTCACAAAGTTGGGCAGAAGAATAAATAGTAGAAAGAGCTATTTATTGAAAATCAGAACAATCGGACTCAATTTCTAGCTTTACTTTGGCTCACAATATCATATGGAAGAGGCATCTTTTCTCAGAGGATTGTTGTGAAGATAAATGAGATAACATGTAAATCACATTGCAGAACTAAGGTACCATATACATTCTAGTTAATATCATTATCATCATCATCATCAACATCAACATCAACATCATTTTGGAACCCTCCTTTAATATACCATCATCCTTTTTTAACACCATTATTGATACTTGGGAGAAAAAGAAATATCTTTTGAAAGTCGTTAAATTATTCTAAAATGTCATAAATGCATAAAGTTTTTTAAAAGCAATGAAAAATGAGCATATTAAATAAATTACAGGAATATTTTAATTCAACAACAGAATCTAAACTAGAGACAAAGAAGCAACTTATGAAATGAAAAGTAACAGAGAATTAAAATATTAATGAGAGCACAAAAAGGCATAAAAGTATAAAAATCAATATCTAATGAGAATGAAATAGAAAAAAATTGAAAGTCACCAGACTTAAAAAACAATTAATGTCAATGTAGGAGTAAGCGAGAGATTTGTAAGAAAAATCAAGATAATAAAACCTTAGATTAATAGAGATCTTGGAAAGTACAGAAAAACTAAAAACCAATTAGATGCCATATATGAAAAAATAATTGGATACAATTTCTCTGAGTGGTCAACAGGTAATATATCACAAATGGAAAGAGTTCATGAGAAAGCATAATCAAAATCTCCAAGATATCTAATTATTAAACATAAAACTTCAAATACAAAAAGAATTTTTCAAGCATTAGGATAAAAATTAAAAAATATATTTCTCAAACTCTACTCTGAATTTCTAAGCAAAAGCATAAGGACTACAAAGCTGATTTTTAAAATCTTTTTTAAAAGGATTTAAAAATAATGGTTCAGAAGTGAGAATGAAATAGTCAATGTGAATGTTCTAATTAAAGGCAGGATGATGACATTCAAAAATAATAAAGAGCTGAAAACTAAGACTTCTAGGACTGTGCCATGGTTTGGGAAATGGGAACTGATGCAAAGGACAGTTACCTAAATGGGTGCAGCTTGACCACACTAGGAAGGCTGCCCAGTCCTAAACATCAAAGGAGGAAATGGAACACAGAGAACAATCCCTCATTGGTGCCAAAATCCCTCAGAGGAAGTCACAGAAAAGAGTGAGAGGCATGAAAGACTGTTTGTTCATCCCAGTCTTAATGCGCAACATCACAAAGGTAAAGGGAGAGGAGGGAGAATCAAGGTAAGAAACAGTGGAGGGGTGGGAGACAGGAACACACTGGTTGGAGGAGGAGTCCAACCAAATGGTCGTGGAAGGTGGGGAAGGAACCAGGGCTAAAAGATGGCGTTCACTGCAGTTCTACTGATAATTTCTGGGAAAAGGAGGAGGAAAAAATTGGTTGAGGTTAAGGGATGAGGCCCAAACCCAACTGGTAATCTGATAACCTTTTGAGGAAATAATGGTGACAGGCATAGGACACAGAAGACAGTCTGTCCTTGTTGGTTCTAGTCATGTAGGACAATTTCTTGAAGAATAGGGAGTAAGGTAGGCTGAAGGCAGTGAGAAGCAAAAGCATGGGTCCTTCACTGGGGAAGATGAAGCAAATAAAAGAGCAAAGACCATCTGCACTATGAGAAATGATGAATTCAATTATCTTAGAAAAATATGGAAGGACTTGTAAAAAACAATAAAGAGTGAAATGAGCAGAACCGAGAGAACATTGTATATAGTAACAGCAATGTTGTTTTAGAAGGACTTTGAGGGAATAAGTTATTTTAACTATTATAAATACCAAAATTAACTATAAAGAACCTATGAAGAAAGACACTATCTGCATCCAGAAAAGGAACTGATAAATAGAAATATGAATAGAATAACTTTACACATATATCTATTTATATCTAATGGTGACCTTCTCTAGGGGTGGGGGGAAAGAAAAAAGAAATATAAATTATAACTTTGTCATATATTTAAAAGGAATAGCAAGATATAGATAGATACATATACATACAGACATGCACAGATATATCCAGACACTCAGACATTGTGTGTATACACATACATATATATACATATATATGTATATATGTATACATATGTATATATATATATGTACACACACATTGGACTTGCAGTTTCATGTGCAATCCTCTTTTTATTGTACTATGTTATAGAAATGCTTGTTTTATTCCATAAATTTAAATTTACAATAAACATATCGTGCTGCACTGAAATAAAGCAAATCATTGAGAGAAAGAGATCCTGCCAGAAAAGAGGTGGGTAGAGCGGTAGAAATAGATAGCCTTCCAGGAGAGGAGTCAATCCTTTCAAATACAAGGATACCAGGCAAGCCTAGACATGATACCAACATAGAAAGAGGATAGAATTTTTGTGATAACACAGGAGGGAACCTCAAAGCCCTGAAATGGGAAGGAGAGTATCTACCTCAGATTTGTACCCTGAGAAAATTTCTTTGTGACCTCAACCTAGTTATAGTTCAGTCTAAGACTAATGTGATTTTCAGATCCAAATTGATGGAAAGGGTTTCCATGTAGAAAGCTCTATATACAGATGAAATAACAGATCTGGATCCCTATTCCCTTGCCCCCCCCCCAATATCTGTGAAAGAACCCTCTAATTCCTAGTTTCTTTCAAAGCTCAGCTCCACCTCTACCTCCTTCACAAGGCTTTTTCTGATCCTTACTGAATGAGGCAAAGTTCAGTTCCCCTTGGTCACCTCAAACCACCAATAATGACACCCATTAGTCCAGATAACAAAAACAAGATAGAAAAGAAAAAAATAAGCCTTATGGAGTTACTTCATTTCTACTAGGGAAAATTGCTACAGATAAAGATAGAAAAAATGAGTGAATTGAATAATAAAAAAAAGGGCTCTGATAAAACTCCTCTTCCAAATCTTGCCCCAGAAATAATCTTCTACCTATTCTATGCAATTATATATATGTGTGTGGACATATATACATATGCTGTAATGGTAAGCAAAGAAGTAGTTAGCATCTTGTTTTGGCTATTTAACTATTTAGCACCTTGTTTCAGTTCATGATTGTATCAAGCATTAAGATCCAGAACTTGTGAATCCCACAGTGGGCAGAAGTTCCTGATGTTACAGGAAGGGATGGAACAGGGAGGAGCTAATACCATATATAAGGAAAAGCCCAAGCTAGAGAGCCAGAATTGCTGAGAGACAGAGACAAAGAGAGGATATATATTCATATACACACACACATACACACATACATATGCGTGTATGTGTATATGATATGTATATGTATGTGTGTATACATATATAAGTATGTATTATATGTATACAATATATTATATGTATGTGTATATGTGTGTATATTTATATCTATCTGTATCTAGATACAGATAGATATAGACACATACACACATCTGAATATTCTTACATGGCTACATCCTGTCTCCCTACAGTAGGATGCGAACTCCTTGTGCATGGTAATTGTTTCTTCTCTTTCTTTTCATCTCCAGCACCTAGTACAATGTCAGGCAAATAATACACATTTAATAAAGTCTTCTTGATTGACTAGTTGAAAGGCAATCCTGGAGAAAGAAAACTATAAATCAATGCTCCTAATGAACACAGATGTAAATGTATTAAATGAAAAATGAAGAAACAGAATAGAGCAACCCATTAAAATTAATTCATGTCCAAGTAGATTTTTTTTACATTTAAATTATTTTTTGTTTCAAGTTCTGAACTATTTGCCTCTCTCCCTCCCTCCCCATGCTGCACTAGAGAAGGCCACCATTTGACGCAGAGGTGTGTATGTGTGTCTGTATACAATATTATATATACATATGTATATAATTTATATGTCTATATGTATGTAAGACATATACATTATATTTGTGCATGTATATTTTATATGTATTTAAATACATCCTATGTCTAGGTCTATTTATTGATTCTCTAGAGGGGGAGAACACACTTTTATATTTAATCTGATTTATTAACATTTTCTCCATTGCTTTCTTAAGTTTAGAAACAACAAAACGGTCAAGCCAGGCTTAAATAATTTGATAATTTCCAAAGTGTCAGTGACCAAACTGAAAATAGAACAATCTTCTCTCTGCTTTGATTTCACCCTTTTGCAACAGTGAGAGGTCCATGTGTTATAAATTGTATATATTTTCAGTCTTCTAATGTCTTAACCAGTCTTGTTGTGTTTCTTCTTTTTTTGTCTCAAAAAATATTATTTGTAATATGAGATGACTCTCTAGTTACAGTTTGGGAAAGGGGCAATAGGGGAAATTATGGTGACGAAAATAAATAAAAACTTATTTTGATATGTTAGTAGATGAAATGGAACAACATAGTTAAAAAGATAACATAGTAATTAATTTCCAGATTTAATGCAATCTATTAAAAATGCTTGTGTTTGTGATTTAAATACAACTAGTTCAAAACATAATGGAAGGTAAATGGGTGGGGGGGAGAATACAAAGGAGGATTTTTTTTAAGGTCATGTTAAAAAGATGTAGAGAAGGTAGCCTTGACCACCAGGATTTTGAAATGGCAGTTATTATCAGAGCTATAAATTATTGAACAAGAAATGAAATGAATAAACCAAGAGGACCTAATAAAATAACCATAATTAGATTAAAATCTGTATTTTAAAAGTGAACATCTTTCAATCTGTTGAAAATAGCTACTACAAGATTTTCTTTCAATATTTACTGGGAAAAAATAAATTTAGATCCATCCTTGACATCCTATACTATTTAACTGAATTAATCAAATCAAATCAATTTGATTTTGTTTGCTATTTAATTGGATTGAACATATAGAATACTCAGTTATATCTGGATCACATTAAAAATGTGTTTTGTTTTTTACATGCAACTGGGAAATAAGATATATAGGCACTGGGGTATAGAAATCCATCTTGCCCTACTAGAAAGCTAGGGAGGGGCTGAAGGAGGATATAAGAGAGAACAGATTGGGCGAAGGGGTATTCAGTATGCTCTCTATGTTGTGGGGGGGCGGGGGTAGGGGAAAGATGGGAAAAAAAATTTGTAACTCAAAATCTTGTGGAAATGAATGTTGAAAACTAAAAATCAGTAAATAAATTCTAAAAAAGGTTATTTTCTTGAAAAAATGTTAGAAGAAAAGGGTGTAGTGTTTATCTCAACTGTGGAGGAGTGAGATATTTTTATCTATTAAATAAAAGTAAGAAATTATAGGGGAAATGGTAAACAGATCAGATTGCATAAAATCTTTTTTAAAGTCTGTACAACAACAAAATATGTATAAAAATAAAAATAAATAAAAGAAACTGGCAAAGTACCTGAGGCAAATATGACAGATAAAAAATGTATATTGAACATACACAAAGAACTGATAAAATATTCAAAGGATGTATTTTCCTTTTTAGATAAATGGTCAAAGTATGAACAGGTAATTTGTTAAATAGTTTCTACAAATTTTAAAAGTGGTGATTTGAATAAGTTTTCTATTTCCCCAATAATTAATAAAACAGACATTAAGAAAAGCTCTGAAGTATCATCTAACATTCAACAAAATGGAAAAAAATGTAATTTTTTAAAATGATAAACCTCAGTGTAGCCAAAGCTATGAAAAAAGAGGCTCACTCATGAATTACAAATTCATGGATTGCTTTTGGAGTAGAATCTTGTAGTAAACTGTAGGAATTATTATTATTATTATTATTATTTTGCTTTATTGGAGGGCAATTGGGGTTAAGTAACTTGCCCAAGGTCACACTACTAGGTTTTTTTGTTTGTGTGGGTTGTCTGAGGCCAGATCTGAACTGAGGTCCTTCTGACTCCAGGGCTGGCGCTCTATTCACTGAGCCACCAAGACGCCCCCGGTAGGAATTATTTTTATGATTTTCAAAGATTAAATACTTAAAAATTGTAATGTCTCATTTAATAAATTGATTATAGGGATATATACTAAGAACATTATCAAATAAAAGTTATTTTTGATGAAAATTACCTATAGCTTCTATGTGTATATAAATGCACATATATTAATACATTATATTCTGTATCTATCAATATAGATAGTTATACATGCATATTCAAATATATGTGTATATCATTAGAAGTAACTTATATACCTAACAATTGGTGAATACCTGGCTGAACAAAAGTAGATACATTTCTGGAAGTTTCTGGAAGTCTTATATTCATTTCAAACTCAACATGCTAAAATTGAACTAATTACTTTTTACTAACTAATAAAACCCATTTTTTCTAGACTTTCCTATATCTTTTGAAGGACCCTGTTACATAATTCACCTAGTTTTATAACTTTTGTTGTCTTGGATTTTTCCCTATCCATCATTATTGTTTTAACTTAACATATCTTGCAACAATCTTTGTTTTCTTTTCATCCATAAACCTACTTTGAGGCTCTCATCTTTCCACTGAATAATTATGCTAATTTGCTAGTTGGTCTCCCAGCTTCCAAACTCACTTCTTCAATCTGTCTTCCACTCAGTTGATAGAAAATAACTGCCTAACACACAAATTCAAATATTGGGCTTTTCCTACTAAAAATGTTTTGTGTTCCATCCTTTCAGTTGTGACCCCATTTGGGGTTTTCTTGAAAAAGATACTGGGATGGTTTGCTATTTCCTTCTCCAGTTCATTTTGGAGATGAGGAAACTGAGGCAAACTGGGTTAACTAACTTGCTTAAGATCACACAGGAAGTGCTTGAGGCCAAATTTGAATTCAGGGCTTCCTGACTCCAGATCTGGCACACTATCTAGCATTCAGCAGTTCCCCATTATCAATATGATAAAATATAGACCTTTAGCCTGGCATTTAAGACTAATCTTCCTCCCATCACCCTTTTATATAATTGAAATATGTATTTTCAAGCCAATCTGGAGTACTATTCCCTTTACTAAATATTCCTTCTTCTTTGTTGCATTCATACCAGACATTCTCTGTGTCTGGATTGAATCCCTCCTCGCTGCCTTTTGGAATCCTTGTCTTCTTTGAAAGTTCATCTCAGGTGCAAAGTCCTTCAGGAACTCTTTTCTACTATCTTCCCTTCTCCCAGGTTGTAAGGGTTTTCTTCTTCCTCAAGTTTTTTTGTATTATATTTATTTTATGATATAATGAATACATATAGAACTCTAAGGTTTGCAATGTACTTCACATACATGATCTCATTTGATCCTCATAACAACCCTGTAAGGTGTGTGCTATTACTATACTCATTTTAGGGGCAGTAGATAGAGCACCAGGCCTGGAGTCAGGGAGACCTGAGTTCAAATCTGGTCTCAGACACTTTCTAGCTATGTGACCCTGGGCAAGTCACTTAACCCTGTTTGTCCCAGTTTCCTTTTCTGTAAAATTAACTAGAGAAGGAAATGGCAAACTGCTATGGTATCTTTGCCAAGAAAACCTCAAATGGGGTCATGAAGAGTCATACACAAGAGAAACAAATGAACAACAACAAATACTCATTTTACCAGTGAGGAGACAATGGTTGAAAAAGTTTAAATGACTTGACCCTGATCATACAGCTAGTAAGTGTATGAGGAAGTAGTAGAACTCAGATTGTCCTAAACCCAAGTCTAGCCCTCTTTTTCTTTACCATTTAGCTGTCTGCTTATGAATATGCTATATCTTAATCCACTCACCCAGTAGAATGTAAATTTCTTGAGGTGAGTGCTTTTTCTTTTGTGTATTTAAAACTTCAGCCCCAGTACAATTATTGGCAAAAAGCAGGAAATTAAAGATATACGATTGAGTAAAAATTATATTATAATATAATTAAAATAGCAAATGTGAGGGATATGGATAGATTTTAAAGCCTACATGAAATAATGCAAAGAAAAGAAGGTAGATGGGGCAGCTAGGTGGCACAGTGAGTAAGAGCGCTGGCCCTGGAATTGGGAGGACCTGGGATAGGTTCCGGCCTCAGCCTCAGATATTTAACACCCACAGAAAAATAACTGGCCATGTAACTTTGGGCAAGTTGCTTAACCCCAATTGCTTTAAAAAAAAAAAAAAGGAGATAGATATATACGATTAGCATACGTACTAAAATTGACTATTTATAAGAAAAACATTCACATAAATCCAGGAACAAACTTATAGGTAAAATAGTAAAAGAAATCTAGAAGGTAGGGATGGATTGATAATCCACCATAGATCTTTGTATTTGAAGTCTTTTTTTGAGGGGGCGGGGGAGTGGCATTAAGGGTGAAGGAAAGAGGTCCTGCAACAATATTTTTAAGAAATTAAATAATTGGAATAACACAGTTGGAATAGTACTAAATTTATAATCACAAAATCTGAGTTTGGATCTTGATTCTGCCGCCTACTATGTGCATGATTTTGGCCAGGTTATTTTACCTCAGGATGCCAGTTTCAACATCTGAGAATGAAGATGATCAGCCTAAATAACTTCTAGGATTCCCTCCCTGCACCCCCAAAATGGTAACAATCAAATCAAATACATATATTAATTTTCTTTGATAATATGAAGAATGTGTGAAAGAAACACATAAAAAAGTCATCATTACAAATCCAATGTGAAAGCTTTGCTAACATGCAATACAGCAGAAATAAAACTAATCAGAAGTAATGAAAATTTGTAGTAATTAGACATATGGAAAAGTTCACCTAACACTTTAAAACAACACAGAAAGCTGTCTCTTGGTTTCCTCATATCACCCAAGAACAGAAACAGAAATTCTGGGAGAACAAATACTTAGAATATACATGCACCCAGACAGAAAGAATGAGAGCTGATCCCCATGAAACCTTTATGAGATTGCTCCAATCCAGAAGTACCTTAAGAGATTTCTAGCTCACGATAAGGATCAAAAATTTTGACTATGTTTTGAACTAAACCTCAAACTTTGGAGATTTTCCTATCTTTATAAAAGCACCTGGGAGTATGAATGTTGATAGGAATAAACCAGCAAGCTATCCTCACCAGACAGTAGTCATCAAGGGAATAAACAAGATAGTGGATTAAAGATAGCTGGTGGCTACTCCTCCTTTAGACATTCACAATCCTTTGGAAAATGCTCTCAAATATGAATCTACTGATGCAGCCAGGGCAGCTGAGACAAAGGGGTCAAGATCAAAAATGCACCAATTAGCACTATATGACATCAAAGTAAGTGGTTCACAGGAAGACACTAATAAAAAAAAAGTGATTAAAAGAAGACAAATGAAAGAAATAAATATGGGAAAGGGACAAGAAAAAGAATGGGGAAAGGAAATAGAAAATAGTAAAGATAAGAAAGGAAAGGGAAGAGGAAAGAGGAAGGAAAGGAACAGAAACAAAAGAAGGGAAAGGGATGAGGGAAAGGGAGGGAAAAGCATTGGCAAAAGAAAGGAAGGGAAAGAGAAAGGAGGAAAAAAATAAAAAGAAAGGGAAAGGGAAATAAAGGAAAGGAAAGAGGGAATGGGAAAGAACAGAGAGAAGAGGAAAGGGAAGTTGAAGAGGAAGAGGAAGACAAGGGAAAACAAAGGGGAAGGAAGGGGAAAGAACGAAAAGGAAAATGGGAGACATAAAGGGAGAAAAGGAAAGGGATTGGAAAGGCAAAAGGAAGACAGGAAAGGAAAGAAGAAAATAAAGAGAAAAATAAGTAGACTATTACTTGAATGGACTTTTTTAAATAAAACATTAAATTGCCCAGGAAAGCTTTTTTTTTAATCTTTTCTATTAGGAAATTTACATATTGCTTCCAAATTAAAATTCAACAAAAATGTGTTGTCTTACTACGTGTGATTCAAGTGCAGTGTCCGGTGCATAGTAGGCATTAATAAATGCTTATTGACTGACTACAATGCACCATGTTAGACTCTGGAAGAGATATAAGGAGAAACAAAGATCCTTCTCTGGAGGTGTTTACAGTCTTTTGAGCCAAATGATAATACAAATTAGAATTTGAAAATTTTCCATCCACCTTGGATGAACAGGGAAGTTATATTGGAATCTATTCCTAATCCTTCAAAACCATTCCAGATACAGATACAGTCTACGGATATGAATCTGGTAGAATATTCACTGGCATTGCCATGCTAGATCTTAGAATACTCATTGTTTTCCAATTCAGTATTTTAGATTTTGCTACTTCTTATACAAAGGAGGGCATGAAACAAAAATGCTCAAAATCCCCCAAATTCTTCTGATTGACAGTTCGGTTTTCTTTTTCATTTCCAAATTCAATATAGAAGCAGCAGCACCCTCAAAATAGCAAGCTTATGTAGAGTAAGTTCTGAACTCCTTCTCTCAATTCCCCCTCCCCTTGGCAGGCTGTGTCCCCAGGGCATGGGTGCTACTTGTCCCCTCAGAGAAGAGGGGTACCCTGAGGGGCTGAATAGAGTCTTTTATTTTTGTGCTATAGCTCACAAACTCCCACCTCTATGCTTCCCACTGTGATTATCAGCTGATATCAGTTACCAAGACAGAACTTAATTAGTTTTTAGAAAGAGGCATTTTAGCATGTTAGCATCATTGATGCAAAACATTTTCCTTATAAGTCTGTAACACTCTCACATGTGCATATTACATAGTCAGTAGGCTCACACTTAGGAAGTAAATGTGCCAAGGAGATAAGTCACAGCTCCCTGAAATCCTTTTGCTGGAGTCCTCAAGACATTCCTCTTAGATAAGCTGCAGATAGCATTGCTGCTAAGCTCTTTATGGAAGGAGCCTTGAATCTACTTTCTTTATACTGTCCAATCTGCCTTTGGCTCCCAATGCAGACACTGACACCAACCATTTTGGGGATGATCCTAGGAAACTGAAGAAAATGCTCAAATCCTCCAGACCTTTCAAAGTTTAGGAAGAGTGGTGGAAAGGATTGACATTGAAATCCATTTTCTCTTAGCAGCTTAGCTGGAACACCTCCTCTTCTTCTTTGCAATTTAGTGAAATCCTGATTCCAACCAGGTTGAAAGTTTTACATTAAACCCCAGGGTATGGGACCAAACTCCTCCGGCAATTCAAACCAACCTCCTGTCACCCCTAGAGAGAGCTCCGGGCCATATTTATGCTTAACGAACCAGCAATACGTGTTCTCTCCTGATAAATCTATGAGGGCATTGCATTGCTTCTCCTCCCTTACTTTAGGTGGGCTGGAGAGTGATTCAATGGATTTAACTTAATCACTCCTAATTCTTATACTAACCTACAACCACTACAAAAGCAGACCTTTTCCAAAAGCCTAAGGAATGTGTGTCTTTGACACACTCAGTGGTGCCCATTTTATTACAGATGGTTAGGTAACCAGGAAGAATGAATAGAGGCCAGTCTTGGTGTCAGGAATAGGTAGCTTTCAGTCTTGCCTTTGACCTGACCCACAATTACTCTCTGACCTAATTTAATTTCCCAGGACTATAGACAATTCTCTAAGATTGAAAAGTTGCAGCAGTTACTGGTCTGTACTCGTACACAGATTTTTCACACCAGGAGTGATATCACAAGTCCAGTAAGCCTCCTCTCTCCACTCGACACTATATATATTTTAATATGAACATCTAGCATTTATATGGTATTTTAAGATTTGCAAAACAGTATATACAGATCATTTCATCTGCTCCTCCCAACAACCCTGTAAGGTAAGTAATATTATTATTCCCATTTTACAGATGATGAAACTGAAGCAAACAGAGGTAGGGTGGCTTGGCTGGGATCACACAACTTTTGCTAAAGCATCACTCCCTTTTACCTAAGTACTGAGCAATAACATAGGCAGTTTAAAGACATGGAATGTGTCTGGAAATGTTAGTTACTTGAATAGGGCACAATTGTATGCTCACTAAATGAACTTTAATTGGGGGTTATCATCCCTTTCTGTGTCATAGACCCATTTAGGTTACACCTACAAAAGAACTCTCTCAGAAAAATGTTTTTAAATACATACAATAAAGTACACAACTGCCAAGGAAACCAATTATATAGAAATGCAGTTATCAAAATATTAAAACAAACAAGTTCATGGATGCCAGGTTAAGTGTCCCTGTCCTAATCCAAAGGTGCACACTATTTCTCTGAACTCCTTGCTATCAGTATAAGAAGTCAGTGGTTGGCTCTAATACCTACTTTCCTTCTGCTGGGGTAAAGCCACTGCTATTTCAAGAGCAAACATTCAGAAAGCATACATGCTGAAAATGTTTCATCACAGCCAGCAATGATTTCCTGTCCTAATCGATTGGGCTGCACAATAACTAATAGGGTGTTTGATGATTCCAAAACAAGGCCCACAGTACTAATTAAGGAGTAACCCAGAATTGCAGATGATAACTAGAAAAAACAAAACAAAACAAAACAAAATATGTTGCTTCCTGCACCTGGGAGATAAATGAAAACTTCAGAAGCAAACTGCCTTGTGCAAGATTCTGCATATTTCAGCATCACCATCCTTGGAGCGAGATGAGGCCCTGGAGTTTGAATGGAATTCTTTAATTAAAAATAATAATAACCACATTGTTTTTTTGCCTCCCAGACCAAAGTCACTCATTGAAATCATTGGGTGCTTGCTGGGAAATGAAAAATAAGGTTGTTTGATTTGTACCCACCAAGAATAAAAACATGGCAGGTATTTTTAGAATTAAATGGAGGACTTTTGGGGGGAGGAAGAGAATATGATCAGTGGTTCAGTGTTGGACTTTAATTCAGAGAGAAACGAGTTTGAATTCTACCTCAGAACCTTACTAGTTATGTGACTCTGAGCAAACCATTAACCTTTTGCCATCCTGTAAATTGGTGGAATTAATAATATGTATGTCAGAGGGTTATTGTGACAATATAATGAGATCATAAAGAATTTTTCAAGTCTTATAGTACCATATAGATGTTTTGTCATCATTAATAGTATTAGTTCCATAAGCATTTACCCCATTCTCTGGAGACCTACAATTTAATCATGGAGATATCTAGAAGGAGACTTGAACAGGGAACAATAGTGTTATTAAGTTTCAAAGACTTAGTGTTTAGTGAGAACAATGAAGGTAAGTAAGTATATTTCAATAACTAGTATTTGACTGTGGAGAAGCAAGAAGCAAGAAGTAAGGGGGGTTTATAGGTTATTGCATGAAAAAAAATCAGAAAATTCTTTCAATTTCTCCTCTGAGTTTGCAGCAAAATTCATGATTTCTTATTTTGATGGTACAATGTAACAGAGGTGCATTATCTTGGAAATATTTTGAGGATCCCAGATATTTTTCAAATTCATCATTTAATTTTGATCCTCAAGAAAGATAATGAAAATTGACTTCATGTCAAATGACTTGAGTTCAAATCTCAGTCCACTCTCACCAGACATGTGTCCTGGGGCAAATCATTTAACCTCTCTGATAGTCAATTTCTTTACCTGTAAAATGGGTATATGAATAATACTGATGCTACTTACCTGTCAGGGTTGTTGTGAACATCAAATGAGAATATATAGGCAGTATTTTCTAAACTTTACAGTACTCTCTAAAAAGTCAGTTCTATAAAATGAAATTTCTCTTTACCTTCAAATTTTAAAAGCTGCAGACATCAACTCTACTCACAGTATATACTTCATGGAGTCTAAATTAGGGAGAAATGTTGGCAGTTATCTCAGTTTCATGGCCAAGAGAGGCTGAATTTGCACATTGTAGGCTAGTGATGGGTATAGTTTGAGTATTAAACAATAGAAGTTATGCTAAGAAGCTAAAAATCCCCCAGATATCCCATTTGAAAGAATCAGATGGCAACTTCCAAATAATCATCACATGTACCATCCTGCCTTGTTTTTCTTAATACTAAGAATTGGAATATTACAGGAGGAAAATAACTGCTAGTCTTCCTTAAAGTTTATAACCAGATACAAAAATCAAAGAAGAGCTCGAGAGAAAAGAACAAGGCACTTTCTTTCCTATCCCTTATTAAGAAGGCATCACTATAAAACTCTTTGGTTATTGGAATTTTCAAGCTCAGGGCCAAGCTGTAGAGCTCATTTCCAAGATTTGCTTATGTTAGTCACTGCCTGCAAAAAGTACAGGCTAATTGCTTCCATGATCTTGGATAAATATGTATCTCTGTTTATTCAAATGGATCTGAGATTTCATCAATGTAGACATTCTCTCCAGTGGCACAAATTCATCTATGTCTACTTATCCAATGCAACTCTTGACCATGTATTTACCATGGAGAGTCTGTTCAATATGCTTGTACCCTGCTTTTAATTGTCCTGATCATAAGGATACCAGTCAAGGACTCTAGCTATTCACCTATTGCGCTTGTCATGTGGTTTTGGTTTATTCAACTTTAGAATGAGTAGGTCAAAATAGATGACCTTTAAGGTCCCTTCCTGCTACAACATACTACATACTTCAATTTCCAATTTTGAGACTCTCTCTCACTCAAAATCCTGCATAGCACTTGACTCTTGCTTATTTCATATAAAATACCTCCATTTTCTGATTGTGCACACACCTCAAAATTTTCAAGTCTCCAAAAATATCTGGGTTAAAGTTTGCTTTCTTACATTTTTTTTACTTATTCATCCACATAGACTCAAACTACCCAAGCAGACTGTCAGTAATAGTCTTTAATACAAATGAAAAACTAATTATCTCCATACTATACCTTAAGTTTTCTGTACACCTTTAATCATGTGAATGTCTAGATCCAAAAAAATAATGCAATATATACAGGAGACTTTTATGAAGCATTTTCCTTAGTGTAATTTTATAGTAAATTATATAGACTTCATGGTGCCAAAATAATCAATAGAAATCTTCATTATTCCCTATAATATCAGTCAAGCCGATTTTACAAAGACATTTTAAGCACATCTTCTGTGCAAGGCATTTTTGAGCTCTGGAAACACAAAGATGAAAACTGAATAGAAGTCCCTGCTTTTAAGGAACTTATTTTATGTTATGGGGTGCTACATGTCAAACATATAATAATTACAAGATCATTTCAAAGTAAGAGTATAACAACTGGAAATATCTTGCAGGAGGCAACATCTGGGAAAAGTGGTCTTGGGATTTTAGGAGGTTACAAAAAGCTATAAAGGTGGGAGAAGGCACAGAGGGTAGCTAACCAAATTCTTTTGTTTTTACTTAAAATATTCATTTTCTTATTTTATTTTATTTTTTGCTTTTTGGAGGGGGGAAAAGGCAGGGCAATTGGGGTTAAGTGACTTGCCCAAGGTCACATGGCTAGTAAGTGTTGTGTCTGATGCCGAATTTGAACTCAGGTCCTCCTGACTCCTGGGCTGGGGCTCTATTCACTGCACCATCTAGCCACCTCAAAATATTCATTTTTTTAAATAAAGATCATAATGAAAAGCAAAGTGTAATTTTATCATTCCTCTTTCTATATGAAAGATAACACTATGCACTCCCAGAAATAATTGAAATAAAAACTATATACATACATACACATACACATGGAAACATTGATAGGGTTCATCATAAATACCCCAGCATTTAAGCTATTTATAAATCAAGTATTAGAATAACCACGTGATGAAGAGACAAAATGACTGATGAGACTTAACACAGAAATTCTGATGAAATTAATATGAAAGGTAAGCATAGACTTTACTATTTACTATTTATTTCTTCATTTATTCAGCAAGAGAAAAAAACCATTCTTAAATATCCAGGATGTTTCCATCTGTGGTTTGTTTGTTTTAGTTTTGTATATATTTTGAGAGTGACCATGTAGGAAGCCATCAACAGAAATAACTCACCTGCAAGAAAGATCTGTAGGCCTAGACCCATGACCTTTCTTTATTATTCCAATGTCTGGTGCTTACAGGTTATTTGCTTCCCTTCACCTAAGTGACTTTAATTGCCTACTCCTGGATGCCTTTACACTTCTTTCTTCCCTTACTATGTTTCTGAGGAGCAGGGAACATCTTTCTTTATAGTCAGATCTTACTTCTGCATCAATGTGATGCTATTGTTACAAAGACTGCACTGTTCACGAAATGAAGCCTTTAGATGTACCTTAGAGACATTCTATGATGTTTTTTTTTTTTTAACTAAGCTATTCTCAACAATGGCCGCTGTCTCCTAACAACGCAAAAGGATTTAGGGATGACAATTAACATATAGAGGTCACACTTTATGTGACAGCCTCAATTATATGGTGGTATTATTATTGCAATAAGTTTTTTGCTAGAGCACATGGGAAATAGAGACAAAACAGGTTTCATACACGGCCTTCAGGCCTCTGATGTGATGAGCGATGTAGTAAGTACAAAGAATTGTTTTGAAAATAGCAGGAAAGATAGTGTACACACATCTTCACTCTGTTTCTTTCAAGTTCCAACCATGTGTGAATGTGTGTGTGTGTGTGTGTGTGTGTGTGTGTGTGTGTGTGTGTGTGAGTATGTACCTATGCATGCATGTATACATACATACACACACACGTGCAATTTTGGGTGGTTAGTTTTGGAGCTTAGCTGGATTTTCTGGTGATGCAGTATGTTTTAGCTTTGTAGGAGTGAAAAGAGTTGAAGGATGATATTTTTGCTGTTATTTTGCTGTTTTTTTTTTTTTCAATTGTGTTCAACTCTTCATGACCCCATTTGGGGTTTTCTTGGCAGAGATACTGGAGTGGTTTGCCATTTCCTTTTTCAACACCTTTTCCATATGAAGAAATTGAGGTAAACAGGGTTAAATGACCTGCCAGGGACACACAGTTAGTATCTGAGGCCAGATTTGAACTTAGAAAGAGGAATATTTCTGACTCCATGCCTAGCACTCTAATCTACTGAGCCACATAGTCACCCTAAAGAAAGATACTACATTTTGTCAGTTAAATAAAACACAGAATCCTCAAGCAATCACCATAGACATACCACTGGGTCAGTGCTGGGGAAGATACAAAGTTTAGATGAGACACTGCACTTACCTATCTTAACGGGCACCAAATGCAAAGACTCCAGTGATTTCATCATCGTGTCTTTCCTCCATAATGTTTCTACACCTTAAGAAGCCATCTTTATGAGTTAGTGTGGTTTGGAATAAAAGTACTACAACATACACTCACTATCCTTGGTGGGACGAATCACTGATTTCAAATTAGTCTAGCTGCTTTCTGAGCTATGACCAAAACCACTCTTCAATTCAACTGAACAAACATTCCTTAAAGATGTACTGCCACTATTGTGTTCAGAGGAGACATACCAGCCACTGTATGCCTGTACTTTAACACCCTTGGGAAGTCCTAAAAAAGCTTTTGATATTCCAATTACTATCTTCTGTAATGAGATCAGGTGGGCGGGAGGGAGAGGGAAGGTGTACACATATAGATCTGTGAAGAAATCAGGGAGAATGAGATCAGCAAGTTTGTAATGAGACATATATACTTGCCATATCATATGGTTTTGTTAATTGTGTCTCTCTAGCTGGCAGATATTGATCAGAAAATTTTAAAAATTCCTTATCTATCACTTTATCTGCAAAATAGGGTGGCTGTAACAGGCGATCTGTGAAATCACTTCCATGTATACGTTCCATATTCTATGAGATGAAAATACTATGGGATTTTTAAAAATATGCTTTTCCCACTCAATTTGTGATTCCATGTCATGATACACTGTTTCTCTGACCCATATATCCCATGCCATTTGATAGAACATTTCTAATCCCAATAATGGCTAAAATTTGATCCCCAGACTCAAATATATGGATAAGGTTTTAACAAGTTTACTGAGTAGAACTGAGTTGTCAAGAACTCTTCCTGAAAATGGATCACAAGGCTAATAAGCTTACCCTCCTGTTCTGCTATCCGGAGTGGCAGAAAGCAGTAATGGACAAAATTTAGGACAAAGTTCAGCCACCATATTTTCATCATCCAAAACTATTGATGCTAGAATGATTTGCTGAAAGGTTTATTGAGAGGCATCTTAGCATATTGAATAGAAAGCTGACCTCAGAAACGAAGAAGTCCTAGGGTCAAAGAGCGGATAAAGTGCTAGGACAGAAGTCAGGGGGTTCAAACTCTGTCTCAGACGCTAAGCTGTATGACCTTGAGCAAGTCACATAACATCTATTTGCCTCTGTTTCCTCAACCACTAAATGGGAATAATAACACTTCCCAGGTTTGCTGTGATGGTCAAATGAAATAATATTTGTAAGAGCAATGCCTTACACATAGTAGGTGCTTAATAAATGATAATGATGACTTACAAACATAGTAGCAATGACTTCCTGGGTAAATCATTTAACACCTCAAAGCTGTAGGCCAGTCTTTCAGGCTATGAGTTGAAGCAAAGTTCTCCACTGAGCGTTACCTACCACCAAGGATGAAATCATGGGTCCGTTGAAAAAGGCAACTATGATGTTTTATCCTTTTTCACATAGCCTTCAAATACAGGAAATTTTTAAGGAGGACATAACAGTAAGAAAATAGTGGTCCAAATCATCTTCTTGCTTCCATAGTATTTCAGCAGAAAGCAAATTAGTAGTGAAAAGTTTAGTTATATTTTATTTAAATAACTATATTCTTTGGCTTGCTTTACAAGGGCAAACAAGAAATGAATGTGCTCAGCACTGTGGTAAATAGCTCTGTATTCTATGTCACTGATAATATGTATGCATATGTATCTATATGTATATATTTGTATGTGCATATGTCCTATGGGTATATGAATGCATTTATATACACAGATTTATAGCCACATGCATACATCTGTATGTATACTCATATGAACCTACCTATAACATGATGCATTACCATATATCACATATGTGATTGTGTAATATATCATGAAGGTGATATATCTGATATATGCAGTTACATATATATTTGTACATGCATAAATATATTTGTTTCTTTCAAATAAAACAAAAAATATAGAAAATTTGTATCTCTTGTAATATTTGGATTTTTATTTTTATTTGTCATGGGGCAACATGGTGTTGGGGACTTTTGACTTAAAATCTGGACTTTGTCTTACCCCCTAGCCATGACACTTTCAAATTGTGGGACCCTGGGAAAATCACTGTCTCTTTGAATTTTATTTTTCTCACTTATCAAACAGAAATAAAAATACCTAATGGAGGTATAATGTAAAGTGTATCTTTTTCTTAAATTTGGAGATAGGTAAGGAAGTACATTCTACTACAGGACAATGCTATTTGATAGAAAGAAATTACTTGAGGTTAAGCCAAAATATACCTCTGTGAAACTTTGATTTATTAATCTTACTTTTGCTGGAAGAGGTCTAAACAGTGCACTGATTATTCATTTGGTTTCCCCTGAAAATATTAGCCTCTGTTCTACCCATACCCATAAAGACAGATGCATTTTAATATTGCACAATAATAATACCTTTTGCTTGCCTAGTTCTTCATTCTTTACATATAGAATCTTCATAAGGGCAGTTTGAAATAAGATATATGAGCTTTCTTTTTTATTCCAGTCAAAATTTCCTTCCGGCAGCTTCTCTGTAGCAATTGAAATTGAATTTCATAGATTTTAGGAAGGAATGGGTATTTGAACTACACTCATAGCTATCTAGACAAGGATAAGTGAATAATTAACCAAAGCATATGTTTGTACCTGAAGTTCTCCTTTTTGATAATTTTGGAAATGGAGCAATGGCCAATGAATGATTCTCCTCGAAACCCATCCCCAGGAAAAACTAAGGTTGAACATAATCTGGGCTTTAAAGACAAAACTAATTCTTGTTATCTGGTTGGGATAAAAGTTGAGGCTACTTTATTCTTCATGCTCACCATGTGAATTCCCCAACACACAGGGTAGAACAGGGCAATAAGCTTCTCCCTGGGTATCAACAAGCTCTAAAACGAGTTCACAAAAGAAAATGCCTAGAGCCAGGTGGAATGCCTTCCCAAGAGTTCAGAAGAGTGCAGAAGAAATTGCAACTTTAATGAATGAAATATACTTTCTTTTCCTTTCTTTTGGGTTCATCTAAAATGCTGTGAGACTTTCTGAATCCCTTCTGGTAATGAGTGAGAAAACTGAGAGCAGTGTAAATGGTTATGAGATCAATCATTTGTATTTTAGAAAGCTAAAGCTGGCCAGATGAAAGGGAAAATGTTAGACTCAGAAAAGTGAGTTAGTTTAAATATAGACAGATGGAGAAAGGGCTCATTATTCATCTCTTTAGCAAGTTTCACACACCACCTGCTCTAACTAGAAAAGTCTCTTAAGTTAAATATTTTCCCATTGCTTCCACAGCCCAATTTAAGCATGGCATAATGCACTAGTAGGCTCAGTTTCCTCAATCCATATCACACATGCCACTTGATATACCATTTCTAATAGAACTAAGGGCTAAAATTTGATCATGAACATTAAAATACAATAAAGCCAATGGATAGTTAGAGATTTCTCAGGTATATCCATTTGTCCACATTAAATGCAACACAGTGATAGAACAAAATTTCAATACTAAACTGTGGGCTAAAAATACAAAAAAGAACTTAATAAAACTTTATAAAAGAGGTTGAATTTCCCCCCTATCTTAAATTGTTATCCCTTTCAATGACAATCATGGTATGCTCCCATTTTTTGTTGGTTTATTTTCATCCACATCGGTGACTTTGTCCATGTAGAATATTCTCAGTTAGAAAACCCTCCACTGCTACAGATTGTCAATTGATCTGTAAATAAAAAATCTTAGAGCAATATGCTGGCCTCTCAACAGAGTCCATGGTCATGAAGCCAGTATATGTCAAATAAGACTTGAATGTGGGTCTTTATGACTCTAAGATCAGCCTTCTATCCTTTATGCTACCTTTCCTCCTATTATGCAATTTTAAATACAGAAGAAGTTAAATCTATTGGGCAGCTAGGTGGCATAGTAGAATGTCAGACCTGGAGTCAGAAAGGCTCATCTTCATGGGTTCAAATCTGATCCTGGACATTTCCTAGCTATGTGACCCTGGGCAAGTCACTTAACCCTGTTTGCCTCCATTTCCTCATTGATAAAATGAGTTGGATAAGGAAATGACCAAGCACTCTGATATCTCTGCTAAGACAAGCTGAAATGGGGTCACAAAGAGTCAGACACAACTGAAAAATGACTGAACAAGAAAACCAAAATATTTTAATGATCATTCTAGACAGACTCCCTGAGTCAGATGCTAAGCAGAAGATCTCTATTTAACAAGCTGCACCTTCATAAACAAGCAATATGGATAAAAATAGAACACATAATATTAAGAGAAGGAGGGTAGAAAGAGTGGGAAGACAGATTTGTAGTCCATAGTAACTTCCCAGAACTCCCTAAGCCGTGCCACAGCTTCAACTTGGAGAAGGCTTTATGGGCCTCTGAAGTTCCCTCCTTCCAACAAGATTCCTATTTCTTATCCTTTTTTACTTCTAAACAAACTGTGATATTAGTACAATGCAATTTCCTTCTCTTCCCCTCTTGGTCTCAAGTTCACCTTTACTGAGCTAAATCTATGTACAAAGATGAATAAGATGTGTTCCCTGCCTTTATATTTCTTCATCTATAAGGATAAGGGATGAATAAACTGAACCAGATGATCTTTGGGGTCAATTCTAGTCTACAATCCTATGACCCCATGACCCTCTGGATTCTAGGTAGCTTTCCTAAGGGATTGAAACATAAAACATGTGAGAAAAAGCCAGGGAGTTTTAACCTGTAGAAAGAAAAAGAAAATATTTAACTTACACATTGTCAAACAGAAATAGCTTTTGAATCAGTTGCTCGTAATAGGAGTTCAGTGTCATCTACGTATATGTGTACATCTGTCCACAACTGGAAACTCAGAAGCAAACAGAAAAATCCTAGAAGCACAAGCCACAAACACTTGTCCCCAAAGCCATCCCTGGACAGCATAAAGTGGAAGCATTAATTATAATAGTAGAGAAATATGAGAACCATAGTGAAAGGACAAGTTAATCCAGACATAGGACAGTAGACCCTAAGGGCATCATTCTACTACAAAATTAGTGGTTGACATTTAAATCATTTATAAAGCACTTTACATATATTATCTCAATTAATCCTCACAACAACCCCAAGAAGTAGCTACCAGAGTTATTTTTATCTTCATTCTACAGATTTTCACACCTGTCCCCTCCTCCATTCATAGATACATCCCTTTTTCTGGCTCTCATCACCTCTTCCCTAGACATTTCAATAGCCTTGTTATAATTGGTCTCTCTGACTCTTCTCACTCCAATCCATCTTGACAGTTCTGTCAAAGTAATTTTCCTTAAGTACCAATCTTACCATATCACTCCCCTGCTTAATTAGCACCAGTGGTTTCCTCCCTAATACCTGAATCTTGAATAAAGAAAAACTTCATTTGGCACTTAAAGTTCTTGACAACCTGGACTAATTCTACCTGGACCAGAAATGAGATACTGTATTACCTTCCACTGACTCTTTGTTAAGTCATTTTAGTCATGTCTGACTCTTCATGATCCCATTTGGGGTCATGTTTGTTGTTCATTTGTTTCAGTTGCAACCCCATTTGAGTTTTTCTTGGCCAACATACTGGAGTGGTTTGCCATTTCTGTTTCCAGCTCATTTTACAGATGAGGTAACTGAGGCAAATAGGATGAAGGGACATGCCCAGGGTCACACAGGTGGTAAATGTCAGAGGCCAGATTTGAACTAATGTAAGTGAAACTTCCTCATTCCAAACCCAGGGCTCTAATCACTGTGCCACTTAGCTGGCACAAACTAACTCTATGGCCTGGTAATTCTGATCTTCCTCTGGTCCTCATCCAGGTTTCCATATGTTTTGTCTCAGCACCTCTGTGCTACCTGCCCCTATACTTAGAATACTCTCCCCTTCTTCTTTACCTCTAACTCTTAGAATTCTTTATTTCTTTCAAGACTTAGATTGTGCCAGCTTCTGCATGAAATCTTTCCTGATTCTTCTCAGTTACTAGTTCCTTCCCCCATGCCAGGTTTCTATGTATCTCTGCTTGATATACGTTCTGTATCTACGTACATATGTACACATTTTCTCATATGTTCTATGAAGTTTTTCTTTTGTTTTCATATACACAGAATTTTGCACAATATTTAGCATGTAGTAGGTACTTAATAAATGTGTGTTGGTTTACTAGCTTAGAATCATGTATTTAGCCTGGGAGTTACCCCAGAAACCATAAGTCTAAGCCTTTATATTTATAGATGAAGAAACCAGAGCTCAGAGAGGTAAAATAAATTACCCAAAGTCACACAGGTAATGATCATTAGAGACAGAATTTGAACCCATGGCAAGGGTGGCAAGACTTCTAACCAAAATCTTGAATTTGGCCTCATCAACAACCCAATGAGCTAGGGTCATGTCTGCTGTTCATTTGTTTCTGGTGCAACCCCATTTGGGGTTTTCTTGGCAAAGATACTGGAGTGACTTGCCATTTCTGTCTCCAGCTCATTTCACAGGTGAGGAAACTGAGGCTAACAGGGTTAAGTGACTTGCCCTATAAACACAACCTTATCTGTTATTCCCAACCTCTTGTGTGAGTAGAAGTAAGGTATTACAGAGCATCCCAATGAAACTGGCTCATTCTGCCCTGATTTCATTTGTCCTCATAAACACTACCTAGTTCTCCTCCAACTTTCCACCTCCTGTGGAGCTCTATTTGGAACCAACTGGAACCCCACAGGAGGTACAGAAAAAAAGGCAACCTGGGCGGCCAGACATTTGGTGGCACAGGAGGGTGCCCTGTTTGTCTCAGCTCCCTTTCTCACAAACCTCAAGGAGTCACAGTCAGATTTAGAGAGTTCCATGGGAGAAGATCAGAAATGCTTCTTCCCCCAGTTTGTTCACTTCATAAGTGGACAACAACTTTTTGATTGTTTGAAAAGAGCTTTAAAATGAGTTCAGTAATAAACATCAAACCTCCAGCAGAGAAAAAAATAAAAAATTTGGGCTACATAACATTTGTGCGCGCGCGCGCCCACACACACACACACACACACACACACACACACACACACACACACCTACAAACACTAGACAAGAATCTCCATGTCAGTTTCAAAACTCACCTTTGAACGCTTTGATTTATATTCCTGAAAATATAGCTTGCTCTCCAGGGGTGTCAATAGCATACAGATAAAAGTCTAATGAGTAATATAAACACTTAACAGACTCTCAGAAAAGGACAAATGGGAAGAAGATCCCCAACTGGGCTCTGAACAATGAGCTATTGATGTAACAGAAATTATTACTTAACACAAGAATCAAGCATAAAGCCATTTGAAATAACACCAGAGGAGGATGGGGAAATGGTAACAAACATGAAATCCAGCTCTCTTTCTAGATCCCTTTAAGACAGCAGTCTTCAAAGTTGGGATCAGGGCTCTGTAGGGAATGGGTATGGTATGACAGAGGCATCTCTTGGCTCAAGGAAGAATAATGCTGGACATTGAGTCAGGAAGAGCCAGGCTCAAATTCCACCTCAGACACTTGCTGCTTCTCTGTCCCTGGGCAAATTACTCTCTATGCTTCATTTTCCTCATATGTACACTAAATGAGTTAGGCTATACGTTGACCATGCCATCTTGCTCTAAATCAAGTGAGAGTTTCAATAAAGCTAAAAAGAAATGAACCCTGACTTGGCCCCCAAGAGTCATATGATCAACCAACTCCAGTTGAGCAGACAGGTGACATTCTTTCCTTTTCAGAGTAGAAAATCAAGGTGCTAATATCATATAATTGGCATAATAACATCGACCCTTCACCCATTATAGTACAACACTCCCCAACTCCATTTACTTGCAATCTCCTCACTTTCCCTTCTGAGAAGGCTGTGAACCACTCTGGAAAAAATTAACTCTATCCCAACACTAGCATCCACTGAAGGGACTGTACTTATATCATTGGAAAAACCCTCCTCCCTCCCCTATCCAACTATCCACTATGAAAAAAAAAATCAGTAATAGAGATGAATGACTCAAAACTTTTGGAGGCCACTCCTTTCATGCATTTGATACCACAAATACAGGTCTCTAGTGATTTTGTGGATTCTAAAAATATCACTCCCCAAATTGCCTGATCTTCTCAGATAACCCCGTCAGGACTCCAAAGTAAAAGGACAGTCCTTCTCTTTCTTTAGCAAGTGTAACATTGGACCTGATGGGGACAAGTGGGGGCAGGAATAAGTGTTTTTGAACAGCTACAGAGCATCTCAGTGGGAAGTGACAGGTCTCAAATTCCCTTAAGTTGAAATTGAGAGATTCAAAAGTAGACTGTTCAGAGAAACATTCAGAGAAAATTAGGCCCTCTTTCCCCACACTACATAGGAAGAGAGGAGGTAAGCGTTCCAATTGGAAAGAATGGTGCATAACAAGAAATCTACTGAAAAACCTAGTTCAATCAATTTTGGTAATCAGCAAAACAAAAAGAGTATCAGCCAAAAGAGACATTCCCCCAAGACATCTATTACAACTTTGGAAGGTATCGTCTGATGTTTTTCAGTTGGATTATATTTGGGGTTATTTTCATTTTCTTTAACCTAATATTAGAATTCACTTACATTTTTCTGAGTACATACCAGCCTTAGGCTCTAGCTAAAAGTCAGCAGGAAGCCATCCCTAAGTCCTAGGGACCAAACACTCAGCCCCAGTACTAAAAAAAAAATGGTCACTTTCCTCTCTCTAAATGTTTCTCTGAAGCACAATAAATGTGTCTAGAGAAATTATATAGAAAATATCTTACTTTTCTATAAATCAAATTTACTTCCCATGATATTTTCAGAGATGCCTACTTTCTTCTCAGGGAGGTAGTATTAGGCAAGACACGTGGGCTTGAGTTCTGGCCCTTCTACTTAAAAGCACCGAGGCTTTAGGTAAGTCACATCATCTCTTTGAGTCACAACTTTATTCAATACACAACTGTTTTGTTTTTTTTTTTATTTTTTTTTTAAGCAATTGGGGTTAAGTAACTTGCTCAAGGTTACACGGCTAGTCATTATTTCTGTGTGGGTGCTCATTTTCTGAGGCCGATTTCGATCCCGGGTCATCCCAACTCCGAGGTCAACTCTTACTCACTGCTCCACCTAGCCGCCCCAATACACAACTGTTGAATACCTTATGTACTTATGCAAGGTATGTACTAAGCTTGAGGGATGCAAAGAGAAAACTGAAATACTGTTTTACACAATATAGGCACTTAAGGTCTCTTTAGAAAGTTTTGTGAATTTAAATAGCCGTTATCCTCAAAGTGCTCACATTCTATGGGTGAAGACTGACTGGTATTAAATACATACATATATATATACATATATGTGTGTGTGTGTGTGTGTGTGTGTGTGTGTGTGTGTGTAGTTACAAGTGATAGAGGCATAAGAAAGGCCCTAAGAAAGTATTCCTCATCTGTTAAATGGGACTAGCAGTACTTTCACTAGCTATCTCACAGGACTGTCATGAAGAAAGCCCTTTACAGCCTTTAAAGCATTAAAGAAATGTGAGTTACCATGTGCAGTGACTACTACAGTACAAACTCTTCCGTTTTGTAGCTTCCTCATGAAGTAACTACTTCCACACTGCCAGGGATTGTGATTTTGGGGCCACTCTGGGACTTAATCCACTGACACATACTGTAATCCCTCTGAAACTGCAAAGACAGTTTTGGAGAGTTTCAAGAGATGAAAAATTCATACTTTGCTGTCCAACTGGGCGATTAGTCTCTTTAAACTTAGCAAGGCTCTTCTGCAGCTCTGTGAACCATCCCCTGAGTGTGGTCATAGCCTTGCTGACTTGCTCAAACCTGCCCATGTTTATATTTCTCTGTTATAGCTGTTGAGAAATAGGGTTACCTCCAACACTGTAAGCTCAGCTATCAAGTAGGACCTTATTGGAGTGAATTATCTATTAACAAATGCAAACACTTAATTCTTTCTTGTTTACCCTTTGATAAAATACCACATACAGTGAAAACTCTTTTAGGATATAATTATTCAACAAAGTTGATCTATTTGGTGAGTGTGTATTTTTGTTTTTTAAAATGCCAGGTTTTCTTCAACTGAAAAACTATATGATTGTATATGCTTTCATGCGATACTTTAGGTCAATACATCTAGACACTATGATTTCTCCAGTATGGGAGTTCTCTTCTTAGGTTTTCCACCCTTGCATCTATCTCTCTAGCATATAACCTCAATCAGATACTTAAAGATCAGAAAAGCTAGGTAACCTTCCCAGGGTCACACAGCTAAGAAGTAACATAGATAGAACTGGAACCCAGGACTCCTTGACCTCAGGCCAAGTTCTCTACCTGTTATTTCAGGCTGCCTTGCTTTGAACCAGAGCAAAACAAAGTTACCTGGACCTTATGTCATCTTCAGATAGATAATAAATCACCTTTCTATAGGTAATTTTAAAAACAAAATTATAGCATATGGAACTTAAAGATATCAAAGACATATCTAGTTTAGATTTATAATTCACTTCAACTTAAATCAAATGATTAAGGCTATTGGGCTTTAGATACTCTAAAAGAAAAATGATATGTACATAATTTTCAACCTATGTATACTCATCAGGAGATTCACTGTATACAATTTATGTATTTTACTGTGGAATACCATAAAAATGATTTAGGAGACCGTTAAAACAAATAATTGTTTATTGTCATCCAGAAATATATAACCTGAACATTAAAAAATGTTGGTAGGTCATTATTAGTCTTTGGAAATTGAATGTAAATATGTGCAGGTTAGAAATGGATTTGGGGGGGTGGAGAAGCTTAATTTTTTTTTTCTAAAAATCACCCTCTAGAATTCAAGATATCTTTAGGTGCCAACCAAACTGACATTCCTATAACACAGTATAGAGACACCAAGTTATATGTCCTGATACCCATCAGGAACCCAGAGGCAAAAAAACATTGCAGGAGAATGGAGAAAATGTAGATAGATTCATGATTGTTAGATAGAATGGTTAGTATATAAAGGTATAGGAGGAATTGGAAGGAACAGAAAGCAAGGATCTAGAGAATTTAGCTAGTCTGTCCATTGCCCAGGTGAATATACATGGGTATCAACAAGTGAGAAGAGAGATTTCAAGAATAACAAAATGACTAAATACACACTGTGAGACAACAGGTTATGAAAATGAATTCATTTAGGTACGTTTTGATTCATTCATGAGTATCAGCTACCATTAAGAGTTGTGCTATAACACATTGCTTACATTTTTAGACCAATCAATCAACAAGCATTTCTAAGTGCTCACTACATGCCAGGCATTGAACTGAGTATAAAAAAAGCAATAACATTCCCTTCCCTCAAGGAGCTTACATTCTAATGGAAGAGACTATATGATAAACACACACATATATACATACACATATATGTGCATGTGTTTTTGCATAAAAGATACCATATACAGAGTAGCTGGAAGATAGTCACATCAGTGAGTATTTATTAAGCACCTATTAATTAAGCATTCTACTTAGCACTGGGCATCCAGATAAAGGCAAAAACAAAACAAAACAAAATACCATCCCTGCTCTCAAGAAACTCTCAGACTAATGAGGTAGACAATATGCAAACAGCTATGTATAAATAAGAGATAGACAGACAGACAGATAGATAGATAGATGTATGTGATAAATTAGAGATAATCAAGAAGGGGAAGGCCCTAGCATTAAGGGAAGGGGTGGTTAGGAAAAACCTTTTGTAGAAGATGGGATTTCATGACAGTCTTGAAGAAAACCAGGATGCCAGGAAGCAGAGATGAGAAGGGAGAGATTTCCAAGTATATGAGTTAGTCAATGAAAATGCACAGAATCGGCAATTCTCCAATCGTTAAATTGTCATAGGATATGAATAGGCAGTTTTCTGAGGAAGGAATCCAAATTATCAACAGAAATACAAGAAAATGCTCTAATTGATACTGAGAGAAATGCAGATTATAATAACAATGGGGTTCTTCCTCATACCCTTTGGATTGGCAAAATTGACACACAAAAAGAGGAAACTGACAAATGTTGGGAGGGCTGTGGCAAAACAGGTACAACTATTACGCTATTTATATCTTTTGACCCACTGATATTACTTCTAGGATTACACCACAAAGAGATAAACAAAAGAGGAAAAATTTCCATGGATATAAAGACTCTATCTATGATGGCAAAGAATTAAAAAATGAGAGAATGACCGCCAATCGAGGAATGTCTCAATAAGTAATGGTCGATGAATGTAATAAAATCTATTGTTATAAGAAATGAAGAAAAATATGGCTTCTCAAAGATGTGGGAAGATTTACATGAATTAATGCAGAGTGATGTGAGCAGAACCTGGAAAACTATTTATACAATAAAACAAATTATGACAATAAATAGAAAGAACTAGCATCTCTGATTATTGTAATGATCAAGCATTTTTCCAAAAGACTCATGATTAAACAGGCTACTCACCCCCAATGGAAAGGTAATGACCCAGAGTTCAGATTGAGACACACTTCATTTATTTATTTGTTTGTTCATTCATTTCATTTATTTTTAGGTGAGGCCAATGTGGACTTTTAATCAGTTCTACCTGTTTGTAACAAAGATTTTGTTTTTCTTGCTTTCTCAACTGGGTGGGTGAGAGGGAATGAACGTGGATCTTCATATGAAAAGAAAACTAATTTTACAAAAGAAAATACGTCTAGCTGGAGGATGGGGTATCTTGTATGAGAGAACAACAAAGAAGTTAGTGTCGCCAGATTGCAGGGTATTCACAGTGGGGAATTATGTATAAGGGGATGAGAATGGTAAGAATGGGCCAAGTAATGAACATCTTAAAAAGCAAGAGGATTTTCTATTTGATCATGGAGATAATAGGGAGTCACTGGAGTTTATGCATGACAATAGCACCTAGAAGATTCCAGAATGCTCCCTAGTAGAAGTTACTCTTAAGCTGAGCCTTAAAAGAAGTTGTGTATTTTAAGAGCCAGAAGTTGAGAGAGAGTATTCTAGGTATGAGGAGTAGTTAGTTCAAAGACACAAAGAGAGGAGATGGGATGTTAAGTAAGGAATGGAGGCCAGTTTGGTTAGAACATAGACTGTGTGCAGGGCAGGAGAAGGTAAGAGGACTGGATAAGTAGGAAAAGACTAGTTTGTGAAGAAGGTTAAAAGTCAAACAGCACAAATAACAAATGTTTGATTCTGAAGGTAAGATGGAGACACTGGAGTTTACTGAGGAGTAGGAGGAAAAGAAGAGATTTGAGGCAGAAAAACTAATTAGAAGGTGATTGCTATACACCAAGAAGAATGCCTTGTGAGGAACAAAGCAAACTGGCATCTTCTCTTCAATTTATAGTTGTAGAGACCACCTGGGGTTCTAAGAGGTTAAACAGATGGCTCAAGGTTGCACAGCAAGTATGTATTAGAGATAGGATTTGAATTCAAGTCTTCCTAACTTTAAGACCAACTTTCTATCACTATATCACACTTGATTCTTCCTTAATGGTCTCAATTCCTCTTAACAGGATTCTTTTTCTTTTTGGTAAAGTTTAACAGGGATTTAATATCCTAATCCAGAAAATTCTCCCCAAAAGGCCATCTCTGCCACATCATCATGGTATGGTGTTGATGATCCCAGGTTCCTAAATACTCTGCCAGTGAAATGCAACTTCTGGAAGATTGGAAGCTTGAAAGATTTCAAATATAAAATGTGCATCAACAAGCATTTATTATGTACCTACTATGTGCCAAAAATTCTAAGGGCTGAGTCAACTAATAGTGTGAATTATTCAGAAATTTCAGAAATTCAACGCCAAAGGTTTGGGTACACCAAATTAATTTCTGTGTCAAAGCAACTCATTAAATGCTCTATTGTGACAAATAAGGGTTGCAGTCTGCATCAGTGGAGGGACTATATGAAACTTCTATGGATCTGTAATTTAATTATTGTGGGTAATCCCTCCTTTGATACAAATCCCAGGTCACTCATGCCTGACCATCCTGTACCCTGTAGTATTGAAGAAACTGAAGTAAGAAGAAAATACCAATGAAATAGATTTTAGTCTGGCCCATGAAGGAAGGAAACATAAGTTTATTAATATGCCTACTATGTACTGTAAGGTACCATTCTAAGAGCTTTGTGAATATCATCTAATTTTATTTTCATAATTACCCTGGGAGGTAGGTGCTATTATAATGTTCAATTTATGCCTGAGGAAACTGAGGCAGACAGAGGTTCAGTGACTTGCCCAGGGTTAGACAGCTACTGAGGCCAAATCTGAAATCAGGTTCTTCCTGACTACAGGTCTGATATTCTTCCATTGTGCTTGATGAAGATACAACACTCCAATATCTTTGCCAAGAAGACTTCAAATGGGGACATGAAGAGTTGGACATAATTGAAGCAATTCAATAACTCTCTCTATATAGATGTGTGTATTCATACATATTACATTATATACACAAATGTGTGCACTTCTGTGTATATATATATATATATATATACACACACACACACACACATATATTAATAGTATATATACATGTACACATTATACACACACTGGTGTGTATGTATGTGTGTGTGTATCTGAGGCAGTGAATTCTAATGATTAACCAGTGAACTGGCAACCAGATTAACTTGACACTTTACACTGAACTATACAAATAAACTCTTCTACTCCATCTGACAGACATATATCTCTTTGATGTCTTGTGGAAAGGAAGTCACTTCTAGCACGAATGACCCTTAGCAGCAGGGAGAAACATAGTGAGTTGTAACTTTAAAGAGAAATGTCACCAAAGGGGATAATGGCTACCCTTGTCTTTGGTCTCTTGTCAAAGAATTTACCCAACATGACCTTAAATCATATCACACACCTGGGTCTCAAAACCCAAAAGTCTCAATTCCTTCTTTTATACTTAAGAATAAACAAATATCTTCATGTGACTTATTTATAGTAAATTTTTAGCTACTCTTTGACCAGCAATATTTTTTCAGCATTCATTATGTTCCTCCACACTGCTAGTCACTGAGAAATAGGAAAGAATATGCAAAAGGCATGGTCAAGGAAGGCCCAGTAGTGGCTAAGGCCTTCTTCCCTCCTGTATCACATTGATGAGGTGTAAATTACCTAAGCAAAGTGTTCCAATGCCTCATTGATCCGGGTGCTTGGGAGGCCTTGGTTCTAAAACTGTCTCTGGTTCAAAATTAGACCTCACATTTGGGTTCCAACCTTAGTAATCCCAGGAGAGGAGGGGGACTGGAGTCAGATGGAAACATAGGCCAATGATGAGGCATAAATCAAAAGAACTGTGTAAATAATGAAGGAAAGATGGAATTATTACCAGATAGAAATGTCAAGAGGATTGGCACAGTAGACCATCGTGAAATGCACTAGTTCCATTACTAGAACTGAACTCAGGGAGCCCTGAGTTCAAATTCAGTCTCTGACATTTTCTAGCTATATGACCCTGGGCAAGTCACAACCTCTGTTTGGCTCAGTTTGCTCTTCTGTAAAAATAGGCATAACAATAGTATATCCCTCAAGATGAGAATCAAATGGGGTGGATGGAAGAATGATATAAGCAAAAACATGGAACTAGAAAAAGGCATGCTGAGTATGTGTGCGTACACGCATATATGTGTATGTGTGTAAGAGAAAGACAGACAGGTGATTAGTGGTACAAGGACTGGGAGGGAACATTTAACTGAGATTTATTGTGTTGTTTTTTTTTAAAGAACCAGAATTCTTAGTAATAAGTTATATGGAGGAAACTTTGAGAGAAGATTGAAAAATGCCTTGATGGCTTCCAGTTTGGGAGAATAACAAATGTTTTGTGATACAAAAAGAGAGGATTGGAAACAGAGTTTGACTAGTGAAATAGAGGAGAACTTGCCTTTCCTGTCGAACTGATGCCCCATATTTAAGCTCAGAGATTAAAGAATGGGGTGGGAGCCATTCCAGAAGGAGTCTCCCTTGATTTTGGAAAGTTCTCATCAGTTTTTCTTTAGTTCCTTAAACATAGATCTTCCATGTTGCAACCTAGACTCATTGGCCTCTCCTCCTAAGAGACACAAGCATAGGCGTATATATTCATCCTTCGTGGAAAACCAAAGAAATGAAGAAAACAGGGAAAGAAAAGGAAAATTCAGGAGAGAGAGAAAAATAACGGAAAGGGGGCAAACAGGAAGAGAGAGAAGTAGGATGTTAGGGCATGAGAGTGGGGGAGGTTGATTTCTGTAAACCCAATCTCGCTCCTCACCTAAATTTGTTCCTCTGCCCTTAAGCACTATACCTAATTAAAGATGTAAGTAGGCATTGATGCAATTTTGGCAAAAGGGTAAATTGGGGGGGGGGGGATTTATCAGGTCTATTCCATTACTAATTTTTATTATCCTTTCTATTTGCCTTTCACATTCAAATCTCTTCACTCCAACGTACAAAATACACCTGGTGATTTCCTTTGAGAAAACTCATTGTTTTGTTACTTTAATGATTCGAAAGGAGGTTGTATAATGAGTTGAAAAGGAAATGAGAACTGAAAAAAGACCATCAGTTATTTTATGTGTGTGTGTGTGTGTGTGTGTGTGTGTGTGTGTGACTGATAACAGCTGCTGAATAAAGTTGACAATGTTTTCATTCACGTTTCTAAAATAAAGAATTTTGAAGAAATACTTAAATTCACCTATTAGTGACTCACTCTCATGTATTAAAAATGAGTCACTATGATTTTAAATATTAAATACTAACCTTCTACAGTGGAAAAAAAGCCCTCAATTATACAGGTCTGTTGATTCTTTTTTTTTTTTTGCCTTCTGGAGGGCAATTGGGGGTTAAGTAACTTGCCCAAGGTCACACAGCTAGGTTTTTGTTTGTGTGTGCATTAAGTGTCTGAGGCCAGATCTGAACTCTGGTCCTTCTGACTCCAGGGCTGGCGCTCTACTCACAGTGCCACCTACCCGCCCCAGGTCTGTTAATTCAACAGGTGTAAGAATTAGAAAGAGACTAAGCAATCAGGAGCACAGAGCTTCAGGGTATGAGATGGAGTGTGAAGTCAGAGAAGAAGAGGATAGACCATAGCAGCATGTCAGGAATATGACTGTAGTGGAGCCAATGCTAAGATAGATATAATGAACTCTTCTGATTGGTGTTTCTGATATAGTATACGTCCATTTCTTCACTCACATCATGATCTTATGGTTTTTATTAAATGATTAATAATTTATATATGTTAACTATAAACTTCCCACATAGATTTGTAGTTTTATAGCTAGAGGAGACCATAGAGATACAGTCAAAGACCTGAATTTTGCTGATGGGGAAACTGAAACCCAGAGCAGTTAAGTGACTTAGAAAGAAAAAAACTAAGATCTGAAGAACTAAGAGCTCCTAGTCCAATGCTAATTTTTCTACTGCTAAGAGAAAAAAAAATATGAAGGAGAGAAAGACCTATACTGGTTATGGTCCTCATTTAGGATTCAATGTAATTACAGTGGGACCCTAATTAACAAATCCTCTGGGAACAAAATTCCTTTATAGCAAAATTACTCATGTTTAAGCAAGTGTAAAAAGTTTTATAAATCATACCAAATAGTATTAGTGTATGTTGTATAATTTGACAGCAACATTTCCACTAAAGTCTTTGAAGATTATTAGAAGTTTGTCTTCAGCACATACAGTGTCTCCCTTCCACACTTTTCCCCTCTTCACAACAGACACAAATGTGCTTCTGCTTTCTAAGCCTCTGCTATATCCCATATCAATAGAGAAAAGGTTCTGGTATCAATTATTTATAATTGTTGATTGACCCATTTGACTTTAATATGGATGAGATTAGGTGTTATCTCAACCAGAAACTATTCACTTTGTCTTTTTCTCTAATTATGGCGTGAAAGGTTTGACCCACTGTTTAAGAAATTTTAAGTATCAGCTTGAAAATGAAAGTAATGGGAAAGGAAATGTCCCTCAAAATATTGACTATTTGAAAGACCATCTTTAAAGGTATAACCAACATAGTACTTGTGATTGTGCCAGCTTGTCCAGGAAAAATAATGCTTCAGGAAGAGAAATCTTCCAGTGGCGAAGTGGACAAACTCTCCATAATGAGCTTGCCAGAATGCTGTGGAGCCCCTAAACAGACCAGATGATATTAATTCTCATCTAATTTGGAGACCAAAATCTCTTGGAGGGATGATGTCTCCAGGGATAAAGTCTGACATACATGACTGAAACTCCATCAATAATCAGAGACTTCCACTAAGGTGTATAACCAACTGAACAGGCCAGGGGCTTTGAGGATAAAGTATCTTAATAAAGTCTGAAATTTTTGTCAGAATTGTTCTCCCAGGGAGCTATCCAGAGTTCTGGACTTTTTTTATCTTAGTTGTCTCAGGCCTAGTGAACCAAAATCCCACAAGTCCTATGTTTGCCTGTAACCTATCCCTCTTATCCTTAAAACCAAGCTTCTTCCCTAATTCATATACTTTCTGACCATAACTAACCTCTAAAATTAATCATCTGCCCTCTCCTATGCTTTATTTTTTCTCAGCTAACTCTATTGCAGATTGTCTATCAAAAGTATGACTAGACTGATTTAGACTGCCTCTTTTCCTAAAATCTGCTCTAGACCAGAAGTCCAGTTTCTTGATCAGGATCCTGATAGAGTGGTTGATAAAAAACTGAAGGGATGATTTTTCCATCTGATAAAGGAGTCCTGTTTCCACTTGCAGAGTACATGTCCTATTTATACCAGTTGTTTCCAGGACCCTTCCCAAGCTGCAGATCCACACCACAAGCTTCTCTTACTACAGATCTTTCACCCTATCTTTCCTACGGAAGAGGGTAGGAAGGAAAGGTTAAAGGTTAGAAAATGGAGGAGGTGGCCCAGTCTATCCTCTTCCCCAGGTATTTTAACAATAATGACTTCCAGAAAAGAAATAACATAAATGAAATCACCATGCTCATTTTACCTTATTTTTATTTAGTACCTACTGGCATTTTAGTATTGTATGCTTGCTGTTCTTATATCCTGGAAAACATCCCCATGTCCTGTTATTTCTCTTTTGTAATAAAGCTTTTACAAGAAAGAATATCACTGGAGCACATTATCTTTGCTAATAGAAGTTTGCAATATTTATGTTATAGTCAATAGAATATAAACTCCTTGAAAGCATGAACTGTTTTGTTTTTGACTTTGTGTTCCCAGCACCTAACACAGTACCTGGCACATAACCTTTGCTCAATATCATATTGGATGACTGGTCATCATTATCATCATCATTACTTTGCATTTAATTACATTAAATGTCACGGTACATTCTTGTACAGAGCACAAATGCATAAAGAATTCCCTATACATAGTGACATTCATCAGGAGGAAATCTAAATCTGTGAGGAGTGCTGGGGAAGTCTCCTTGCAGGAGGCCATTTGATCAAAGCCCATGTATTCCAGCCATAGAGACACTATGAGGAGACTGCAAACGAATTTTTGGCATCCCATGTCCTGAGCCCACCCAAGTTTATAAACTTGGCGGCAATACATGTTCACCGTGTCTGGTGTCAAGGTAGGGAAGTTAAACTTAGTCACCTTCCCGGACTCTATTTCACATCCCTAGCTTCAACTACCCCCTGCGAATTCTCTTCCCAAGGCCCGGTTCAACGGGTCCCTGTTCCAGGCACCATTTGTTAGGGCCCGCCTAACAGGGCTGACGTCAAACTCACCTCTCCTGCCGCCTCTACGACACTCCAATTGCCTTCTGCGATTCCTGTCGCCACTAGGACCCGGCTTGCCTCCACAAGCCCTTCTTCAGCTGCCCCTACAGTCTGGTCACTCTGGTTGCCCCAACGACCCGGGTTCACCCCCACGAACCCCTTGGGGGAGCCTGCTCCTCTAAGAACAGACAAAGGAGTCCTGCCACCAAGATGTAATGTCTTGCCATTTAATCTCTTTCTTGTTTACAATCACCTCATCTCCCGCTTTCACCTTGCCTCCCTCCTTTTATCTCCTTTCCCCTCCCCCGACTCTCTTCTCCCACGTGCCTCAGCAGTAACAAGCTTCTCATAGCAGGGGAGTGCTCCCCTGTTAGCAGCGCATACTCAATACCATCGCAGGGGAGAATAAATGCCCAGGTGCCTCCAACTCTGCTTGAGTTGCTCTGTCCTTTGCCTGAGTTTTCCATGGGTTCTCAGAGTTCGGGTAGAGTCTTAAAGGGCCCCAACAGAGAGAGAGAGAGTCATGTCCCAGAGGTCAAGAAGCAACTACTGAAATTTCCTTATTTCCTATCTCTATTTTTAGAATGAAATTCTAGAATGTTGTGGCGTAAGATGGAGAAAGAGAAAAAGAACCAAACAGCAGTCTGTACTTTAAATTTGCCCACCTTAATTTATATGGTATCATTTAATAAATTAAAAGTCCAAAAAGATAGGCAAGAACCATACTGTAAGGAGCTTTAAATGTCAAACAGAAGAGTATATTTTATCCCAGAGACAAGGGGAACCATTGAAGCTTCTTTAGCAGAGGAATATGTTTAGACCTGTGTTTCAGGAATATTAATCTGGCAACTTCATGAAGGAGTGTCAACAAATCAATTCAAGAAGCATTTATTATGCACCAGGTAGGAATCAGGCATGGGGCATCATGCTAAGTGCTGGGCACATTGGAGAAAGGAAAGTCCAGAAGTCAGACTCTTATAAACCAAGGACAAGAGGCAATGAGAGCCTGCACTGTGGTGGTGGACCTATAAATAGAGAGAAAGGGATGGATACCAGAGATGTGGAAGAATAATCAATAAGACTTGGCAACTGATTGCATATGGCAGGTGAGAGAGTGTGTAGAATGGGAGATGACTCCAAAATTTCAAACTTGAAATATTAGAAAAATGATGAAGCCCTTGACAGAAGTAGGGAAATTAGGAGAAGAGATGGATTTAGAGGGAAAGGAAATGACTTCTGCTGAGTTTGAGATGTCATGGAACATCCAGGTAAATATTCTAGTAGGAAATTAGTGATGCAGGCCTGGACCTCAGGAGAGAGATATAGATTGGATATGTAGATTTAGAAGTTATCTGCGTGGAGATGATGATTAAACCCATCGGAAAGAAATTACCAAGAGAAAGAGTATGGAGAAAGAAGGGCAGGCCCAGAACAAAATGCTGGGGGAAGGGGGTCTCAATACTTAGATGGTAGGAAGTAGATAATGAACTTGTGAAGCAGTAGGAGAACAAGGAGAGAATATTGTCATGAAAACTCAGAGAATATCTAGAATGAAGGGATGATCAATAGTGTCAAAAGCCGGAGAGGCACACAAAGTGTATGAAAAGGAGTCATCTAACACCATTAAAGTAGCATTTTCAATGTGCAAGATAACTTTTTAAAAATATAAAGCTATATGACATGACTTAAAGGACATACAGCAAAATAGAATTGCAAGCTCACTAAATGTCTATAAATAGTGTATGTTTGCATTATGGGCAAGCAGAGCCAACATATTTTGTGAAATTACAGGTCTCAGTGGATCATGAATCACTCCTCTGAGTGGGGAGAGAGCGGAACATTACACTTCCCTTCAGTTTAGTTATTTCAGATTTAATATGTTGTGTTCTCCAATGTTGGTTCCCAGCAATCGAGCAAACAGACAAAAGGTGGTTTCAAAGTTTGAACTAAAGCTGATGTTTTTCATTTAATTTCCTTTTATAGAAATCTTCTTTGTCTGAATACTTTCTTAGGTAGTTAAAAAGAAGACCTGATCAATATTTACTCTGGACTGAAATTAGTTAATTATATAATTAAATATAATATTCTTAGCAACATATACATATTCATATACATACATATATAATCTTATGATGACATCATCTTAACCAAGTGCTGACTGAGGTTTTCATAGCTTTATTCAGTTCAGTGCTTTACAGGTCCATAAAGAAAGCACTATGGGATTAAGCATATTAATGCTTGGAGACAAAGGAATGGGGAAGAAGGAATGCTTTCTTTGGCCCCTACTAGATGGGTTCTATATCCCTGTACAGGTAACAAAATGTATTGCAAAGCCATTGTACTGATACATTTCTCCCTTCCCCATAAAGATTGAGAGAGAAACCCTAGGGGCGGCTAGGTGGTGCAGTGAGTAAGAGCACAGGCCTTGGAGTTGGGATGACCCGAGATCGAATCTGGCCTCAGAAAATGAGCACCCACACACAATGACTGGCCGTATAACCTTGAGCAAGTTACTTAACCCCAATTGCTTTAAAAAAAGGAGAGAGAGAGAAACCCTAGGCCAGTAGGAATCTTGAGGGGCCATCTCTTCAATCTCCCACCTTTCAGACAAGGTCACCCTTAACTCTTAGAGGAATAAGAATTTTTTAAAGGGACCTTAACAGAAGTGCAATAAAATGACTTCTTCAGTAACTTATTTTAATGTTCAAAAACCTCCCCACAGGAAATTTTTTCTTACATCTAGTCTATTCTAAATCTCATCTTCTTGTGTTGGTTCATTTACTGTTCTGCTCTCACTCAAATTGAAAAAAATAACTGGTGACCATACTCTTTAAAATAATAGCCTTCACCTACTTTCAGATCATTGTTAAATTCTCTTTCAGCTTTTCTTCACTAGACTAAATAATCTCAGCTCCTTCAAATCTTCATGATAGATCTTACTTTCCAATCTTTTAATTATCTTTGTATAAATGTAAAGTAAATGCGAAAATGCACAATACAAGGATGACAACCTTTGTATCTTAAGATCTTTGCACTGACATAGCCCTTTTCAGAAGAAAAAAAAAAGAAGCCCACGATTATAGGCTTCCATTATTCAATAAAGTATTATGTGTTTTATTCTAAGCTGCACCATGCCTCAGTATTCCTGAGTATGTGACAGGAATGTATGCAATTCACTATCAACCAATAAATATTTATTGAGCAACTTATCATAACAGACTCTATCATCAGAGAAAGATGCCATAATCTCTATTATCAAGAAGGGGTATATGGGGTGTTCAAGGAAGACTAACACCTTTATTATGAGTGCTTGTCAAGTCCTTTCCAAGGTTGCTCACCCAACTCTCACCTGTGGCTCCAAGAAAACGTAGCATGCATAACAGCCAAACCACAATAAAACCATCATGGCAGACAGGCTAAATCAGGTTGAGGGTAACCAACAGGCCTCAAACCTATTGGTGAGTTAAGGATGTATAGCCCAAGCATATGAAGATTTCTCACAGTGGAATGGATAGATGAGAATAACTTGTTCCAATGGCCATGAAGGCAGCTAAAGCAAGCACTGTGGAGTGTATGGAGTTTGGTCAGACCTCAAAGACACCAATGTTATCTACTGTATCCCAGGCCATTGCTTGTCATCTTGACTTTTGTTTTGGAAGTTAAGAACACATGTTAAAAGGTATCTTTTCAATTCACTTCAACACCTGGAAGAAACAGTGAGGCTGACAAATTTGTGCAACTCTGCCTCATTTAAATCCAATTTGAGTACCTAGTCAAGACATCATCCTATTATTTCCTTGGTCCTCTGCAAAAACAAAGGACAAACAACAATTATCAAGAAACTGAGAGACCAGCTAACACAAATGACACAATTAGAGAAAGATGCAAAATGTGTAATTTATAGAATTCATGGTATAAGTGACTTCAAGTACAATGGGAAGCTAGAGATAGGGCACATTTATGTGGGATGGAATACTCAGAAAAGGTTTCGAGAAGGATGTAGGACTTGAGCCTTGAATGGGGAGTTTTTTGAACAAACAGAGGGTAAGGGTAAAAGAAAAAGGTCATATAGGCAGGAAAAACATTATAAATAAATGCCAAAAGGTAGGGGAAAATATGATTTGCGTGTGGAACTGAGATGACCAGCTCCAGTTGAATAGACTGTTGGTGAGTGATGGGACCTAAGATGGATAGATGACAAGGAGTTAAACTACAGAGGACTTTGAAAGTCAGTCAGAGGAGTTTAGATGTGCTGCTGAAGACAATAAGTAACAGAATAGTCATGATGAAATTGGAGTTTAAGAGAAATTAGTTGAGTACTAGGTAGGATGAGTAAAACATTCCTTTATACCATTGTTATTTGATATGCATTTGTTATTTTCCCCCCAATAAATTATGAGCAGTCTTTATCATCTCTCTAGCACCCAGAATAAAGCCTTGCATATATTAGGCATTTAATACATGTTCATTGAATTGAATTGGAGATGAGAAGATGAAGTAAAGGAGACCAACTAGAATGCTCTTAAAATAATTCAGATATGAGTTCAGCACTTGACCTATGACACGTAACACATGATTATAGTATATTTACTGGGTTTACTATTCGACAGCACAGAATCAGCTGCAAGCATCCAAGGAACACCACTGTTATCTCCTTGAAGATTCTAGCTCTCCACCTGTGCAGGTTATAAATTCATGAGCCCTGAAAATAAACTCTTCAGAATGGAAATGATAATTAAACTTTAACATGGTGACAATCCAAGGACATGGTGTCCGTGAAGTCAGAAGAGTCAAAATTAGAGCCAAGAGGAGAATGAAGCTTGGCTGGCTTGGGTCCTTCCCCAAAATGGAAGATCTGGGAGGAATTCACCAATGGGAGAAAGGGAAAGCAATGAGAATGGAATGTTCTAGAGTGAGGAGGCTTCAATGTGGTAGAAGGATGTTCCAGGATAAGGAGGTCCCAAGAGCTGATGGAAATTCAAGAGTTATATTGTGTGTGCATGTTATTGATGAAATCCAGAAAGTCATAAGTGGAGCCAGAGGATTAGTTCAAGTTTAATTGGAGCCACTCATTTACAGATAAAGAAAATGAGGCAAAGTTATTTGTCCAAGTTTTCTAATGAAAGTGCAATGGGAAAAAGTATCACTTTAGAAAATGTTGAAAAAAATTTAAATTACATTAGGAGGCAAGGTAAATGAGAGCAAGGTGTGAGCACAGTGGTGGGAGGGGTGAGGTAAATGTCTTTTATAGATTAATGTGATCTCAGGGGATGTTGGCACAGTGAATAGAACACCAGGTCTGGAGTCAGGAACAGGAGAGTTCAAACCTGGCCTGAGATACTTATTAGATGTGTGACCTGTTCAAGTCATTTAAACATGTTTACCTCACTTTCCTTATCTGTAAAATGAGCTGCAGAAGAAAATGACAAACCATTTCACTTATTGTGGCCAAGAAAACCCCAAATAGGGTCACAAAGAGTCAGACATGACTGAAATGACTTAACAATATGCAATGCTGCCCTTTCAATCAGTGCAAAAGAAGATAGATAAATTAAACCTCTTATAAATTCAATTTCACTGATCTGGAAACTAAGTCATAATAATGATTGAATGACTTACTACTTTTGCAGAGCTGTCACCAGTATGAATAAGTAGGGGTTTCTTCCCAAAGTATTCTATAAATTAATTAAGCCAATTGTCTAATCAATAATAATATTAAGAATGATTAAAGATAGAGACAGCATGACATATTGGAGAGAGAGGTGGACTGTATGATCTTGGGCAGGTCACCTGATTTGTGAACAATTTTCTAAGTCTATAAATTGTAGGGGAGTTGTGATGACAAAGGAAGCTTCTCACTCAGGCCCCCCATAATCCAATGAATTCACAAGTTCAGTCTTAGCAATAAGAATAATCATGATAACCAGGATTCACATCTCAACTCAAGGAAGACTCCTCCGTATTGCTAATATTTGTGAGGTCTGTTTGAGATTGCTAGGTGACTAGCATCATATCCTTTTAACCATTTCCTCTTCAACGAAAGATGTTTGGTTCTCTAAGCATACTCAGACTCTAGTGTTGACCTCTTTAGTTTTCTGATCAGCCTCACACATAAAAGATTATTGATTAATTCATCTATAAATTCTCTCTCTAGAAATTTTCATCTTTTCCCCTTTCTCCACCTATAGTTCCTTTAAGTTGTAAATGTGGACCTAGCAAATGTAAAATGTTCAACAACAATCCATCATTCATCTAAACAGAGGTGGACAGAAGGTGCTGAGACAACAGATTTTAAAGAGTATGATAAAGGAAGAACAGAAGTTAAGGAGCAACTGAAAGTTGTATTTCTACATAAGATCTCATAGACAGTTGCTCTGGGCACTAGGGTTAGCCAGCATTTATAACAATGGGTCAAACATGGCTGAATAAGCAAACAGGTAATGTTGGATCAAGAATAACAGAGAGAACACCTCTAAAAGAAGGAACAAATGGCTCCTACCAGTAGAATTTTGCTTAGGATTCCCTAGCATGGTAAACAGACAGTTTGCTATGACAGTTATCCATAAGAGCTAGCAACAAGGATAAATACGAGGGTTCTCAGTTCTAAATTAGGAGCAGCTTATTGGTAGAGTGGACAGAGTACCAGGCCTGGAATCAGGAAGAAATGAGTTCAAATCCAGCTGCAGACACTTTACTAACTGTGTGACCCTGGGCAAGTCACTTAACTTCTGTTTGCCTTGGTTTCCTCATCTATAAAATGGGGATAATAATAGTGCCTACCAACCCCCTGAGCTGTTATGAGGATCAAATGAGCTATTTGTAAGTATTGTGCTTAACCTAGTTCTTGGCATGTACTAAGTGCTATATAGGGTTAGCTATTATCATATTATTTATTATTTATGCATGACATGAATGGCAATAGCAATTTTTCAGTGACCCATAGAGACTGTACCTTGTTTCTCTCTGTTCCACATAATGAATGCATTTTATATGAACAATGACTGTGTACATGGGATAGGTTTGTAGGATCATAATTTAACACAGGAATATAGATTTAGAGCTTGGGCATTATCCCATCTAATCTCCTCATTTTTTTTTTTCAGGAAACTAAGGGTCAGAATAGCTAAGTGACTGTTCATAGGTCACACAGCTAATAAATGCTGAGGCAGGATTTAAACCATAGACTTGCTGACTCCAAGGCCAACTTTATCCATCATACCATACTGGATCTTCAATTACATTTAAAGCTGGGAATGACCTTAGAGGTCACATACTCTAAACACTCTTGTTTTGCATACTGAAAACTGGGACCAGAGCAATTACATAAGTAGTCCAATATCAGACAGGTAGTTAATGACAGGACCAGTATTCAAACATAGGTTCTCAGACTAGAAATTCAATTTTTAAAAATTTATTAAATTTTTATTTATTAAGCTTAAATTTATTAAATTTATAAAATTTTAAAATTTATTCTCCTAGTGAGAAGATAAAAAAGAGCCTGCAGATTATAAGATCAGAGGTTTAAGAGCTGGAAATGAAATTAGCAATTCATCTAATCCAACACCTTAATTTTATATAGTGGGACCCTGAGGCCCAGAGAAAGGAAATGCCTTACCCAGGATCACACAGGGAGTAATTGACAGAGGTGATATGTAAATTAAGATTATCTGACTCTAAATTCATTACTCTTTCTACTATTCCATGCTACACTCTCTTTCAAATTCCTAGATTATCAAAACATATGAAATATTTCTTGAAATTAGTTCAGAAATGCTTTAAAATGGGAAGGGGAGGTAAGGGATAAGGAGAAAAAGTAAAGAATCTTCAGAGCCAAAAAGCCCTCCAAATCTGTAATAGGAAGCTGGAAGGTCTAAGAATGAGATAAGCTGAAAGAAGAAAAACCAATGAACCTTTGGTGTGATTAAAGAAGCATGAGATTATTCTCACATTGGGGCAGAGCCATAGGCTGTGACTCACAAGAAACTTCTCAGGATCTAGGAAATCAAGATGAGAATCCCTAAGTGCCAACCTAGGAAGATGATGACAAGAAGAGACGAGTAGTTGTCTTCTTTGATTCCTAATGGAGTTAAGCAACAAGCACTTACTATGTTCCAAGCACTAGAGATAGAAGCACAAGCAAAAAGAAAGGGTAGGTGATTTTATTATAAGCCTTTTACAGATGAGGAAACTGAGGCCCTCATTAGCTTAGGTTGATGTGAAGTTAAAATCAGACAGTATTGGTAAATCAGTCTATGGTTGATATGGTTCTTCTCTGTTTACATAATATTACCAAGCAAAATAAGACATCAAAACATGAGATGACCAATAAAGAAAATACCTCTTACTTCTTTGTGGAAATTGATGTACTATAGGTGTAGGATATGACATAAATTCTAGGACATGATGAGGGGGAGCTAGGTGGTTAAGTAGATAGAGTGCAGGGCCTGGAGTCAGGAAAACTCATCTTCCTGGGTTCAAATGTGTTTTCAGACACCTACTAGATGTGTGAGCCTGGGCAAGTCACTTAGCACTATTTGCCTCAGTTTCCTCATTTGCAAAATGAGCTGAAGAAGAAAATGGCTGACCACTCCAATATCTTTGCCAAGAAAACCCCAAATGATTGGGTTACAAAGAGTCAGACAGAATGCAGAAATAACTGAACAACATCTATGTCATGGTGAGATATCTAAAGAAAACTTTGGTATAGGGTACAATGCTAATTTTCAAGAAGATTTTCAACAAGTATAGAAGGCAAACATTATGTCATGAGAATTTAAGAAAATAGATAATTAGCAAGTTTCTGACAAGAAGCAAATGATGCTAAGTCTTTCTATTTCCCAAATTGAAATTTTTTTTCAATGTGGAAGAAAGAATATGAAGTCTGCTTTCAGTGAAGTGAGTACAAGTAAACTAAGTGTATGAACCCCTGGAAATGGAGTCAATAAGACTTGAATTCAAATCTAGCCTTGGATACTCACTAATCATAACTCTAGACAAATCATTTAATCTGTCTGCCTCAGTTTCCTCAGCTGTAAAATAAGGATCATAATAACACCTATCTCCCAGGATGAGGGGAATATATTTGTTAAGTACTTTGTAAATCTTAAAGTACTATTTCGATCCAGCCATGAGAATGATGAAGAGGAAAATGCATATTTCTCCTCATTTCAGCCTTTGTCTAGTTTTCTTAATAGCAGAGATGAAGATGTTTCCTTTCTTCTGTCTCAACTACTAGCCACTCTAATCTCCATTAGTACCTTCTGATCTTGGAATGAACATGTGAATTCTTATGCCCATCTGGAATAGGGAGTGTACAGTGGAAAGAGAACTGGATTTGGAGTCTGATTCCTACATTTGACCTCCATTTCTGCCACATACTACCTGTGTGACCTGGGGCAAGTGACAACTTCTTTGGGACTATTTCCTGATTTGTAAAAGAAAGGGGTTAAATGTTCCCTTCCAGCTTGACATGTGTTTGTGTTTATGTGGATGGATGGATGAATGAGAAAGAAAGAGGGGTGGGGTGGGAAAGGAGGGGAGAAGGAAGGAAAGGAGGAAGGAAGGAAGGAAAGAAGGAAGGAAGGAAAGAAGGAAGGAAGGAAGGAAGGAAGGAAGGAAGGAAGGAAGGAAGGAAGGAAGGAAGGAAGGAAGGAATAGAGAGATGGATGGATGGATGGATGGATGGATGCATGATAGATAATGTTTCAGACTGATCAGAGATTGTAAGAATTTGAATGCAGATGAGGGAAATGTCCTAGCTAAGTAGAAGGTTAAATTTAGGTGTAGAAAAATGCAGTTTAACGAAATAATGTCTCGAGCTAAATGCATTTGATTTTTTGAAAGAGGGAGGACAGAATCCAACTTAAAGGTAAAATGATCATTTACTTTTAACAGTTGACCAAAAAAGAGTTAGTGGACAATTGTAAGGAGAGATGAAGGATTGTGGGGGCAACAGAGTCTGTCTGGGGAAAAATGTTTGAAATAGGAACATTGTTGAAAGTGGAAGTGTTCACCAGACTGGGTTTGTTTCCATTTTCTGTGCCCTGGCTGGCAATGGCAACCTGCTGAAAGGCTCCATTCTGAACTGTATGCAGGAGGCTTTTGATGTGAGCTATAGGATGCCTGTTCTCGCCAATACTCTGTATTAATATTAGATTGTACTGTGATACTTGGCTAGTCCATCCCTACAGGGGTGCTACATTAAAGTTGCAATCCATTCTAATAGTCTTACAGTAAAAATCCCACCAAGTCCTAGAAAGAGGACCCTTTGGATACCCTCAAGTAAATTTTATAAATGGGAATCAAACATATTTTAAAGCAAGAGATGGCACCATACTGAGTGAAATAAGGGAACTCCAGAGGAGGGGGTGAGAGTAAGGTAATGAGCACAGAAGAAGAGAAAAGAGAATTAGGTTAGTGTTAAAGCTCAGTAAAAATGCCTGGTATTTTTTTTTTCGTGCTTATCAATCAAGCAACAAGCATTTATGAGGGGCTTACTTTGCCTGTTCCTAGGTAATCTGTTGAGATACCAACTTTTTTCTTTTAGAAAAGTTAAATGGTCCCTGAGGAGATTACATTCTATGCTTGTTGTTGTTGGTCTGTTGTTCTTCTGTCATGCCTGACTTTCCATGACTCCATTTGGGTTTTCTTGGCAACAATAATGGAGTGGTTTGCCATTTCCTTCTCCAGCTCACTTTAAAGATGAGGAAACTGGGACAAACAGGGTTAAGTGACTTGCCAAGGCTCACAATGCTAGAAAGTGTCTGAGGCCAGATTTGAACTCAAGAAGATGAGTCTTTCTGAGTCCAAGTCCAGCATTCTATCCACTGTACCACCTAGCTGCCATATTCTCCACTGGGGGAATATAATACACACACATAAAAGTGTATGCAAAATAGATACAAGGTAATTTATTAGATGCTTTTTAGAGAGATGACATTAACAGGGATGAAGAAAAGAGAGACTGAGGCTTTAAGGAAATTAGGGATTCTAAGAAACACAAGTGAGAGAGAAAGTAATGAAAAGTAATAGAGAGAAGAAACAGAATACCATGTTTGAGGAAAGGCAGTAAGGACAATTTAACTAAACCACATGTACACAGAAATAGCCTACAATAAGGCTATGAAATGTAGGCTATGGTCAGTTTGTAAAGGGTTTTAAATGCTAGAGGAGTTTATATTTGCTCCTAGGGGTAATAGGGGGCCTCTGGAGTGCACTGAATAAGGCAATGACATGGTACATAGGAACTCTTCTTTGACAGCTTTTAGACTTGAGGCATAGAGACCAGTTATGGAGTTATTGCAATAATCCAGGTGAGAACTGATTAGGCCCTGAACTAGGGTGATGGCTGGGTAGATGGAGAAGAGACATATGGAAGAGGTGTTGAGTTGAAAATGACCAGATTTGGCAACTGACTAGTTATGTGGAGTGAAGAAGTAACAATTGAGGATAATACTGAAGTTTAGAACCCATGTTGCTAGAAAAAGGAATGCTCTCAAAAGAAAAAGAAATGGGGGATTGTTCTTATTCCAACAGGAAAACTGATACCTCTGGTCTAGTAGTAGGAGTTCAGAAGGAAAGCTACTTTCTAGATTTCTTTTAAGAGAAAAAATAACGTTGAAGTTTACTCACCATCTTAGCTCTTTCCAACCATACTCAAGTCACACACACACACACAATCACAAATTTTATATAAAGTGAGTAAAACCACTTAACTAAGTAAAATACTAAATAAAATTATATACATTATAATATACAAAATAATACATGAGATAAATGAGTTCTTTAGGAAAAATTATCTCATCTGGGGTAGAGGTAGGAGAGATGGTTCCTTCTCAACATTAACTAGAATTTAGATCTTAGAAGATAAAAAATGGTATGGGTCCTGCCCCCCAGCAGTTCAAAGGTCTACATGTGTACTCTCTTTCTCAAAGTCCTCTCTGGATTTCCTTTCTCCTTATGTCTCTAAGACAGAGTATATCTGATACCACTCAAATCAGTCTCTTACAACAGGTATATGGAATAGAACTCAGCATTCTCTCTACCAATCTGGAGTCACATATCATTTAGCATATTTAGTTAACAATAGAGTGTAGTCCCTCCACCATCTTCACAGTGGGAGTTGGGTTAAAATGTATTTTTTTTTAATTTGTAATATATGAATTCTAATCTATAATATATCTTCATAGGATCATAGATTTAGACATTGATGGGACCTTGAGATCCCATGGTCCAAACTCCTCATTTTATCAATGAGGCTCAGAAAGGTTAATTGATTCTCTTCCATCATGTGAAATGAAAAGGTAGATAAACCCCTGTCAGATACTATATTATAATCTACTTTAAATTTTAAATCCTCAAATAAATGAGGTAGAAAGTAGGCAGGTATTATGAGGCTGGGATCATAGAAAACTGAAGCCACTTTGTTCTGTCCAGACCAGTGTCAAAAACAATAAAGTCCTACAAGATACTACACAGATCCAGAAGGAAACACTTTACTATACCTGTGCAAAGACACATCCACCTCTTTTCAGGTATGCTGAGGCCTGGACCGGGAGCTCAGAGAGCCACCTAGTGTCTAATTGCACTCTGAATTACTAGAAAGAAAGATGGTGTAGTCTTTCTCTTCCTAATGCCCATGTAAGGATAGGTACTTTTGCAATGAGGCAAATTACCTATACTTGTATCTGTACAAAAACATCTCTAACAAGATGTCATCCAGTCTTCCATGGACAACTTCTAGTGAGAGGGACCTCTACTTCAGTGGTAACCCATTTCATTTTTGGATAGCTTGAATAGGAAGCTTTTCATTTCATGAATCCTATATCTGCCTCTCAGCCACTTCCATGTATTTCTCCTAATTTGTCCTTTTGGGGACAAGTAAAGTAAGTTTAATCCCATTTTTACATGATAACTGCAAAAAATCTTAAGACTGTTAGTCTCCAATTTTTCTAAGCAGTCTTTTCTTTTCTTTTTTCCAAATGTTTTATTAACTTCTGGTTTACATCATTAATTTCTGCCAGATTTTGTGTTACAAATTTTCTCCCCATTTTTCCCCTACCACCTCCCCAAAAGAGCAGTCCCCCAGGATATCCCCTCCCCATTTCCCAATTACACATAAAATAGTATTAATAATAGTATATACATTTTAAACATTTGGTTTTAAAACTTTGAATTCCAGATTCATTCCCTTCCTCCCTTGTCACCCACCCTTACTTGGAAGATAAGCAATTCAATATAGGTTGTACATATGTAGCTAATGCAAAACATTACCATAGTAGATATATTGTAGAAGACTGATTATATTTCCCTCCCTCCTAACCCACCTCCCATTTGTTCTATTCTCTACTTTGGTCCTGACCCTTTTCAAAAGTGGGTGCTTCCAACTTCCCTCCCCCCAGCCTGCCCTCCCATCCATCATCCCCCCCCCTCACCCCCTTCCCCCCTACTCTCCTGTAGGGTGAGATACCCTATTTCATGTGTATGTCATTCCCTCCCTGAGCCAAATTCAATGATTATAAGACTTACCCATTCCTTTATGCCTTCCTGTTCTTCGCCTCCATTGAACCCATTTTCCCTTGCATTTTCTATATGAGATAGCTTGCCCCATTCTGTCTCTTCCCATCTCCTATCATTATATTCCTCTCTCACCACTTAATTTCACAATTTAAGTATCATCCCTTCCTATTAAATTGGTCCTGTGCCCTCTATCTATGTATACCTGTAAACATATACATACACATTCACATGCCTATATACCCTCCGATAAAGATTATATATCTATATCTATTCCCTTCAATTATTTTCATACTGAGAAAAGTTTCATCAGTTACAATTAGCATTTTTCCATGTAGGAATGTAAATAATTCAACTTTGATAAGTTCCTTGTGATTTATTTTCCCTGTTTACCTTCTCATTCTTCTCTTGCTTCTTTTATCTGAATGTCAAATTTTCTATTCAACTCTGGTTTTTTTCTTCAAGAATGCTTGAAAGTCCTCTATTCCAATGAAGGACTATATTTGCCCCTGAAACATTATACTCAGTTTTGATGGGTAGGTGGTTCTTGGTTTTAATCCCAGCTCCTTTGACCTCCGGAATATCATATTCCAGGCCCTTTGATTCCTCAGTGTAGAAGCTGCCAGGTCCTGTGTTATCCTGATTGTGTTTCCACAATATTCAAATTGTTTCTTCCTGGCTGTTTGTAATATTCTCTCCTTGATCTGGGAATTCTGGAACCTGGCTATAATATTCCTAGAAGTTTAGTTTTGGGGATCTTTTTCAGAAGGTGATCAGTGGATTCTTTCAACCTCAATTTTGCCATCTGGTTCTAAAACATCAGGACAGTTCTCCTCGAGAATTTCTTGGAGAATGATTTTTAGATTCTTTCTTTGATCATGGCTTTCAGGTAATCAAATAAATTTTAAATTATCTCTCCTGAATCTATTTTTCAGGTCAATGGTTTTCCCCAAGAGATATTTCACATTGCCTTCTATTTTTTCATTTATTTGGATCTGTTTAACAGAATCTTTATTTCTCATAAATTCACTAGCTTCCCTTTGCTCCAATCTAAATCCGAATGAATGATTCTTCTCAGTGAGCCACTCAGTTACCTGACTTTTGGGCTTTTTGCCACGGTAGGACTCTGCCACCAGACATGGGAGCTTCCATCCCAAAAGCTGAGGTTTTCTCAGCTGCTGGAAGTATTAGTCGGGTGCCTTCTCTGAAGCCTCTACATGCTCTGGCAAGCTGGTCACACACCCCAGGACCTCCACCTCAGACTGCAAGCCAGATCCAAGAAGGTTAAAGCAAGAGCAATTACCCCTCAGACTGGTTGCCTGGTCCCCCCACAGTCTTCAGGCCAGGAGCTGAAGCTGCAATGTGACACCAGCTGCACAGAGGAGTCTCAGTGACTTCTCACCCTGGGGGAAAAAGCCAACACTCCCCCAACTATTGGTCCCAAAGTCCACAGTGAACTGACCTCTCACTTTGTCCTAGGCATCTATGTGTTGATAATTCTGGAAATGGCTACAGCTGCTGGTGTTCTCTAAGCACTCTCTTTTCAAACTAAGATGCCCAGTTTCTTCTATTGGTCCTTGGATGGTAAACTCTCCAGTCCTCTTACTCTCCTGTTAATCCTCCTCTGAATATAATTCATCATGTCAATACATTTTTTAAAATATTGGCATCCAAAATATCCAAATGAGATCTCACTAAGACAGAGTATAGTGGAACTATCATTTTCTTAATTTTGGTCATTATTCTTCTGAGCATATCACTTGATTATATTATTTTTATTTTTATTTATTTTATTTCATTTTATCTATTTTATATTTATTTATTCTATTTTATATTTATTTTTAAGCTTCTATTATATATTAACAATTTATGCTGATATCAACAGTCATTATGGGCTCCAGATTTTTTTTTAAGTAAGTAAGTAGTTTTGTCACATTTTCCCATGTTTTATAGTTGATTTTTTGTACCTGTGTTTATCTTTGCATATGCTTCTGTTAACTTTCATCTTGTTATAGTCAACCTATTGATCTAATCATTTGACATGTTTTGATATCTTGACTTTGTCCCCAAACATGTTTCTGTTCCTTTTTGTGTCATATTAATTTTGTGTGACATACAATCTTAATAAGTATGATATCTGTTATGATTACAAGTTTTAAACAATAAAAATGCAAGGATAGATCTTTCATTCACCTGTAAACACAAGGGCATAGACTATCCTTTGCCTCTTTTCATATCCCTGCACTTAGCACAAAGTCTGGTACATCAGTAGGTACTTAATAAATGTTTATTGGTTAACTGATCAATGGAGCATTTCATTGGACATTTACATGAGGTCAGCATTAATACTTTAATCACTATTATTTTGGTCTGACCATTTAACTAGTTCTCAATATACCTGAATGTAGTCTCATACAACTGTCATGAGAGACTCAGTCAAATTCCTTGCTTATGTCCAAATATACTATATTTCTGGATCTACTAGTCTAGAGACCTCATAAAAATGTCTAATGAGTTTAGTTGAATACAACTTGCTCTTAAGAAATGCATGTTACAGAATCATAGATTTCAAGAGTCTTCAATAGCCACCTAGTTCAACTCAAATACAAGAAGAATCCTTTCAATTACCTTCTTGGCAAGTGGTCAATTGGCCTCTGCTTGAAGACTTTCAAGAAGTAGCAACCTATGCCATCCAGAGGCAAGCCAACTGTAATGGGAATGGGAATTTGAAGATCTATCCTGCTCCTTAATAGGCCTAAGGGAATTTGAAGACCTTCCCTGCCATTAATAGGCCAAATATAATTACAAGGAACCCATGGGGGGAGGAGTTTGCTGAAAGGATAGAGCAAGAAAGAGCACAGGAGAGCAAGAGCAGAGCTGGGAGCAAGCAGCACTGAGGCAGAGCAGATAGTATAACTGAGTATAACTGAAAGAGAGGCATTTTTGCTTAAGGGAGCTGGTTTTATTCTGAAGGCCTGATGGAGGGAAGGCTTGGGGTTGTTGGTGCTCACTGCATTGGTTATATGTACAAATTTCTTGGGTTTTATGACAGATTTGGCTTTCTGGTGTTGGGACTCAACTTTCTGGTGTTTGAATAAATGTTTTGGTTCTGTCTTCCATGTGGATAGTGTGTTACATTTTGTGATTCAGAATTACACCAGTATATTCATAGCTGCCATAGGCACTGTGGATACTGCAGTAGTAACCAATCCACCTTTACTCAAATTGTTAGGAAGGTGGTTTTTTTTTTCTTTCTGACTTGAAGCCTAAAAAGCTAATTCTTTTGCACTTCCACCCATTGCTCCTGGTTCTGCTCACAAAGGTTAACTAGAACCAGTTTAACCCGACCTTCATAAAACAGCACTTCAAAGATTTAAACACAGTCATTCCAATTTCCCCCATCTTTTCTTCATCAGGCTAAAGATTCCCACTTCCTTCAACATTGTCATATGACATATGTCGCCTTTTCCTTGCATCTCCTCCTTCTAAATGCTAACAAATGATTCCTATAGCATAGCAATATTCTATAACCTTTACAGAAAAAAGTCAAACTAATTAGACAATAATTGGAAGAGTATACTTTCTTCCCTTTTATAAAAGAATGAAGTAACATTCTTCCAGTGTTTCAAGCCCACATTTTCAAATTTAGAAATCATCAGGAAAAGTTTTAAATATTATGAACTAGAAAATCATTCATATACACGAACATTTCTATGTACAAAGAAGACCAGAAAGTGGCTATTGTCCATAAAAACATGAATATATTGCATACAGCTTGTTTTTTTAATGTTACATTTAACATGGTAGCACCTATACTGATCTACTCATCTGTGTCCTATTCTCAATTTCATTTTGTTCTCCTCTGTATATTCTAAAAATGTTTCATTAATGCCATCTTCATTTTGTTGTTGTTGTTTTGCATAACTTACTATTGCCTTCCACTACCAAACCATGAATAAGGAGAGGAAGTTTCAGAGAGACAGAGTAAGATAACATAAGGAAAAAGAAAAACTTTTCATTAAATAGACGTGTCTGAAAGTGAGACAGGTTCAGCTTCTGCATTTAGTGAGCACCTTCTCACTGGAAGTGATTTAGGAGAAAGAAGCAAATTGATGGGAGAAATTTAAAAAATGAAGAATATGAGAAATAAGTGAAAAGGAATGGCAGAAGAAGCAGCGATGTGGAAAGCACATTGAATCTATACATGTCAGTCACATGTACACTATGTGTCTTTGTATGCCCTGTGCCTCATATAGGATAAGTGCTTCATTAAACCTAGAGTCAGGTAACACAAAATCATAGTTATAGTACTGGAGTCCCCAGACGCCATCTGATCTAATATTCTCACTTTACAGAAGAAAAAATGGAAGCCCAGGGAGGTCACATGACTTGTCCAAGGTAATTAAGATAATTAGCAAAAGAGGCTAGATGTGAACCCATGCCTTCCACTCTTTCATGATAGCTCCTCTCTGGTTTGTTTCACATACTGGTTGAAATCTAAATTTTGTGACCTTGAGCAAGTCATTTAACTGAATGTCATTTCCCTTATCCTTAGAACAATATAATTGATCTAGATGATCTTTGAAGTTACTTCTATCTCCTAAATGCTATGAACACAAAGGAGAAAGATATATCAAGCAAGACAATTACAGAAGAATAAGAAAATTAAATGACTCACTGGAATCTGAACAGGTCAATATCTTAAAGTGAGGTGGTATTTTGAAAGAAGAAAAGAAGTAGACATCATAAGCAGCTCTAAACCCCAATGCCTTGGAGGAAGAAAGAAAAAAAAAGTTAGACTTTTCTTCTTTCTGAATACACTTTTGCAAAAACATAGATACAGTTGATTCAGTTTTGTTCTCAGGATTCATTTTGTTTAAGCCAAAGCAATCCAAGATTAATTCAAACCTGTCTCCCAGGTAGAAAGACTGTGAAGAACTAAGACTTTCTGTCATCTGATTTGGTAATGTCTCTCCATTTCTAAATACTGGATGCAGATAGCAGAAAGCGAATGCTATCTGAAAGTCATGCTAAGAAAATCCCATGCCAAGCATCTTTCCAGAGATAGAAAATCTCCTACAGATTTCCTTCATGTGATTCTTAAGTAATGCTTGCCCAGCTTCCCTCCTCCTTTTTTTTTTATTTTTTTTTGGAGGGGAGTGGGCAGGGCAATTGGGGTTAAGTGACTTGCGCAAGGTCACATGGCTAGTAAGTGTTAAATGTGTGAGGCCGTATTTGAACTCAGGTCCTCCTGACTCCAGGGTCAGTTCTCTATTCACTGAGCCACCTAAGCCACCCCATCCACTCTTCCTTTTCAATAATAGTGCACAGTGATGGGATAAAAAGGTATTTTTCATTTCCTTAAAAGAAGGTTGTCCTATGGCTAAATGTGTTCAACCATTGTGCTTTATGTCAGAGATGAGACTGTCTACAAAACTACATGGCAAAGCTTTGGAACAACACGAAGGATCTATGAACATTATTTTAATGGATAATTAACTGGTTATGCAGCCAGATCACAACAGGCACATTGCAATTAGAAAGGGAAATAATCACTTAAGGCACTGCTAGGTGGCTCTTTACCATTGACAAAGATCTATTGTTGAATATGACAGCAGGGAATGTAGAAAATATATTTACAGATATTTATAGTGGCACTAATTCCATTGGAGGTGGCTTATAAGGATGCACTGTCAGGTCGAATAAAAACACTTAAAGGGAGAATGAGAAATTTACCATGGAAGGTTTGGAACTCCTAATGCTGGCATTTAAAAAATAAAATAAAGGCACAATACAATTAGGGGAAATTTAATTGTCTTAGAGGAGCATCTCAGAAAGCTAGACTTGAAGCTAGAAAAAACTGGGTTCAGGTGATGACCATGTGATCTTGGATTAGGCACTTTACCTCTCAGGGGTTCAGGCAATTTTCTAAGACTGTCACATTCAGAGAAGGTGCTGGCTTACACTGGCAAAAGTAGTTTTCTTATCTGGGAATGCCTTTTATCAATATAATCTCAGCTCTCTTCAATAAAATATCCTTATCTAAGCACAATTTATACATACATACATACATACATACATACATATATATATATACATATATATGTGTATGTATATATATATATATATATATATATATATATATATATATATATATATATATATGATTTCTTTTGACCTTCACAGTGATCCTTGCACAGGAGAATTTCCAGTCTGGGGATTCCCTTCACCAACCTGGATCATTATCCCATCTATGACTTAGTAGAGAGTTTGTGGGAGTTTGGAACACATGTACATTACATGACTTGCTCAGAGTCCTATAACTGGCAAGCATCAAAGGGCATAAATTAACTCTAGGGCTCCTTGTCTCCAAATCTAGTGCTACTATACAGTGCTCTATCAACAATGGGTTAAGAAATGATACAAAATAAGTCATACTAATATTTATGTTTTTTCTTTGTTCTGGAACTATGATTTTATTGGTATGGAAACTCTTACTGAGGAAAGTCCCTCTAGCAACACAGGTTGGCAATGGCAGGGCAACTCATAGTCATCATCATGATCAACACTGTCCTCAACATCACATACATGGTATTTATATAATGCTTTAAGGCCTGCAAAGTGTTTTACATATATTATCATCCCAATAACTTCATCCCCCCAAGAAGTAAGTGTGATTAGTATACCCATTGTATAGAATAGGAAATATCCTGAGGGCTTAAATCAGAGGTTCCCAAATTTATTTGGCCTACTATCCCCTTTTAGAAAAAAAAGTAGCATCTCCCTAGAAATCTACTTTCATTAATCCTTTAATTTTTTTGAAACTTGCATCATTTCAATTTTTTTCTTAAATTGTGCAACTTAAAATTAATAATTTATTGGAAATTTGTGGGGTTTTTCCTCCATTGAAAATTTGATGACACAATATTGTCATGTAACTGTATAATGTCATGTTGCAAACAAGTCATTACATGAACATCTTCCTGCCAATGTGTGCTGGCCTTCCTAGCAATGAGTAATATGCTAGCCTGCCAATACTTGCTTGTTAAGACCTGTCAGCAGACTTGATCACTGATTGGTAAGAACTTGCATTTTGGGTATTTATTTGAAAAATAATGTAATCACTATGACTTTAACTCTATTAAACAACAGATGAAACATGGATGAATGACTTTTCAAAATTTTATCTTCTTTTCTTTCTTTATGCTTCCACCTCCCCCTTGTTTTTTATTTAATGCCCTCCATTTACCACCAAGGCTACTACCACCCCTCTGAATCATTCCAAGGTCCCCCAAGGGGTGGCATCACTGACTTTGGAAACCTATGTGTTAAATGATTTTTAGGGAATTTCCTGGGACACTACAGTTAGTAGAAGTCAGACTCAGGTCCTCTGGACACCAAGGCCCACTCTATGTATATGACCCCTGTTGCTTCTCAGTATAGTAAGTCAATAAAATTCTAACTCCCAACATTTCTTCTATGAATATCCCTCATAGAAAACAAAAGGCTTTTCTCCTAGAATACCTTTATTTAGGGATCATACTACAGAAATACATTATCCTTAAGGAACCTCAGACATACATCACTGACCAGGAAAACTTGGGGCTTAAGGTCCAGAAGTTATTTTTCTTCCCTAGAGAAAAAGTTACCCTTTCTGTTTTTAGTATTGGATTTCTTATAAAATGGGTTTTAATTAATCAATCAACAAGGATTTCTTAAGTGTTTAGCAAGTGATGAGCACTGTGTTCAGGGGTACCCCAAACAGAATATGCTCTATAATTTATCAGACAGCTATTTCCCAGCATATTACAGTTTATACTTTACATTTGGGAAGAATTGTGACTTAAGAAAAGTAAAACAAAGCAATAAATCAGCCAAACACAAACCATTCAATATTAAAGCAAGGAGATGATGCTGAATTCCCCTGCCAAACCTGGACCAGGTGGCCCACCACCTGGTTCAGTAAAGTTGGTAGCTTGTGAAAGAAAGGGCACAGTAAATATGCTAACAAGACTGAAGTCAGAACAGCTGGGAAATGACTGGGGCTCTTTAGCAGAGTAACGTGCTTGACTTCATGGATCTGGGACCATCACATACCAAGAAACTGGGACTTGTCCAGTACCATAGAGGGTGCTCTGACTCCTCACATCTACTTAACCAGGATCTCTTTGTGTCCCCTTCTTACTCCCTCTCCCTGCCCCTTTCTACCTCTTACTCTGTGACTAATAAATCAATAGCAGCATTGCTATTTAAAAATAGGTAGCAATTAACTCCCCTATAGTTCCAATCCCAGTCCCTGTGATTGAATCCCCAGACCTTTCCTGGCACTACTCCTCAAGCAGCCATTTTCTCCCCATTTACTTGTAACTTCCCTGAAGGTAGAGAACCTTCACTTTTGCATTTGTAGCTTCAGTATCTGACACTTAGCAGGTGCTAAATTCCTTCTCTTCTTCTTTCCCTCTTTCCTTTTTGCCTTCCTGCCTTTTTTCCCATCTGCTTTTCTGCCTTCCTTTCTTTCCTGCCTACCCTCCTTCTTTCTTCTGCTCTGCCTTCCTTCCTTCTTTCCTTCCTGATTTCCTGCCTACCTTTCCCCCTCCTTTTCTTCCTTTCTTCATTCCTTCCTTTCATTCCCTCATTCTTTTCTTTTTTCTTCCCTCTGCCACCTTGATACAGAATATAAGGATATTCCCATAACAGATACCTAGAGTTGGTATCTCAACTTTTTGACATTTGATAGGACCTGACAGCTTTTATCCTGAGAATGAAAGTTCACCCTCATATGACAATAAGACAGCAGAGTAAATGTTTAGGAGGGTCCCAATAACACCTTTGTGATCCCTCCTTCCCCACTTAAGACCTAATTCTTCATTTAAACTGCTCAGGAGATTCTCAGGGAATTTTTTTTCTTGAATCCAGATTCTAAACAAATCAACACAACAAATATATATTGAGTGTCTACTCAATGCGGTACCTTGTGCTCAGTACCTAGGGGAATATGACTTTGACCCCGTGGAAGCAAATTGAATTCTTCCCCCTCTCCTCAACCTAGGTATACATTGAATTTTATGTGAAGAACAAAAAACAACCAGCACATTTACCTTTCTTTAGAATCCTCTGGGACCAACTACCAAACCAAGGTTTGCTTTGCTAAAACTTTCAGCTGAGCTATTCTCTTATACCACTTTCCCTGGGCTATTCTTTCCTTTTTCCCCTTGAAACAGGTGATTGTGTCAAATTTCTAACCCAGCTACAAGAAAAGTCCTTATCTTCTAGATTTTCAATATGAAAGAATAGGAAAATAAGTTTGATTAATCACACATTTAAGATAATACCAACTAAAAAGCTTTCAGGTAAGTAATAGACCTCCAGATGCTTAGGAATAAATGAAAAATAAAAGTCCGTTTTCCCCAGCACACAGTACACAGCAGGCAGCTTCAGGAATACGTACACTGTGCATTTATCAGACATATATACACTTGCATTTAATTGTGAAATTGCTTTAATTAGCAATTACAGTATTGTTATTCTAGAGCATTGATAAAGGTGAGATACAATGCACATTAATGAGAATGTTTCCACAAATTCAAGAATGAAACTAGATAACTTCTTCCCTAGACCAAGTATGCATTTTAGAGAAAGATTTTACTAATATTTAATCAAATAACTCTGTAGAGTTTATTTTGTTCTGCTGATACTTTTTAACAAAGCTCAGCTTTGGCATTTCTCTTAATCTTGAACTTCTAAGTTTTTGCTTTATCTTCTTTAGCATTTGGGGTCATAATCATGTCTTTCAAAGGCTAGCTTCTGGTCTGAAATATATGCTGCTAAGTATTTCTTCAGGGCCCTAGATATATAGTCCTTTTGTCTCTCTTCCTGAGGCAGGAAGGAGTACAATTCTCAGGGACTTTAGCATTTTAGATGCCCTTGCGATAACTTGGCAGGACTCTTACATATAGCTTTGATTTGGTCAAGTCAGAATATGGTAGAATAGATAGGGCCCAGGACCTGAAGTCAGAAAGGCATGGGCTCAAATCCTACTTTAATCATTTACTAGCTGTGTGACCCTGGGCAGGTGATTAATCCTTCTAGACTTCAGTTCATCATCTGTACAATGAGGGGGTTGGACTAGATGGGCTCCTAGGTCCTCATTCAGCTCTAAATCCATGACCCTGCAAGAATTGTAAAGAATTTGCCATTTTAAGTCTCATTTTCCTTCTACTCAGAAAACAGAATACTTCCAATTTATTAATGTTATTATTCTTGTCTCATTTATCACTCATTAATATTGTACCATTAGTATTAGTCAGTAGTGATGCTGTTTATCCATCATGCACAGTTTGCCAACTTTCTCTATGTTTTTCTCTTTATTATGTCGATTCTAGGACCACAGGAAACAACAAGGGTACAAATTAACCTTCTTTTTTAATTCTCACCTTGATCTTGTCATTTCTTTTAATTCATAAAGATATCACTAATTGTATAAATCTCATCATATTTATGAAAAATATGTTGGTAACTTTATCATATAGATCTACAAAAATTTATGTGCCATTTATACTTTATCCAGAATTCATTATCTTGGGGGACTCTGTACCAGCCATTGATGATTGCAAAGAAAAAAAATGAAACCCTTAAAGGGAGTTCTAATAAGCATGTGATTAAGGAAACACAAAGAAACTTGAAAATGGACAGAGACCTAAAAGCTGAGGTTATCATACATCAAAAGCTGGAATGGAATTCAAAGGTCCTTTAATCCAATACCATCATTTCACAATCCTGAAAACTAAATGATTTGCCCAAAAGCACATGGATAGTATCAGAATAGGATTTGAACTGACAATCTCTGACTTAAGCCAATGTTCTTTCTATTATACCACATTGCCTCTAGCTTTATGGCCAAAGCTGAGCTGAATTTTGGACTCTCACAGCCCCCTTTGAAAGGGGAGACTGAGTAGAAAGAGCATGAGTACTCTAGGGAAGAGAATGGCTTATGTAAATATTCAGAGAAGGAAGATGGAAAGTAGAGTGTAGGGAACAAATACTGTCTAGTTTGGCTAGACTAGCATAAATGAAGAATCATTCAAAATAAGGTGGGAAAGCTATAGCAGTGCCATTTTTCATTCAATTCAACAAACACTTCAGAAGAACCTATTTACTACAAGCTTTATATTTTATCCCAGAGTAACTAGGGAGCTACAGAAATATTTGACCAAATGACATGGTCAGATATGTGTGTTGGGAAGATTATTTTTGGAAGTTTTTGGAGGATGGATTGGACAACAAAGAGTCTAGAAACAGGGAGAGCATTTAAGAGGGTAAAACAAAAGTCTAAGCAGAGATTCTATAGAGTCAAACTAAGGTTTGGGCAATATGAGGTGAGATATGAAAATGATTAGAAGAGATTTTTGTGAAGGTAGAATAAATAAGAATAGGTAATAAGTTGTTTTTTTTTGGGGGGGGGGTGAAGGAAAGAGAAGAGTTCCAGGATGTTTCCAAGACTGCAAACTTGTGTGGTTGTAATGATGGTCAGTAGTACTCTGAACAGAAACAGAGATGTTTGGAAGAAAGACAGATCAGGAGGGAAAATTGTGAGTTGTTTTGAATGTATAAAGTTTTGGATGATCAAGGCACATCTGGTAGAGATGTGCAGTAGGCAGCCGGTATCATGTGACTGTAAAGAGAGATAGGGGATGGATATAAAGTCATCTTTGTCAAGTGATCATTGAACCCATGGAGAACAGAGGAGGTCACTGAGAGAAAGGATAAAGAGAGAAGAGAGAGGAGGGCTAAGGACAGATCTTTTAGGACTGTCCATGCTTAGTAGGTTAGAGCAGGAAGATGATCCAGAAAACTGAGATTGAGAATGTAAAGTCAAGCAGAAGAGAGAGGTACCCAATGAGGGCACTCTGAGAAAAGCATAGAAAGGAGAGATTAATCTAGGGGTAGGGAGGGATTGACAGCTTCTAAAGCTGAGGAGAAGTTAAATAAATAGAAGATAATCAAGGGCTAGAACTAGCATTTCTCTTTCACATTCTTGAAATTGTTTTGTGTTCCTTTGTATATGTTTTGCATTTGATTACTTGTGCATATCTTTCCCTGACACCCCTTACGATGTAATCTAGAAGACTGGGGCTATTTTTGCCTTTGTATGTTCAATGAATTGAAATCTAGTGATTTATTGTTGTTGTTTGTCCTTTCTCAAAGAGGACCAGGGACATCATGAAGGTGGAGTCTTGATTAGATCATACACTGGCTTTAAGTGAGGCAAAGCTACACAAAGTCATCAGCCTCACTTTCTTCTCCAGAGTCAGAATCCAGTGGCAAGACTGAAGTCAAGAGACTGGCAATGACCTCAGAACTGATTGAGTTACTAAAGCAATCACTATACCTGACACACATTCTGATGCCTCTAATGTTTTCACCAAAATGAAGAAAACATTTAGAATCAAGATCAATTACTTTCCTGGCTACACTGAAAGCATGCTTTTCTAAATCCAAATGAAATAACAGGAAAGGACACAGAAGGTGCTGCCCCTATGAGAAGGTGTGGCCACAGGAGTGGATATAGTGTAGAGAAAAATAAACAGTCTGAACAAAGTCAATAGTTCTTCCAAATGGTTGTGTTGAAATCATATTCAAGAAGAGATTTTAGCAATTTATTTTTTTTCATGATAAAAGCTTGGATCAATTAAATATTTTGTAAGAAGGGATTGTTTATATATTCTAAGTACTTCCCTACTTCTAGGTACTGAATGCATCCCACTCAAAAAATAACAGAAATTCTATTTATCTTGGTATTTAGATATCCTTCCATCTGCATTTCACCTTTACCTTTTTTTTTTTTTGGAGGGCAATTGGAGTTAAGTAACTTGCCCAAGGTCACACGGCTAGGTTTTTGTTTGTGTGGGTTAAGTGTCTGAGGTCAGATCCGAACTCAGGTCCTTCTGACTCCAGGGCCGATGCTCTACTCACTGCACCACCTAGCTGCCCCGACCTTTACCTTTTTAGTACTGGCTCTGATGTTTCTTACTGAAAGACGAGAGCAAAATTAATGCTTTAGAGAAGTTTTTCTAATTTAACCAGAGTAAAGATGTAATTACCATCACATTCCTCCTTCCTAAGACTTATCATTTTCTCTCTAGCAAGGTCAGAAACTACTTCTTGTTCTAGTTGAATTTTCCACTGAGCATGGACTCTGGAACATGAGAGTGCTGTTCTTCTCTGGATTGCCACTGTCTTGGGCTCTACCTTTGGGACTTATCTCCCTGACAATAAGATGAAGGAATGGGCCCAGAGGAAGATAGAACTACAAGAGAATGTAAGGGAGGCTCAGGGCTTTCCCCTTCTGGATTCAAAGTATTTTCACTGCAGCAATATTATTTTTCCTGATGACAAATAAAATGAACCCCAGCCATGAATAAAGTGATTTAAGTTCTTTTCATTAAAAAAAAAAAGTTAAAATTAGAAATAATCCTGCATTTGAGGTCAATCTGGGACAGAGATTTATGCTATATTGAAGCAGGATAAACCTTCTTCAAATATCAAATGTCCATTTCTTCACCTGAAAGATCATTCTCAGTTTTGCTGGGTAAGTGATTCTTGGTTGTAATCCTAGCTCCTTTCCCCTTCAGAATAGCACAATCCAAGTCCTCTAATCTTTTTAATGTAGAAATTCCTAAATCTTGTGTTATCCTGACTGTGGGTCCATGATACTTGAATTGTTTCTTTCTGGCTCTTTGTAACATATACATATATACATACATACATACATACATACATATATATGTATATGTCCTCCCAAGAGAACTTTATTTGGACTCTTATTTTGAATTGATGTAATAATGCAATGTACTTTGTGTTTAAGGCCCAGTGGCCACTTTGGTAACTTTAGATGTACCTTGAAAATATAACTAAAGAGATGGTTAGTGCTAATTGAAACGTAAATTGTCTATGCTATGGGCTTACCAAGGTAAGACTTTACTGAATAAGTGCTTTGATTGTTACTGATAAGAGATTAATTGAGTTAATCAAGACTTTGCCCCATGAGTGGAAGACTTTGACCTTGTACTTTGAAAACCGATGTGTCTGATTGAGTTAACTTAAGAGTGACTATTTTTTGATTTTACTGATAAGTGACTGAGTTAACATTTGCCCCTTGAGTGGAAGACTTGGACTATTGTACTTTGAGATTATATTGTGATTTTCTTATGTACCTGGAAAATGTGACCTAAGAGATGTTTTAGTGTGAATTCAAATGTAAATTGTGTATGCTATGGGCATGAAAGATCTTGGGGCCGAATGTAATGGAAATGCAGATTTGAAGATCTTCCCTACCCCTAGGTCCTTTGATTGGCTTAAGTGACTCTGAGAACCTTCTTTAATTTGAAAGTATATTCTGCCCCCTAATAGGCTGAATGTGGTCACATGAATGTGGTGGGAGGCTTGGTTTTCAGGAATGACTACACCTTGATGCTGTGTGATTGGGCAGTGGGTCAAGAGGGTGGTTACATTCTCTGAGCCAGGAGAAGACTATATAATTCCTGCTTTGAGGCCTTGCTTTGGGGCTCACTTTGAGAAGTGTTGTGTGATTTGACCAGATGAGACTCTGGGACTCCGTTGTTGAGAGTCCCCCGGCTTTGAAAACCCAGATGTTGATGCTTCCCTCTCTGGTAACTGTGATTTTGATATTGATAATGGTTGGACAGTTTGGAAGTCTGTCTGTTTGATCTGTCTGCATACTCTGAAGTTTGGGGTGCTGACCTTTTCCCCATGAACTAAGTAATATATGTTTGTTTGATTAAAGTAAGCTTGTTAACCTGTTTTGAGTTGCTTTCCTATTGAAAAGCAGATCTAAGAACCTGTGTTGGCAGTCACCCCGGGAATATTGGGGTGCTTTGCTGCTACAAAAATATTTTAACCTAGGAGCTCTGGAATTTGGCTGTAATATTTTAAAGAATTTTCATTTTGGGATCTCTTTCAGAAGGTGATTGTGTATTCTTTCAACTTCTATTTTACCCTCTGGTTCTAGAATATTAGGACAGTTTTCCCTGATAATTTCTTAAAAGATTATCAGGTCTGGGCCCTTTTTTTTGATCATGGCTTTTAGGTAGTCCAATATTTTTTTTTAAAGCAATTGGGGTTAAGTAACTTGCTCAAGATTACATGGCTAGTCATCATTTATGTGTGGGTGCTCATTTTCTGAAGCCGGATCTGATCTCGGGTCATCCCAACTCCGAGGCCGGCACTCTTAATCACTGCGCCACCTAGACGCCCCAGTCCAATAATTTTTAAATTATCCTTCCTGGATGTATTTTTCAGGTCAGTTGTTTTTTCAATGAGATATTTAACATTGTCTTCTATTTTTTTTCATTCTTTTGGCTTTGTTTTATTGTTTACCGATTTCTCATAAAGTCATTAGCTTCTATTTGTTCAATTATAATTTTTAAGGAATTATTTTCTTCAGTGAGCTTTCATGCTTCCTTTTCTATTTGGCCAATTCTGTTTTTCAAGGCATTCTTCTCCTCATTGGCTTTCTGTACTTCTTTTACTATTTGGCATAGTCTGTTTTTCAAAGTGTTCTTCAGTAATTTTTTATGTCTCTTTTATCAAGCTGTTAACTCTATTCTCAAGATTTTCTTGCAACACTCTCATTTGTCTTCCCAATTTTCCCTCTACCTCTCTTACTTGATTTTCAAAATCCTTTTTGATCTCTTTCATCACCTGAGACCAATTCATCTTTTTCTTGGAGGTATTGGATGTAGGAGCACTAATATTATTATCTTCTTCTGAGTATGTTTTGATCTTCCTTGTCACCATGGTAACTTTCTATGGTCAGAATTTTTTTCTTTTGTTTGCTTATGTTTTTCAGTCTATTTCTTGACTTTTAACCCTCTGTTAAACTAGGGCTCTGCTTCCAGGATGAAGGATATGTTGCCCAAAGCTTCAGGGGTTTTGTGTAGCTGTTTTCAGATATACTTCTAGGGACCTCTAAGTTTTTAGCTCTTCAAAGGTGGTATGATCTAAGAAGAGGTATGTTGACTACTCTCTTGGCCTGTACTCTGGTCCATGAGTGACCATAAGAGCTTTTTTTACCCTGGAACTGTGAGGAGGGTCCTTGCACCCCTGAGACTGTAAGCTTTGGTGTGGTAGTACTCCTCCTTGCCCTGTAACTGCCATCCATATCTGCAACCCAGATCTGAGTATGGGTAAAGCAACAGAGTCCTGGCACTAGTGCCATCAAAAAGACCCCTGAAATCTCCTTCTGATTGATTGCTTGACATCCCACACACACAAGCAGCCTGTGGGCTGAGACCTCCAGAAGCAGCTGCTACTACAACTGAATCAGTGGCTCCCAAGGCCTGCTCCTCATTTGCTGGGGCTGGGGCCATGCTGGTACAGCCTTCCCTGGACTGTGCTGCTCCCTCACCCAGGTGCAGCTGATATTTCCTGCTGAACTTCTAAGATGTCTTTGACTGGAAAATTATTTCACCCCATCCTTTTCATGGGTTCTGGCACTCCAGAAATTGCTCCATGTCATTATTTAAAGCTATTTGGAGGGGTTTGTGGGAGCACTCAAGCCAAGTTGCTGCTTTTTCTTGGCCTTCTTTTTAAAAAATTCTAGTAAGAACATAATTTTTTTTTCATGACAGAATTTTTGTGAGGTTAGAGAAAGCTATTTTATGTTAGCTTATTAATAGTCAATCAAGAAAGTTATACTCATGAAGGCAGGATAAATCAGTTTGAAATGTACTTGTTTTCTTCTATATTTGGAAAGTTTCCCCATGGGAAGAAAATGGTTTTGTTTATGAAATTAGCTTCTCCAATATTGGGTACCTATTCTGTATAACTTAGTGGAAAATTTTATAATTATATGAAAATGCAAAAGGCCATATTTTCAGGAAGAGAAGCTGGTAGTTTGTCAATATTGTAAAATATGGACCTCACTTTAGTACATGCATTAGGAGGATAGTTGGTTTTCTTTTTCCATGGTAATGATGACAGTTAAGTGGTACAGTGTAGCACATTGGACTTGGAATCATGGAGACCTGAGTTCAAATCCAACCTCAGATACTGGGTATGTAATGACCCTGAGTAAGTCACTTAACTTCTATTTGCCTCAGTTTCCTCATCTGCAAAATTGGGGTAGTAGTGGTACCTACCTCACGTGGTTGTTATAAGGATCAAATGAGAATGTTTGTAAAGCTTTACAAACTTTAAAGCTCTATATGAATGCTAGCTATTTTTATTATTAATAAACGTGTACATTATTTCGTTAAATATATGGACATAAGACCAGGGGCAGCTAAGTGGTGCAGTGGATGGAGGACCAAACCTGAAGTCAGAAAGGCTCATCTTTCTGAGTTCAAATCTGGTCTCAGACACTTAGCCACATAACCCTGAGTAAGTCACTTAATCCCTTTTGTCTCAGTTTTCCCTTATATAAAGGAAATGGAGAAGAAAATGGCAGACCACACTAGTGGAGTAACAAAGAGTCCAACTGAAACAATTAAACATCAACAATATAACACCAAGGAGATGCAACTATCTTGATGTTTGTTACTGTTTTATTTGATCAAAAATCAATCATCTTACACTTCAAAATATTTCCCATTACCATAAGGCAAAAACTCAGCTGCATATACAGAAGTGAAATCATTCCTTAGAGGAAAGTGAATCCACTGGTCATCTTTCCTTCCCAAGTTCATCACTTCAAGATGGAGGCCCATTATATCAATCTCCCCTTGGATGAAAGAGTCCTGATGCCATCTATGTCATAACAGGACATCTTCAAGATAATAGCTTATTTGAAATATGCTGCCTATTAATTGGTTAAAAGCACAACAATAACCACCATTCTGAAATGGTTTAATCAATTACTACAGCATTATGCAAAATGTCTTTTTGGTAACCTAGACATCTGTAATTTTCTATCAGCATGTGATTCATGCAACAAAACAATCTGGTTAGTTGCCTAGTCATCAATTAGAAAAAGCCAGCAAGGGGAAGTTTAAGGTTATCACTGGGGACCATGAAGCCCATAGATTCCTTGCCCAGGTAGGCTTTGATGACTAGGGTTAAGCATTTATTTGCTATGCCCATCAGTTTGTCCTCAAATCAAGGTCATGAGCAATGAGAAAATAAATGTAAAAAATAGACATGCTATATTCTTACATTCTCATATGCTAGAGACACAGACATAATTTACTTGGCAATAATAGCAAGCTATCCCAGCCAGTGCAGAAGTACATTCAAGGAGATTGGATCTAGGCTCTGCACAATTAAACAGTGCTACCCACTCAGTGAGGATGCTTTATAGCATCTCATATTTTCATAACAACCTGGCCCTTTGGTAAATTTAAATGAAAGGTTTAGCGGGTACAACAGTGGATGACCTGACTAATGAAATGTTAAATCAAAGGAGGAAAGAAAGGATAACTTATTTAACCACAAATCACAATTCCAGGAAAGCCTAAAAGCACACACAGTGGTTTCAGTCCAATCTAAGCCATTTGTCATTATGGGAGGAAAAAAAAAGAAATGGAAGGAAAAAGAGGCCTCAAACAAATGGATCTTGGGGAATATCAGGGCATAGCTACACTATGGTTTTACTATTGCTACAAAATTCAGATCCTGAGTTTTGAAATTGTTCTCTTGCATCAAACGTTTCAATATTGTCATAGCAAAGGCAGATTGGAAACAACTAGCAGAATATTTGCCTTGCTGTGTTCTATGCCCAAGCTTTGGGGATTTTGTCATGCTTTTCATCATAGGTGTGGGGGTACAACCTGGAGAAGATGACCTGAGAGGAAATAGAAGGCCATTGGCAATACCCACTACTAGGAATCCAAGAGCAAACACCCCTTCCCCACTTTAATGGATCCCTACTGATTTTGATACTTCTAACATTATTAGCTAGATCTGATGACACCTTCCCAGCCTCCCACCTTCTTATAAAGGAGTTTCCTTTTCTTCAGATTAAAGTTAATAAAATTCTTTTAAAAAAATCATGATACTCCCTTGAGATGACTGGGAACTAGGTTAATGCAAAAAAAAATTGCCATTAGCAAAAAAAAAAGAGGAAACAGAATTTGCAACATTTAGGAAAAGAGTTTATGAATAGCCCAAGGGTATGCAGTTTGGACAATTGTACTGCATTTAAAATATTTAAGTACCTACCATATGCAGAACACTGTGCTGGGTCCTAGGAGAACTAGAGTCAAGCTATATAGTAAGGGACGTGACATATATAGCAGCAGTACAATCATGCTAAACACATTAGCAAGGTTCTTGCTTTTTTTGTATCATGCACTTTCTTGGCAGACTAGTGAAACTTATGGATCCTTTCCAGAAATTTTTTTTCCTAATTTATAGTTGAAAGAAATGCTAAATTTCATTTGGGGATTAGTGAAAATAAAGATACAATTGTTTTGCCAATCCAAGTGTACAGAACTGAAATCTACCCACAGTATATTTGTGGTGGGAGAGGGAAAGGGCAGGTGGTAAGGGCCCATGGGCCTAGGTTAAGAACTCCTACAATAGAGAGATGCTAATATGTGGGTCTGCTGGTACGCTGGGTATCAGTTATGACGTGAAGTCTTTCTGTACAAATACATTCTCAAGTGACAATAGAATGGATTGATTCCCAGTCTACAAAAGACTATGAAGAAGACCAAATCAGATAATGCATGTAAAAGTGCTTTGTGAACTTTGCTGATGGTGCTAAGAAATGGATCATGTTGATTCCAGTGAAACTTGTATGTCACCCCCAACTTAGCTGTTTCGGTCAGAGGATTTAGTTCCAGATGACAACATTGGTTTTGTACTTTTATTTATTTTTGTGAAATATTTCCTAATTATATGTAGAAAACAATTTAACATTTTTAAAATATGAATTTCAAATTTTCTTCCTCCTTTCTGCTCCCTTCCCTAAACTTTGAGAAGGCAATACACTGTCGATCATACATGACAAGTCACACAAAATATATTTCCATAGTAGCCATGTTGTGAATCACAAACATGTGTGAGTATGTGCACACACATACTCACCAAGAAAATAAGGGGAAAAAAGTCTACTTCAATCTGCACTCAGAATTCATCAGAAGTTCTCTCTCTGGAGGTGGACAGTATCTTTCACCACATGATAAACATCTCTCTGATAGAATTAAAGGTAGTAAACTCACATGTGAAGTAAAAATTAGATATTCTTTTATAGGCCTTTAAATAGCTAAGCCCTGCAGGACATCTCCAGTTAGAATAGGTCAGACTCTAAGGGGTTCTTTTGATGGGTGGTATGGAGGACAATTTTGCCCTCCTTAATTTATTTATTATTGCCATTACCTTCAAAAAGAAGAAACAGATTTCCCTCTGCCTTTTGAGAGCTAACTTCTCTGTCAATGATTAGATCCCAAACCCTTCTACCTCTTTGGGTAATTAGGTAGCATATTAGGTTAGAGTGTTGGGCTTGGAGTCAGCTAGACCTGAGTTCAAAATCCAGCTTCAAATACTTGCTGTGGTGTTGGTGTTGATGTTTGTGTTGGTATTTATTCATGTCCTACTCTCCATGACCCTGTTTGGGGTTTTCTTGGCAGAGATACTGAAGTGGTTTACAATTTCCCTCTCCAGCTCATTTTATGAATGAGGAAACTGAGGCAAACATGGTTAAGTGACTTGTCCAGGATCATGGAGCCAGTAAGCATTTGAGGTCAGATTTGAACTCAGGAAGATGAATCTTCCTGACTCTAAGATCACTGTGCTAGCTAGCTGCCACTTTTTAACTGTGTAACCCTGGGCAAATTATTTAACTTCTCTACCTCAATTTCCTCAACCCTAAAATGGGCTTAAGAATAGCACCTACCTCTCAGGGTAATTATGAGAGTAAAATGAGGTAATATTTGTAAAGCACTTTACAAACCTTAAAGTGCCAAAAAATACTGTTTTGGGTTGTTTTTGTTACTATTATTATTATTATTATTATGGGCAGTTGCTATCTCCATCACTCCTTTTCTTTCCCACATCCTCAGTCTTGAACCTTTCCTTACTCCCTCTTCTCCACTTGTCTTCACTCATTCCTTCCCCTATTTCTTGAAATACACTATGATTTCAAAGAACCACAAAAACCACTGCCCCACAATGGCACCATTTTTGTCTTCTATTCTGTAGAAGTTCCTCACAGGACCCCCTCAGCTGTTTTCCAGATACTATGTGTTCTTCAGACTAGGCCCCCACATTTAATTTAACTTTCAGTAGAAAATTCAGGACTTTCCATGTTCTTATTATTCAAAAGCAGTAACTGGGATTTTTTTTTTTTAAAGCAATTGGGGTTAAGTAACTTGCTCAAGGTTACACGGCTAGTCATTATTTATGTGTGGGTGCTCATTTTCTGAGGCCGGATCTGATCTCGGGTCATCCAAACTCCGAGGCTGGTGCTCTTACTCACTGCACCACCTAGCCGCCCCTTTAGGGCAATTGGGGTTAAGTAACTTGCCCAAGGTTACACGGCTAGATTTTTGTTTGTATGGATTAAGTGTCGGAGGCCGGCTCCGAACTCACGTCCTTCTGATTCCAGGGCCGGCGCTCTATTCACTGCGCCACCTAGCCGCCCCTAACTGGGTTTTTTTAAAAGATCTATGGAGGTTCTATCAAGCACTACATGTAAACATACAGGGATTTCTAAGATCAAGTCATAGGGTGAAGTTACTGAAATTACATAAATCTTCATAGTCAATCCTTGTCTCCCATGAACATTCATAGGTAACTAGGTCTAGTTTTCCCATGGTTCCTCTTTTCCTTCTCTCTGGCTGGTCTCCTATTTCTCAAAGACTGTTTCCTAGAGTCAGCCAGCTTGATCTTATACTACTTAGGTTGCAGCCAAGGAATCATTATTTGCAAAGGTGTAGGTATCTCAGCCCTTCTAGAATTCATATTCACATACAATTCATACAATTCAAATGCTTTAGCCTAGCACTCTCCTTCACCCCACATCTTGTTCCATTCTATCTCACTAGATTTAGCTCTCACTACTTCAATTTAACATAACAAACATTTATTAACTTACTCATATTTAGGATTAAATGCTGGATATACACAAACACCTATTCTTACATCTAAAATGGCAAAGTTCTCCTCTTCAAAAGCCTTACAATGTAGTAGCTTATAGAATATACACAATAGAATATAATTCTGATGCAATGCATAGGGATGAATGCTTTTCATTCATAGAAAGGGTGAAAAATAAGGCAATACAATGAAAGGAGAGTGATTTTTTTCTCTGCCAGTAGAGAGTAGGAAAAGCTTTATGGAGGATGTGGCATCATTGAAAAAGAAAGAAGGTTTTAATAGGTGAAGATATAAGGGAAATCCACTCAGCAATGTTTAGCTATAGGAATGTCCAGAAGCAGATGAGAATTAAAGAGGAACACAAAATGTCAAGTAAACTCACTTAACTGGAGTATAACATTTCTGAAAGGAAATTCAATAAATTAAGTTTGAAAAAGAAAGTTGGATCGAGATTATAGACTTCTTTGAATGCTAAGCTAAGGCATTTCTATTCTTGGCAATAGGGAGCTGATGAAGGATTTCAAGTAAGGGAGGCCAGTGCATTAGGAAAATTACTTTGGCAACAATATGAAGGATATATTGGGAATACAGTGGAGGGGGGGGAGACAAGATTCAGGGTAACCAGTTAAGAAACTATTACAAAAGTCCTTTTAAGAGTTCACTAGGAATTGGATTATAGTGAAGGCAGTGGGAGTCCTGCAGAAAGGAGAGAGCATGGTTAAGAGGGATATTAGAGAGGACTAATCTATAGAATTTGGCAATTAATTCAATATAGGAAAAAATATTTAAGAATCAAAGATAACTCCTAGGTTTTAAACATAGGTTACTAGAGAATAGTGGTTTGTATATAAAAAAGAAAAACTAAGAAAAGTTTATGAATGAAGGTGATAAGTTTGGAAATGGTAAGTTGAAGATTTTGGTGTGATATTCATTGGAAAATGTTTCAGAATCATCTCAAAACATGGAAGTAGAGCTCTGGGGAAAGGCCAGACAAGTGATTTAGATTTGACCATCATCTGCATAGAAATGATCACTGGAGGTATGGAAATGCATGAACTTGCCAACGGTGATAAATACTAAGAAGGTAGCAAGTGTGGGTCTTAGCAGAAGAAGCCTCACAAGTCTTAGTGATTGATTGCTCCTAGGCCCTAAAGGCATGTTAGAATGATTTGTCAATGCTGGCAATGGGTGGAGTAAATATAGTTGGAAGCCAGGATCTAGGTATTCATGACATATTATTAAGAACTATGGAGCACAGTACAGTGTGGATGTAAAGGTAGTGTTTGGCTTCGATGACTGACCTGATTTTGAGAAAAGATTCATGAGTCAGAGCATATAAAAGAACATAGCTTGCTGTGAATGAGTAGAGGTGTTGCCCTGGGAATCCCTAGATAATTTGAAGGTTATGTTTTGGACCTCCAAGGTGATTGAGAATTAAGTAAATATATAGAGGCAGGAGCCCCCAGACTATACATATAAGCAACAAGATTTGTCACAAGCTAGGTCCTTATGATGATCCCAATGGAGAGATTTTAGCACTTGAGGATAGTTGAGGACAAAGTCATTGGAGAGGTCAGTTCTCAGTCCCCAGCAGTCTCTGCATGGGAAATGAGCACAAGTAGAAAAATCACAAATAGGGTGGGATTTGAGGTTGTGAGCTTGAGAAGTTTAAATGGGTCTATGCCAAATTAAGACTGAAGAGAACAGAAAAAAGCCAAAGAAAGAGCCTAGGTTAATTATTCCTCTATATAAATTCTCTTCACCAGACAAGCTGACCTATTTGGTATCTTTTGAACCTTCTTACTTCTTACTTTCATGGTTTTGTCCAAGCTCTTCCTCTCACATTGAGTTTCTCACTTCCATTTCTCCAAATATCTAAACTGTATCCATTTTCTAAGTCTTAACTCAAGTCCTAGCTTCTTCAAAAAGCATATATAAGTTCCAAATGATCTCTTTCTCCTTTGTTCTCATGGCAAAAACTCTCTATATTAATCCTTAAGTAATTGATTGTGTTGGCATGTGGCATTCATTATATCAACATTTAATTTTCAATGAGGTGACATATTATCTTCCCAACTAGATTATGAACTCAAGGTAGAGATCTTGTATTATACTTCTTGCTTTCTCAATATCTAGGAAAATGCCTTGTACATACGCCATTTAATAAGTATTTCAATTGACTTGGAGAGCACAAATCTTTAAAAGTATCTCATTGTGTCATGGTTCCTATTGACTCAGAAGGTTACCATTTAGCCATCTGGCCAGCAAAAAAAGTCCATCATTTAATAAGGGGTGTGGAGCTGATTGGTTCCATCCCAGCTTCTGCCCTAGGAGATGTTACCTTTAGCCATCTCTTTGATTTGAGGTCCTCTGTCTTTTCTCTGATCTCTGACCAAATGTAAAACACCTGTTTTTTTTTTTTTTTTCTGAGCCCTGGTAATACCCCATATCTGTAACACTTACATTGTCTTCACTCTGCTGATATAGCAACTACATATATGTTACTTTTGGTTTGACAGACCCTGAGGCTACATATATACAGCTTTTCTGGGGCACCAACTGAAAAAGAAGCTGAGCTCCTTTATGAAAGACATATTTCTGGCTACACTGTCTCCACTTAATCACAGTACCTGACATTTATATAATATTTTGAAGTCTGCAATGTATTTTATATACATTCTCTCATTTGAACTTCATGGCAATGCTATGAAGTAGGTATATGAAGTATTATCACTACCAGTTTACATTTGAGGACAGAGAGATTAAATGATTTGCTCATGATCACGGAGCTAGCAGATGTCAAAGGTGAGATGAAAACCAGGACTTTCCTGCCTCCAGGTCCACAGTACACTATACCACATTGCCTCAGTAGTTACTCTTCTTCGTCCTGACAAGCAAACACCATTCTCTAGATACCAGCAAAGCACCACTTAAGAAAACATACTTTATCTTCGTTAAATTTCAATGCTTAGCTTCCTCTTCTTGATAACATAATATAGTAAGGATGGGGTGAGTGGAATGCAAACTCATTATGAGTTAATTGTACAACATAGAAGCCCAAATGCTGGTCAGGATCATAGGCTAGGCTACTATAAAAGACAGAGTATTTAGAAAGAGGAAGGCAATAGATCCACCCTATTTGGCCCTTTTCTTTTCTTTATTTTATTTTGATTTTCTTTTTTATTTTTTAAGTTTATTTTTTTATTTTTTAGTTTACATCATTCATTTCCACAAGATTTTGAGCTGCAAATTTTCTCCCCATTTTTCTCCTACCCACCACCTCAAAACAGAGATCCCACTGAATATCCCCTCCCCCAATATACTTTTTCCCATATCTTCCCCCATCCTCTCTCCAACTTTCCAGTAGGGCATGCTCAATCTCTATGCCCCAGTGCCTATATATCGTATTTCCCAGTTACATGTAAAATAATAATAATAATAATAATAATAATAATAATAATATTTTAAACATTTGATTTTACAACGTTGAATTCCAGATTCTTTCCCTTCCTCCCTTGTCACCCACCCTTACTGGAAGATAAGCAATTCAATATAGGTTGTACATGTGTAGCTATGCAAAACATTTCCATAGGGGGTATATTGTGAAAGACTGACTATATTTCCCTCCATCCTATCCAACCCCCACACTTGTTCTATTCTCTACTTTTATCCTGTCCCTTTTCAAAAGTAGGGGCTTCCAACTTCCCTCCGCCCCAGCCTGCCCTCTCTTCCACCATCCCCTTTCTCATCCCCTTCCCCCCTACTCTTCTGTAAGGTGAGATACCCTATTTACTATGTATGTAATTCTCTCCCTAAGCCAAATTCATTGAGGATAAGGTTGACTCATTCCATTTTGCCTTCCTATTCTTCCCCTCCATTGTAACAGTTTTCCCTTGCCTCTTCTGTATGAGATAATTTACCCCATTCTATCTCTCCCCATCTTCTCTCATATTCCTCTCTCACCTCTTCATTTCACATTTTAAGTGTCATCCCTTTCTATTCAACTGGTCCTGTACCCTCTGTCTATGTATACCTGTACACACACACACACACACACACACACACACACACACACACACACACATATACTTACATATGTCTTCATACACCCATATACAATCATATATAGACATATATGTATGTATATATAGATAGATATAGCTATATACATATATATTCCCTTCAAGGATTCTTACACTGAGAAAAGTTTCATAATTTACAATTATCACTTTTCCATGTAGGAATATAAGTAGTTCAACTTTGATAAGTTCCTTGTGATTTCTTTTCCCTGTTTACCTTCTCATGCTTCTCTTGCTTCTTGTATCTGAATGTCAAATTTTCTGTTCTGTTCTGGTTTTTTCATCAAGAATGCTTGAAAGTCCTCTATTCCATTTAATGACCATATTTTTCCCTGAAACATCATACTCAGTTTTGATGGGTAGATGATTCTTGGTTTTCATCCCAGCTCCTTTGACCTCTGGAATATCATATTACAGGCCCTTTGATCCCTCAGTGTAGAAGCTGCCAGCTCCTGTGTTATCCTGATTGTGTTTCCATAGTATTCAAATTATTTCTTGCTGGTTGCTTGTAATATTTTCTCCTTGATCTGGGAATTTTGGAACCTGGCTATAATATTCCTAGGAGTTTTTTTTTTTTTTTTGGGGGGGGGAATCTTTTTTAGAAGGTGATCAGTGGATTCATTCAACCTCTATTTGTCCTTTGGTTCTAAAACATCAGGGCAATTTTCCTTGAGAATTTCTTGGGGGATGATTTCTACGTTCTTTTTCTGATCATGGATTTCAGGTAGTCCAATAATTTTTAAATTATCTCTCCTGGATCTATTTTCTGGGTCAGTGGTTTTCCCAATGAGATATTTCACATTGCCTTCTATTTTTTTATTTGTTTCTATCTGTTTAATAGCATCTTGATTTTTCATAAAGTCATTAGCTTCCATTTGCTCCAATCTAATTCTGAAGAAATTATTCTCTTCAGTGAGCTTTTGAGATTCTTTTTCCATCTGGCTAAATCAGCTTTTTAAGGCATTCTTCTCCTCATTGGTTTTTTGAGCCTCTTTTGCCATTTGAGTTAGTCTATTTTTAAGGTGTTATTTTCTTCAGTCAGGTTATTGACTCTCATTTCATAATTTTCTTGCATCATTCTCATTTCTCTTCCCAATTTTTCCTCCACTTCTCTTATTTGGTTTTCAAAATCCTTCTTAAGCTCCTCTATGGCCTATAAGCAGCTTATTCTTTTCTTGGAAGCTTCTGGCACAGGAGTTCTGACTTTGCTGTCTTCCTCCTGTTCCATGCCCTCATCCTTTTGGTCACCAAAAAAGGAAATCAAAGTTGGACTGCTGTGCTTGCCTTGATTCTCTTGTTTGTGCATGTTGCCACTCAATTACTTGACTTTTGAGCTTTTTGCCACAGTAGAACTCTCCTACCAGAGGGGGAAGCTTTGTCCCAAATTGCTGGGGTTTTAGCAGCTGCTGGAGCTATTAGTTGGGTGCCCTCTCTGAAGCCTCCTCACACTCTGTCAAACTTGTCACATACCTTAAGACCTCCACCCTAGACTGCAATCCAGATCCAAACAGGTTAAAGCAATGGTCATATGGTCCCCCTACAATCTGCAAGCCCAGAGCTCTGAAGCAGCCAGGGGGCAGTGGCTGCATGTCTGCCACACCTCAGCTGCTTCTCACCCTAGGGGCAAAGGCCGGACCTCACTCCTGAACTCCCAGTTCACAAAGTCCACACTGCACTGACCTCTCACTTTGTCCTTAGCATCTATGGGTTGATAATTCTGGAAACTTCCATAGCTTCTCGTGATCTGAAGTCCCTCCAGGTGGAGGCTAGTTGTAGCCTTCCTGAGGCTAAAACCTTAGCCTCACAGTGGGGCTGGTCTCATCTCCCAACACACTGTGCTAGCTTCTTCCTGTTGTCTTGCTGGGCTGTACTCAGCAGGAGGTTAGCTTCTCTGTTTCATTTTGTGGGTTCTGTAGCTCCAAAATTTGTTCAGAGTCACCTTTTACATGAATTGGAGGAGGTAGGAGTGGGAACCCTGTGGAAGGCCTGTTTCTATTCCACCATCTACTTTGCCCTTTTATTTTTTTAAAGCAATTGGAGTTAAGTAACTTGCTCAAGGTTACACAGCTAGTTATTTTACGTGTGGGTGCTAATTTTCTGAGGCCGGAACCGATCCCGGGTCCTCCTTACTCCAGGGCCAGCACTCTTACTCACTGTGCCACCTAACTGCCCCTATTTTGCCCTTTTCAAATCAAATTCTTGTCATTACATTTTAGGAAGAATATTAAAAGAATATTAAAATATTTAAAAAGCATTTTAAGAAGGGTATGATTATAATAGTGAGGGGATTTGAGGATTATTTGAAAAACAACAACAACAACAACAACTAGGATCTCAGTTCTGCCCTATATTGCCTGTGGTACCTTGTACAAGTCCTTCATAGATCTTAAGTTTTGTTTTTTGATTTTGTTTTGTTTTGTTTTAATGTGTAAAATGAGAGAGATGAACTAGATAAATTGATGGATGATATCTTGTAGCTATAAAGTTATGACATTGGGGAGTGGGGATGGGAACATAACAATTATCTTTAAGTATCTAAAAACCTAGTATGTGGAAGAGGAAATTTATTTTCTCTGTATAATCCAAGAAAGTTGAATTAGAAGTAGAAGTTGCAAGAAGGTAGATATCAACTTGACACAATAAGAAATCTTTGCTGCTTAATCTTAGGAGGAAAACAAAAACCCTTCCTAGCAATGAGAGCTGCCCCAAAGTGGAATGAGCTGCCCAAGGTGCTAGTAGGTCCTTTTACACTGGAGGTTTTTTAAGTAGAAATTGGTTAAGCAATTGTGGCATACATTCTAAAAGGGATGCCTGTTCAGTTAAAGGTTAACTTAGCCTCTGAGACTGTTTCCTATTTGTAGATATCCTCACATCTGTGATCCTTGGAATTGAAGGTACATATGACTTTTCTGTTAGTTAGCTTCCTCTTCCTTGTTTTGACAGGTGACAAGATAAACTTCATTAGCTTGGGAGAAGGAGCTGCCTAATTGCACAGTAAATGCTGCATACCCAAGCGACTTTCTTTCCCTCTATCCTCTTGGTGACAAATGAGAGGCAACCACTGTTCGTATGTTGTCTAGTAACTGAAGGAAGCTGAGACAGCAGTCTTAGTTCCGAATGGTAGCTCTAGCAGCCCACAGAGGTCGATTTGTTTTTAATATTCTATAGGCTTTTCATAAAGTTTTAAAGGATTTCTCTTCAGAGAGGAGAAGATAGCAAAAGAATGGGAAAAAATCAGAGATGATATTAATGTTTCCCCATAGACAATAAGAGAATATCAATGACTACCAAGGCATATGCCTAACTTCTCATCTTTATAAATTTTTATGAGAATTATCTACATGTCTATAAAGTATCTTCAGTTTAAAAAAATGAGAACAGAACAGGCAGCCTTTTTAAAAGAAAGTTTTATTGATGCCCTTTGTTTTATATATCATAGATATTTCCAGATTCCCTTTCAGCATTCTCTTGTAACAAGTAAAAAAAGTTAAGGGGGCAGGGGACACCTTAGGTTTCATTTCACACTTTTAATCCCCACCCCCACCTATTTAAAGAAAGGAGAAGGGTATATTTCCTTAGCTCTTCTCAAGAGTCAAGATCAGTCATTATTATAACTGGGTACCATTTAGCTTTGCTGTATTTTTTTTTGTTTGTTTTTCATTTATACTGTTGTAGTCATAGTATATATTATTTCCTGGTTTTACCTACTTTCTTTTGCATCAATTAACAAAAGTTCTCATTTTCTTATATTTATAACTTTATAAATTCTCTTCAATTTGTTTTAGTCAACTGATAAAATCCCTATTGATGGGCTATTGCTTTGTTCCTGGATCTTTTCTATGGTTATGAATATTTTGGCTTATATGGGACTTCTCTGTGTTTGATCTCTTGGGGTATCTGTCATAGTGCAAGCTACGAATCCAATGGTATGAATAATTTGGCTGCTGGAGTGGGGGAAAATTCCAAATTGATTGCACTTTTTATCAAATGACTGGGTATGAGATGCTTTAATTTGAATTTCTCTAATTATCAGTGACTTGGAGCAACATTATATACAATCACTAATAAGCCTTGCGACTTCTTTGTTCATATCCTTTGAAATACTTATATTTTGTGGAATGGTTTTTGGTATTTGGGGTAAAGAATACTGGAAGGAGCAGAAACAGGACTTCCATGTGGCTCTCACTTCCACCTCCTCCAATATGTGAAAAAAAATGACTCTAAAGAAATTTTAGAGCTACAGAACCCACAAAGTGAAAGAGAGAAACCAATCTCCTGCTGAGGGTAGCCCAGCAAGCCAGCAGGAAGGGTCCATCACAGTGTGCTGGCAGCTGAGCTCAGTCACAACTGAGCTGTGCTTTTACCCCCAGGGTAACCCTACTAGCAGTGGCTGGAGCTGACTTCTGGAGAGTGGATCATCAGCAGCAGTGGCAGTTTCCACAATTATCAACCCATAAATGCCAAAGACAAAGTCCAAGGTCAATATGGAACTTTGTTCACACTGGGGGGTGTGGTCTGGCCTGAGCCAGGGATTTAGCTCCAGAGTGGCCCTTATGAGTAGCTGCTAGATCAGACTTCACAAGAATAAATCACCAGCAGTGGTAGCAATTTTAAGACTTCTCAATTCATAAATGCCAAAGACAAGGTAAAAGGTCAGTGTGGAACTTGGTTGGGGGCGGGGGTTAGAAGAGTGTGGTCCCTATGCTACCTCTGGAGTGAGAAGCAGAGGAGGTGCGATGACTGCAGCCACTGACATGTGGCTAATTCCAGAGCTCCTGTCCTGCAGGTGGAGGGGGACCAAGAGACAATTTAGACGCTAAGTGCTCTTGCTTTGACCTGCTTAGATTGAGATGTCTTAGGTGGTGGTCCTAAGGTGTGTGACCAGTGAGCCAGAGCATGTGGGAGCTGTAGAGAGGGTGCCCATATAATAGCTCTGGTAGCTGTAAAAACCCCAGCAATTTGGGACATAGCTCTCTCTATTGTGGAAGCAGAGTTCTACTGTGGCAAAGAACTCAAATGTCAAGTAATTGACTGCCAAAATGAGCAAGCAATGGAAGGACAAACAGATGATAGAATCATTTTTTGGGGGGAAAAAAGGATCAAGACATGGAGCAGGAGGAAGACATTGAAGTCAGAACTCAAGCATCAAAAGCCTCCAAGAAAAATATAAATTGGTTATAGGCCATAGAGGAGCTCAAGAAGGATTTTGAAAATCTAGTAAAAAAAGTGGAGAAAAATTGGGAAGAGGAATGAGAATGATGCAAGAAAATCATGAAAGGTGAGTCAACAGCCTGCAAAAGGAGACCCAAAAATACACTGAAGAAAATAGCACCTTAAAAATAAACTAACTCAAATGGCAAAAGAGGCCCAAAAAGCCAATGGGGAAAAGAATGCTTTAAAAAGCTGAATTTGCCAGATGGAAAAGGAATTTCAAAAAGTCACTGAAGAGAATAACTCCTTCAAAATTAGACTGTAGAAACTAAAAGCTGGTGACTTTATAAAAAACCAAGATACAATAAAACGGATCCAAACAAATGAAAAAATAGAAGGCAATGTGAAATATCTCATTGGCAAAACCATTGACCTGGAAAATAGATCCAGGAAAAAGAATTTAAAAAGTATTTGTCTACATGAAAGCCATGATCAAAAAGAAAGTCTAGACACCACCTTTCAAGAAATTCTCAAGCAAAATTGCTCTGATATTCTAGAACCAGAGGGCAAAATAGAAATTGAAAGAATTCACTGATCACCTCTTGAAAAAGATCCCAAAAAGAAAACTCGTAGGAATATTATAGCCAAATTTGAGAGTTCCCAGGTCATGGAAAAAATACTGCAACCAGTTAGAAAGAAACAACTTGAGCATTGTGGAAACACAATCAGGATAACACAAGATCTAGCAGCTTCTACATTAAGGGATCAAAGGGCTTGGAATATGATATTCCAGAGGTCAAAGGAGCTAGGACTAAAACCAAGAATCACCTACCCAGCAAAACTGAGTATAATGTTTTGGGGAAAATATGGTCATTCAATGAAATAGAGGACTTTCAAGCATTCTTGATGAAAAAAAACAGAGCTGAACAGAAAATTTGACTTTCTAATATAAGAAGTAAGAGAAGCATGAGAAGATAAACAGGGAAGAAAGAAATCATAAGGAACTTATTAAAGTTGAACTATTAACATTCCTGTGTGAAAAAAAATGATAATTGTAACTCATAAGACTTCTCAGTATGGAGATAACTGAAAGGAATATATATATATATATATATATATATATATATATATATATATATATATATATATATATATATACATAACATATATGTATACATATATATGTATAGGAGGATGTATGTGTATATAAATATATATGAGTGTGATCATTCATATATTCATGTACACATAGACAGATGGCACAGGATGAGTTGAATATGAAGGGATTATATCTAAAAAATAAAATTAAGAGGTGAGAGAGGAATTTATTGGGAGAAGAAGAAAGGGAGAATTAAATTATGGTAAATTATCTCATACAAAAGAGGCAAGAGAAAACTGTTACAATAGGGGGAAGGGCAGGAAGGTGAAAGGGAATGGGACAACCTGATTCTCATTGAATTTGGCCTAAGGAGGGAATAACATACACACTGAACTGGATATCTTACCCTACAGGATAATAGGGGGGTAGGGGATAAGAGGGGGAGGATAGAAAGGAAGGCAAATTAGGGGAGAGGGTATTTAGAGGCAAGCATTTTTGAAGGGAGATGGGGCAGAGGAAGAAGGTGGAGTCACTGCAGGTCGGGATGGGATGGAAGAAAGTGTAGTTGGTCTTTCACAATATATCTACTGTGGAAGAGATTTGTGTAACTACAAATGTATAATTTATATTGAATTGCTTGTCTTCCCAGTGTGGCTGGGTGAGGAGGGAAGAAGGGGGAAAAAATCTGGAACGTTTTACAAAGGAATGTTTAAAAATTGTTTGTTTCAGGGGCGGAGCCAAGATGGCGGAGTAGAAACAGCTCATCCAAGCCACTCTGCCCCCAGATTCCCCCCAAACTATGTAGAAGGGGACTCTGAACAACTTCTGGAGCCCCAGCACCCACAGAACGACACAGAGAAGCTAACCTCCCGCTGAGGACAGCCCAGCAGCCCTGCAGGAAGGACCAGCGCAGAGGTCTGGGACCTGGCAGCATGCAACGAGCAGAGCACAGGAAGCGGAGCTGAGCGGAGCCCAGGTCCGTGCTAGCCGAGGTTTTAGCCCCAGGGCAGCAGGGCCAGCAGCCAGCTGGAGGAACCCCAGAATACCAGCAGCTGTGGCGACTCCAGAATTATCAACATAGACATGCCAAGGACAAAGTAAGAGGTTAGTGTCCTGTGGATTTGGGACGTATATTTGGGGAATGCGTCAGCTTCCTCCCCTGGGGGCTAGAAGCCACTGAGAAGACACACAATTTTGTAGTTTTCAGAGGCAGCTCCAGCTCCCGGACTGCATGCTAACTGTAGGGAGATCCAGCTATCAGTCTTGGGGGGTAATCGCTCTTGCTTTAACCTCCCTGGATCTGGATTGTGATCTAGGGTGGAAGTTGTGGGTGGGTTTACAACTTGCCAGAAATGAAAGTTGCCCCCCACATGTTCGGGACGAAAATTCCTCTATCTGGCCTTAAAGCCATAGTGTGGCAACAAGCCCAAAAGTCAGGTAATCAAGTGGCAACATGCCAAGGCAAAGGAAACAGAAAAATGCAACCCTAGACTCCTATTTTGGGGGCACAGAGCGGGAAAAGGACTGTGAGGTCAGAAGTCCTGCTCCAAAAGCCCCAGGGGAAAACATGAGCGGGTTGCAGGCCATAGAGGACCTTAAGAAAGACTTTAAAAATCAAATAAGTGGAGGAAAAATTGGAAAGAGAAATGAGAAGGATGCAGGAAAAGTATGAAATGAGGGTCAACAGCCTGACTGAGGAAAACAACACCTTAAAAAATAGACTGACCCAAATGGCAAAGGAGGTCCAAAAGGGCAACGAGGAGAAGAATGCCTTAAAAAGTCGAATTTGCCAGATGGAAAAAGAATCTCAAAAGTTCACTGAGGAGATTCATTCCTTCAGAGTTAGACTGGAGCAAATGGAAGCTATTTACTTTATGAGAAATCAAGATGCTGTTAAGCAGATCCAAACAAACGAAAGATTAGAAGGCAATGTGAAATATCTCATGGGAAAAACCACTGACCTGGAGAATAGATCCAGGAGAGACAATTTAAAAATTATTGGACTACCTGAAAGCCATGATCAAGGAAAGAACCTAGAAATCACCCTTCAAGGAATTCTCAAGGAAAACTGCCCTGATGTTTTAGATCCAGAGGGCAAAATAGAGGTTGAAAGAATCCACAGATCACCTCCTGAAAAAGATCCCAAAAAGAAAACTCCCAGGAATATTATAGCCAGGTTCCAGAATCCCCAGATCAAGGAGAAAATACTCCAAGCAGCCAGGAAGAAATAATTTCAATATTGTGGAAACACAATCAGAATAGCCCAGGACCTGGTGGCTTCTACACTGAGGGATGGAAGAGCATGGAATATGATATTCCAGAGGGCAAAAGAACTGGGAATGAACCCACGGGTCACCTACCCAGCAAAACTGAGTATTTTGTTTCAGGGGAAAATATGGTCATTCAGTGGAATAGAGGACTTTCAAGCATTCTTTTTTTTTTTAAACAAATGCTTTATTAACTTCTGTTTTACATCATTCATTTCCGCCAGATTTTGAGTTACAATCATTTTCCCCCATTATTCCCCTACCCAACCTCCCAGAATAGTAGTCCCACAAGATATCGCTTCCTCCAATCTGCTCTCTCCCATACCTTCTCCCATACCCCCATCGACTTTTCCATTAGAGGAAGGTGAATCTTTGTGTCCCAATGCCTGCACATCTTATCCCCTATTACAAGCAAAAGAGTATTAATAATAGTATTTATATATATTTGAAACATTTAATGTTATGACCTCGAATTTCAGATCCATTTCCTTCCTCCCTTGTCACCCATTCCCTCTTGGGAGATAAGTAATTCGGTATATGTTGTACATGTCTAGCTATGCAAAACATTATCATAGTAGATATATTGTACAAGGCTGCTTATAATTCCCTCCCACTCATCCCACCCCCCACCTGGTCCATTCCCTACATGATCCTGTCGCTCTTCTATAGTGGGTACTTCCAACCTCTCCTCCCCCAAGGATGCTCTCCCATCCATCATCCCTCCTCTCATCCCCCTTCCCCCTATCCTGCTGCAGGTTGAGATATCCCATTTAGTATGTATGTCATTTTCTCCCTGAACCAAATTCAATGAGAATCTGGTTTTGCCTTTTTAGCCTTCCTTATTCTCCCCCTCCTTTGCAACCACTTCCCCTTGCTTCTTCTACATGAGATAGTTTACCCTACCCTGTCTCTCCCCATCTCCTCTTGCTACTTTCCTCTCTCACCTCATACTTTCATCCCTTGAGTATTCTCCCTTCCCAACAAATTCAACCTATGCCCTCTATCCATATATAACTGTAACCATATACACACACATTCACATATGTATTCATATGACCACACCCCCTTCTTCCATTATTTTCATAGTGAGAAAGATATCATCAGTCGCAGATATTGCTTTTCCATATAGGAATGTAAATAGTTCAACTTTGATAAGTTCCTTTTGATTTCTTTTCCCTGATTACCTTCTCAGGCATCTCCTGCTTCTTGTGTCTGGATGTCAAATTTTCTATTCAATTCTGGTTTTTCCTCAAGAATGCTTGAAAGTCCTCTATTCCACTGAATGACCATATTTTCCCCTGAAACCAAATACTCAGTTTTGCTGGGTAGGTGACCCTTGGGTTCATTCTCAGTTCTTTTGCCCTCTGGAATATCATATTCCATGCCCTTCAATCCCTCAGTGTAGAAGCTGCCAGGTTCTGGGCTATTCTGATTGTGTTTCCACAATATTGAAATTGTTTCTTCCTGGCTGCTTGTAGTATTTTCTCCTTGATCTGGGGATTCTGGAACCTGGCTATAATATTCCTGGGAGTTTCTTTTTGGGATCTTTTTCAGGAGGTGATCTGTGGATTCTTTCAACCTCTATTTTGCCCTCTGGATCTAAAACATCAGGGCAGTTTTCCTTGAGAATTTCTTGAAGGGTGATTTCTAGGTTCTTTCTTTGATCATGGCTTTCAGGTAGTCCCAATAATTTTTAAATTGTCTCTCCTGGATCTATTTTCCAGGTCAGTGGTTTTTCCCATGAGATATTTCACATTGCCTTCTAATCTTTCATTTGTTTGGGTCTGCTTAAGAGCATCTTGATTTCTCATAAAGTCATTAGCTTCCATTTGCTCCAGTCTAACTCTGAAGGAATGAATCTCCTCAGTGAACTTTTGAGATCTTTTTCCATCTGGCAAATTTGACTTTTTAAGGCATTCTTCTCCTCATTGCCCTTTTGGGCCTCCTTTGCCATTTGAGTTAGTTGATTTTTTAAGGTGTTGTTTTCCTCAGTCAGGCTGTTGACCCTCATTTCATACTTTTCCTGCATCCTTCTCATTTCTCTTTCCAATTTTTCCTCCACTTCTCTTATTTGATTTTTAAAGTCCTTCTTAAGGTCCTCTATGGCCTGCAACCTGCTCATGTTTTCCCCTGTGGCTTTTAGAACAGGACTTCTGACCTCACAGTCCTTTTCCCACTCTATGCCCCCAAAATAGGAGTCTAGGGTTGCATTTTTCTGTTTCCTTTGCCTTGGCATGTTGCCATTTAATTACTTGACTTTTGGGCTTGTTGCCACACTATGGCTTTAAGGCCAGCTAGAGGAATTTCTGTCCCAAACGTGTGGGGGGCAACTGCCATTTCTGGCAAGCTGTAAACCCACCCACGACTTCCACCCTAGATCACAATCCAGATCCAGGGAGGTTAAAGCAAGAGCGATTACCCCCCAAGACTGATAGCTGGATCTCCCTACAGTTAGCATGCAGTCCGGGAGCTGGAGCTGCCTCTGAAAACTACAAAATTGTGTGTCTTCTCAGTGGCTTCTAGACCCCAGGGGAGGGAGCCGATGCATTCCCTAAATACCAGACCCAAAGTCCTTAGGACACTAACCTCTTACTTTGTCCTTGGCATGTCTATGTTGATAATTCTGGAGTCACCACACCTCCTGGTGTTCTGGGGTTCCTCCAGCTGGCTGCTGGCCCTGCTGCCCTGGGGCTAAAACCTCAGCTCACGCGGACCTGCGCTCTGCTCGGCTCTGCTTCCTGCGCTCTGCAAGCTGTGTGCTGCCAGGTCCCAGACCTCTGCGCTGGTCCTTCCTGCAGGGCTGCTGGGCTGTCCTCAGTGGGAGGTTAGCTTCTCTGTGTCGTTCTGTGGATGCTGGGGCTCCAGAAGTTGTTCAGAGTCCCCTTTTACATAGTTTGGGGGGAATCTGGGGGCAGAGTGGCTTGGACAAGCTGTTTCTACTCCGCCATCTTGGCTCCGCCCCACTTTCAAGCATTCTTGAGGAAAAAACCAGAATTGAATAGAAAATTTGACATCCAGACACAAGAAGCAAGAGATGCCTGAGAAGGTAATCAGGGAAAAGAAATCAAAAGGAACTTACCAAAGTTAAACCATTTACATTCCTATATGGAAAAACAATAACTGTGAGTGATGATATCTTTTCAGTATGAAAATAATGGAAGAAGGATGTATGGTCATATGAATACATATGTGAATGTGTGTGTATATGGATAGAGGGCATAGGTTGAATTTGTTGGGAAGGGAGAATACTCAAGGGATGAAATTATGAGGTGAGAGAGGAAAGTGGCAAGAGGAGAGGGGGAAAGACAGGGTAGGGTAAACTATCTCATGTAGAAGAAGCAAGGGGAAGTGGTTGCAAGGGAGGGAGAGAATAGGAAGGGGAAAAAAAAGGCAAATCCACATTCTCATTGAATTTGGTTCAGGGAGAGAATGACATACATACTAAATGGGATATCTCAACCTGTAGCAGAATAGGGGGAAGGAGGATGAGAGGAGGGATGATGAATGGGAGGGTATCCTTGCAGGGAGGGGAGGTTGGAAGTACCCACCTTCAAAGAGGGACAGGATCATGTAGGAAATGGACCAGGTGGGGGGTGGGATGAGTGGGAGGGTATTATAAGCAGCCTTGTACAATATATCTACTATGATAATGTTTTGCATAGCTAGACATGTACAACATATACTGAATTACTTATCTCCCCAGAGGGAATGGGTGACAAGGGAGGAAGGAAATGGCTCTGAAATTTGAGGTCTTAACATTAAATGTTTCAAATATATATAAACACTATTATTAATACTCTTTTGCTTTTTATAGGGAGATAAGATGTGCAGGCAGTGGGACACAAAGATTCACATTCCTCTAATGGAAAAGTCGAAGGGGGTATGGGAGAAGGTATGGGAGAGAGCAGATTGGAGGAAGCGATATCTTGTGGGATTGCTATTCTGGGAGGCTTGGTAGGGGAATAATGGGGGGAAAATGATTGTAACTCAAAATCTGGCGGAAATGAATGATGTAAAACAGAAGTAAAATAAAAAAATAAAAAAAAACAAAAAAAAGAAAAAGAAAAAAAAGAAAGAACTCTGAAAGCTAAAAAATTTAAAAAAAAATTTTAAAAATTGTTTGTTTTTTTACATGCAACTGGGATATAGAATATACAGGTACTGGGGTATAGAGACCCATCTTTCCCTACTAGAAAGTTAGGGGAGTGAAAGGAGAGGATATAAGAGAGAACAGATTGAGGGAAGAGGTATTCAGTAGGCTTGCTGTTTTGGGGTGGGGATAGATGGGGAGAGAAATAATTGTAACTCAAAATCTTGTGAAGATGAATTTTGAAAACTAAAAATAAATTAAAATTTAAAAGTTTCAAAGATAGAAGAGGTATATTTAAAATTTAGGAAAGTAGATTAAACAAACTTTCTTTTTAGTTTGTTATAAAAAAAAGAACACTGGCTATGTATGCTAGCATATGCTAGGAAAGCAGTTCCATTTGTTCTCATCCTTAGAGGAAGGGCCAAGGGAGCAAACCCAACTATATACAGGCTCTGCATGACATTGTACATATCAACTAGGAAACTTTTCCAAAATATTCTCAATGGCAATTTATATCTTTATCTCATAACCAAGTAAGCAGTGCAAAGGTTAGAGAATTCACTGTTTTATTTTGTTATTATGACAAAGCAGTTTATATAATAGAGAAAAATACTAACAAAGTATACCCCCCCAAATAATCTCTCAAGCATATATTAAAATCAAAATAAGAGTTCTTAATAAATGCAATCACAGAGATAACTGTTCAATAACCTGTTGATTATTTTCATCCAAGGATCAAATAAGATATATTCCCAAAACAAGTGTCCATAATTTCCATGCACAATCCATGCAAAGGTTCATAGGAAAAAGAAATTATCTATACAAGGTGATTTTTTTTTGCTGGGGGGGGGGCGTGATTCTGTTCTGAACAACATTATGCTATTTGCATCAAGGCTTGGGATATTATAGGTTCTCCTCAGTGAGTTTCATGAGTACTCAAAAGAGTACCCATACTGGAAAAACTAAATTGATTGAAAATTCCTGTTGTCTACAAAATCATCTACTTGGATGCTTGGTCTGCTTATGTCAGGACCTTTCTAGGTAGTGAGCTCAGAATTAAAGACAATGAAGACAACAGGCTAGAATGAACTTGTGGAATTTCCCAGTACTTTTAATAGTCTCAAGGTTTCTCCAAAACCTATTTTTCCTCTTCTGGGGGTAAAGTCAAGATGACAGCATAGAGAAAGTACTCAGTCAACCTATTCCAACAATCTCCCACCAAAGGAAAAAAAAAACTTTAAAATAACACAGAATTCTAGAGTGGCAAAGCCAACAAAAGGTCACAATGAGACATTCTTCTAGCCCAAGTCAACTTAGAAGGTTGGAAAGAGAGATCTGTGAAAGGGGGGCAGAGACCAGCCCAAAACCCATATAGATGAAACACCAGTAGTGGGACCAGGTGGTGGTAGCAGAAGCAGCAGCAGCTTCAGGAGCTCTTAAGAAAGACAGTAAGGTGACTTGACAACTGGCCAGAAAGAAATTAAGGGAGCACTAGATTCTGGATACAATATTATGCGGCAACTTCATTGCCTATATCCACTTCTGGGTCACAGTTCAAGCACAGAGGAATGCTTTTGGTCAAAATGGAGTAAGAGCCCTGAGGAGAAACTGTTTGACAAATGGTGAATGCATCATCAAAAGAAGATGAAATTAAAGCAATATTAAGAGTAATTTTGTCTCTCTGCCAATGAAACTGATGATCTAAGGAAAATATATGAATGTTTTCAAAATATAAACTGCCCCAATTAAATGAAGAGGAAGTAGAATATTTAAATAACCCTATCTCATAAAAAAGAAATTGAACAAGCCATCAATGAGCTCCTTAAAAGAAAAAAATATTCCTCAGGACCAGATAGATTTACAAGTAAATTCTACCAAACCTTTAAGTAACAATGCCAGTATTATATGAACAATTCTAAAAAATAGATTAAAAAGTCCCACATAATTCCTTTTATGGCTCAAATATGGCTTTGACACTTAAACTAGAGAAAGCAAAAACAGAGAAAGAAAACCACAGATTAATTTTGAATATTGATGGAAAAATTGTAAATAAAATACTAGCAAGTTGATTATAGCAATATTTCACAAAGATCATACACTATGACCAGGTGGGATTTATATGAAAAGTACAGGGTTACTTTAATATTAGGAAAACCCTCAGTATAATTGACAACAGAAGGACCGAAAAACAACAAATATCATATGATTATATCAATAGATGTAGAAAAAAGCCTTTGACAACACACATTCCTATTAAAAACATTACAAAGCATAGGAATCACTGGAACTTTTTTTTAAATGGTAAGTAGTATCTATCGAAAAACAAGAGCAGACATCTGCAATGGGTATAAACTTGAAGCCTTCCCAATACGATCAAGGGTTATGCTAAGATGTCCATTATCACCACTCATTCAATATACTAGAAAAGCTAGCAACAATAAGACAAGAAAAAATTGAAGGAATAAATATAGGCAATGAGTAAGTCACTTTTTGCAGATGATGTAATGGTATACTTAGAGAACATTAGAGAATCAGCTAAGGAACTAATTGAAGAAATTAGTAACTTTAGCAAAGTTGCAGGTTATGAAATAAACCCATAAACATCAGTATTTTGCACAGTGACATCAAAAGCCAGATGAAATAAAAAGGAAAGCTCCATTTAATATAACTGAAGACAATAAAAAATACTTGGGAGTCTAGCTGCAAAGACAAACCCAGGAACTATTTATGAACACAACTACAAAATTCTTTGCAAACAAATAAAGACAGATTTAAACAACTGGAAAAATATTAATTGTCCCTTGGTAGGTTGAGTGAATATAATAAAAATGACAATTCTAAGTTGTTTGTTCACTTATAATTTTATTCATTGCCATGCCAAACTGCCAAAGAATTATTTTATAGAGCTAGGAAAGCAATAATAAAATCTGCCTGTAAGAACAAAAGATAAAAATATGTCAAGAGAATAAATGAAAAAATCTGAAGGAAGGTGTCCTAGCAGTACCCAATTTCAAACTATATTTTAATGACTTCTTTATTTTTTGTTTTCAATATTCATTTCCACAAGATTTGAGTTACAAATTTTCTCCCCTTTTCCCCTAACACCACCCCAAGGCAAAAAGCCTACTGAATACCTCTTGCCCCAATTTGCTATCTCTTATATCCTTCCCCATCCCTCCCCCAAACTTTCTAGTAAGGCAAGATGATTTCTATACCCCAGTGCTTGTATACCTTCTTTCCAAGTTGCATATAAAAAACATTTGTTTTTAAAAATTTTATTTCCAGATAATTTCCCTTCTTCCCTCCTCACCCACCCACAGTGGGAAGACAAGCAATTCAATATAGGTTGTACGTTTGTAGCTATGCAAAATGTTTCCATAGTGCTTAAGAATTTAACATTTGACAAAAATTGGCGCAAATATCAGAAAGAAGTTTGGCAAAAACCAGGTGCAGCCCAATACCCCACACCATATAACAAGGTTAAAACTGGATAAATGATTTAGATAAAGGGTAATACCATAAGTATATTAGGTTTGCATGGAAAAATGTACCTGTCAGATCTATGGATAAAGGAAGAGTTTGTGGCCAAATGAGATAAAGAAGATCATGGGAAATAAGAAGTATGATTTTTTTTGTTACATGAAATTAAAAAGTTTTTGCATAAATGAAACTAATGCAGCCAAAATTAGAAAGACATCAGGAAACTGTACAAAAAACATTTTAAAACAAGTTTCTCTGATAAAGGCCTAATGACTTAAATATTTAAAGAACTGAGCCAAATTCATAAAAATTAATGACATGCCCCAGTTGATAAATAATCAAAGGATATGAACAGGCAATGTCTAGAAGAAAAAACCCAAAAGTACCTATAGTTACACGAAAATACACTCTAAATCACTCCTGATTAGAGGACTACAAATTAAAACAACTCTGAAACACAGCCTCTAATTTATTATATTGTCTAACAAGACAGAAAAGGGAAATGACAAATTCTGGAGGGCTGTGGTAAAATTGGGACACTGATGCCCTCTTAATAGAGTTGAAAATTAATTCTACTATTCTGGAGAACAATTTGAAACTATTCCCAAAGGACTATAAAATGATGTGCATACATTTTGACCCAGCAATACCATGACTAAGTTTGTATCCCAGAGAGATCAAAGAAAAGGGGAAAGGACCTGATTCTACAAAATTATTTAGAGTAGCTCTGGGGAATTGGAATTGGAAGAATTGGAAATTGAGGGGATGACCATAAATTAAGGAATGATTGAACAAGTTGTAGTATATGATTGTGATGCACTACTATTGTGCTATAAGAAATGATGAGCAGGAAGGTTTCAGAAAAACCTGGGAAGTCTCATAGGAATCTATGCAATGTGAAGTATGCAAAACCAGGAAAACACTGTATACAATAATAGTAATATTTTAATCATCATCAACTGTAAAAACTTAATTATTCTGATCAAGACAATGATCCAAGATAATTCCAAAGGATGGATCCATAATGAAAAATGCTATCCACCTCTAGAGGGAGGGAGGGAGGGAGGGAGAGAGAGAGAGAGAGAGAGAGAGAGAGAGAGAGAGAGAGAGAGAGAGACTGGTGAACTCCGAATATATATCGAAGCATACTTTTGTACTTTATTTTTCCTCTTTTTTATTTATATTTTCTTTTCCAATATGGTTAATATGGAAATGTTTTGCTTGATTTCACACATATAATTGATACTGCATTTCTTACCTTTTCAATTAGTTGGAGGAGAGAATTTGGAATTGAAGTTTTTTTAATTAATGTTAAAACTATTTATATGTAATTGAGAAATCTTTAATGAAATAAATATATATTTGGAAAAAAGACCTATTTTTCCAATCTTCACATTTTCTGTAGATATGAGGTTGGTACAACTGCACAACTTTGAAGAATCCAAGTTGTAGGTGATCAAAATGGCAAAGGAGAAATTCATGGTGTACCCAAGAAGGCTGTAAAATATATCTCATCATGATCAGTATTCAAGAAGTGGTATAAGGGATATAATAGAGGAAATGTTCTGAAGAAATATGGCAGTGGTAAAGAGGGTTCTATTGTTGCTGAAAATGATAGCAAGATACATTCTAAAGGATCTACAAAAGAACATGAAAGCAAATTACAGAGAATGAAAAGACATTAATAAGTTACAATCTACACCAACTGATAAACTATGATAAGACCAATTCATTGACATTCCAAAAAATATTGTCGGTGCCAAGAATCTATTCTATAGGGGCCAAATTCCTAGTTATCCTATTCAATAAAATAAAAAAATAATTTAGCAGCCATGAGCTATACAGATGAGCAAGAAACCAAATCTCAGAGATGGAAGGTCCCTCAGAGGCCACTGAGATCAATTCAAACCTTACCTTGAACTAATAGCATTGGATCTGTGTTGCTTGGAGACCATATTACCTGAAAATAGACTAAACAGAGGCTACATAATGAAAGCATTAGGCAGTGCACAGTGAAATATAGATTGAACAAATTTCTTTTTATTCTTCCATAGGAGGGTATGTGACCTTTCAGAAAAAAAAAATTAAAAAAAATCTCTTTGTAAAGTTTTGGTTTTTTTTAGGTGTGATTATTTTTTTTAACCAAAGAGACTAAAGGGAAGAATTTGAGCTGAATTTTTTGTTGTTGCTGTTGTTGTTAAGAGGCTAATGGGGAAGACTTTCCTGAAATTATCTCTATTCTTTTGATCAATAAATATTTGGTCTATTGTTAAAAATCTGTCTGAATTATCTAGATATTTTATTGAAGATGGAATTGGAGGGTAAGAGGGGACTGGATTCACCAGATCTGTGTTTATTCCTTTTGAATAGATGGAAGTTGTATTTATGAAAGAAATTCTTTGTCTTAAAATTCATGCTTTTAAAATGATGAACAAATGATCCCAAAAGGAATTTCTAATTTGTGAACTGAAAGTTGAAATTACACTTTATCTTATAAGAAATTAAGAAAAGATTCTATTTCTTGCTACTCTTTTTAATCATTAATTTTACTTGCAAGAAAAAAGCATAAAAGCAAAAATTAAAATATGATAAAATGTAGGAAAAGAAAAATGGGGAAGAAGGCAGAAGAATGAAACTCTTGAACTTTTCCACTAGCAATGACTATTAGTTGGGACTAAGGTAGCTAGGTAGATAAAGAACTGGGCCTGGAATCAGGAAAACTCATCTTTCCAAGTTCAAATCTGGCCTCAGACACTTATTAGCTGCGGGACTCTTGACAAGCCACATAACCCTGTTTGATTCAGATTCCTTCATCTGTGAAATGAGCTGGAGAAGGAAATGGCAAATCACTGGAGTATCTTTTCCAAGAAAACACCAAATGGGGTCACAAAGAGTCAGACATGACTGAAAAAGACTAAACAACAACAAATATTTCCTGAACAATAAGCTGTAACAAAAGACTGTCTATAACTTGGTTAGAGTGAAGGCTTTATCAATATATACTATATATATTATTTATAGATCATTTAAAATATTTATTAAACATTTATTATGTGCCTTTGTGTGTAGATACAAATTATGGTAAAAACTGTCTCTGTTCTAAAAGAGCTCACATTCTAATAGGGGAAACAACATGTAAATAGATAGTTACGTACAAGATACATACTGAATAGAAAGAAAGGTAACCTTGGAGGGGAGAGCAGAACTGGAGGTGGACAGGTAGTGAGATCATGAGGAAGGTGCCATTTTCATTAAAGCTTGAAGCAAGCCAAGGATAATAATGAAAAGTGAAGGTGAAAGGGAAGAAGATTTTAGGTATATGTGACAGCCAATACTAAGGTGTGTAGATGTGACATGAGAGCATCATGTTTGAGGAATGGCAATAGGCCAATGTGATAGATTGCAATGTGTGTGGACAATAATCAGCATAATAAGACTGGAAATGGAGGAAGGGGCCAGGGTGTGAAAACCCTAAACTGCGAAAGAGAAGACTTTATATTTGATCCTGGAATCCTGGAAAAGTCTACCACTGGAATTTATTGAGGGTTTAGGGGACAGTGCACAATCAAACAAACACTAAATCCAAGAAAACAGAAGAAGTCTGAGAACGAGGAAATCTATGAGACCTACTTCAGACCCTTTAACAACATGACCTCTGACTTAAACTCTTTGAGCCTTGTTTTTCTCATCTTGAAAGTAGAAATAATACTCATACCATCTGACATGGTGATGTGGCTCAAATTTGTTAACTAAAACAAGTATAATACATACACATGAACCGACTAGTACCTTAACTTTAATGATGATATGTATATTAATATGATAACATTAAATTAATATAATTAAATATAAAATTAAAGGAAATAGCATTGAAAAGGAAGTTAGCCAGCTTTGATTCAAATAGGTCTCCAAATGCTTACTTGTATCATTACACTTGAGATATTTAGCACCTCAGTTTCTTCATCTTAAAATCACTGAAATAAAATTTTACTACTAGAAGGCGGTGCCAAGATGGCAGAGTAGAAACAGCACTTCCAATGTGCTCTGCCCCACACAAATTTCAAACAATGTGAAAGGGGCCTCCGAACAACTTCTGGAGCCCCAGCACCCACAGAACGGCACAGAGAAGCTAACCTCCTGCTGAGGACAGCCCAGTAGCCCTGCAGGGAGTGGCCAGTGCAGCGCTCTGAGAGCAGGCAGCACAGTGAGCTGGGAACTGACTGCTCAGCCTGCAGAGCCGAGCCCAGGTCCGTGGTTTTAGCCCCAGGGCAGCCGGGCGCCAGGCCTTCAGCCGGCTGGTGGAACCCCAGAACACCAGCAATTGTGGCGATTCCAGAATTATCAGCACAGATATGCCTAGGACAAAGTGAGAGGTTAGTGCCCTATGGACTTTGGGACCAGTATTTGGGGAACACGTGGCTTCCTCCCCTGGGGGCAAAAAGCTGCTGAAGAAACAGCTGCACAGAAGCCATTTTGCAGCCTCAGTAGTGGCTCTAGCTCCTGGTCTGCAAACTGTAGGAAGATCCAGCAATCAGTCTGGGGGTTAATCGCTCTTGCTTTAAACTGCCTGGATCTGGATTGTGGTCTGGAGGGGAAGTTTGGGGTGGGTATCCAACTTGCCAGAGTGGGTGGAGGCTTTACAGAGGCCACCCAACTGGCGGAAGTTCTGAAGACCCCACATTTGGGTGGAAGCTCACCTGTCTGGTGGCAGAGTCCTACTGTGGCAACAAGCCCAAAAATCAAGTAATGAAGTGGCAATATGCCTAGGCAAACGAAACAAAATAAACAGAAAAGTTCAACACTGGACTCCTGTTTTAGGGGCAAAAAGGCTCAAAGCATGGAGGAGGACTGTGAGGTCAGAACTCCTGCACCAAAAGCCCCAAATGAAAATACAAGCTGGCTACAGGCCATAGAGGACCTTAAGAAGCAGATAAGAGAAGTGGGAGAAAATTTGGGAAGAGAAATGAAAAAGATGCAAGAAAAGTATGAAATGACAGTCAACAGCCTGACTGAGGAAAATAACACCTTAAAAAATAGACTAACTCAAATGGCAAAAGAGGCTCAGAAAGGCAATGAGGAGAAGAATGCCTTAAAAAGTCAAATTTACCAGATTGAAAAAGAATCTCAAAAGCTCACTGAGGAGATTCATTCCTTCAGAGTTAGACTGAAGCAAATGGAAGCTAGTGACTTTATGAGAAATCAAGATACTATTAAACAGATCCAAACAAATGAAAGAATAGAAAGCAATGTGAAATATCTCATGGGAAAAACCACTGACCTGGAAAACAGATCCAGGAGAGATAATTTAAAAATTACTGGACTACCTGAAAGCCATGATCAAAGAAAGAACCTAGAAATCATCCTTAAAGAAATTCTCAAGGAAAATTGCCCTGATGTTTTAGATCCAGAGGGCAAAATAGAGGTTGAAAGAATCCACAGATCACCTCCTGAAAAAGATCCCCAAAAGAAAACTCCCGGGAATATTATAGCCAGGTTCCAGAATCCCCAGATCAAGGAGAAAATACTACAAGCAACCAGGAAGAAACAATTTCAATATTGTGGAAACACAATCAGAATGGCACAGGACCTGGCAGCTTCTACATTGAGGGATAGAAGGGCATGGAATATGATATTCCAGAGGGCAAAAGAGCTGGGAATGAACCCAAGGGTCACTTACCCAGCAAAACTGAGTATCTTGTTTCAGGGGAAAATATGGTCATTCAGTGGAATAGAGGACTTTCAAGCATTCTTGGTGAAAAAACCAGAGTTGAATAGAAAATTTGACATTCAGACACAAGAAGCAAGAGATGCTTGAGAAGGCAATCAAGGAAAAGAAATCAAAAGGAACTTATCAAAGTTGGACTATTTACAGTCCTACATGGAAAAACAATAACTGTGTTTGATGAAACCTTTCTCATTATGAAAATAATTGAAGAAGGGTACATGGCATATGTTCACAGGTATACATGGATAGAGGGCACAGGTTGAATTTGATGGGAAGGGATGATTTTTTTTTTTGGAGGGCAATTGGGGTTGGGTGACTTGCCTGGGGTCACGCGGCTGGGTTTTTGTTTGTGTGTTGGGTGTCTGGGGCCGGATCCGAGCTCGGGTCCTTCTGGCTCCGGGGCTGGTGCTCTGCTCGCTGCGCCACCTAGCCGCCCCAAGGAAGGGATGATTCTTAAGGGGTGAAGTCAAGAGGTGAGAGAGGAAAGTGGCAAGAGGAGATGGAGAGAGACAGGGTAGGGTAAACTATCTCATGTAGAAGAGGCAAGGGGAAGTAGTTGCAGGGGAGGGGAAGAACAGGAAGGCAAAAAGGCAAAAGCATATTCTCATTGAAGTTGGCTCAAGGAGAGAATCACATACATACTAAATGGAATATCTTACCCTCAGTCACTCTTCTGAGTAGGGGAAAGGGAGATGAGAGGGGGGGATGATGGAGGGGAGGGCATTCTGGGCGGAGGGGAGGTTGGAAGTACCCACTATCAAAGAGGGACAGGATCAAAGTAGGGAATGGACCAGGTTAGAGGTGAGACAGGTGGGAGGGAAATATAAGCAATCTTTTACAATATATCTACTATGGTAATGTTTTGCATAGCTATATGTGTACAAGACATACTGAATTGCTTATCTTCTCAGAGGGAGTGGGTGACAAGGGAGGAAGGGAATGGATCTGAAATTCGAGGTCTTAAAATTAAATTTTTCATAAGATGTCCAGGCATTGGGGCTCAGAGATTCACCTTGCCCTAATGGCAAAGTAGAAGGGGATATGGGAGAAAATATGGGAGAGAGCAGATTGGATGAGGGGATATCTAGTGGGACTCCTATTCTGGGGTGGTGGGTAGGGAAAAAATGGGGAGAAAATGTAACTCAAAATCTGGTGGAAATGAGTGATGTAAACCAGAAGTTAATAAAGCATTTGTTTAATTAAAAAAAAATAACAAAAAAAAGAAAGAAAAAAGAAATGATGAGCAAAATGCCCAGAAAGGTATGGAAAGACTTACATGAACTGATGGAAAGTGAAATGAGAAGAACCAGGAGATCACTGTACACAGTAATAATTATATTTACTATGAAAAACTTATCTATTCTCAGCAATACAACAATCCTAAACAATTCTGTAGGACTTATTAAAGGTGCTGTCCATCTCCAGAGAAAAATCTCATAAAGCCTGAATGGAAATCAAAGGCACTGCTTCTTTATTTTTCTTGGGGGTTTTTGCCTGTGTTTTCTTTCATAGAATGACTTAAATGGAAATGTGTTTTGCAGGACTACGGAGGTATATATACTATGTCAAATTTCTTGCCTTCTCAGTGAAGGGGAGAAAGGGAAGGAATTTGAAAACCAAAACTTGAAAAAAATTAATTTGTTTCTACATGTAATTAGAACAAATAAAATATCAAATAAGAGGAAAAAAATTACTACTAATATCATAGTGACACTATAAGAAAAGAGTTTTGAAAACTCTAAACTGTTATATGTGTGTTTGGTGTTGTGGACAGAGAGCTACTTATGAAGACAAGATGACCTGGGTTCAAGTTCCCCATCTGGTACAAGGAATGAGTATTTTTTGACAAATCATTTAACCTTTAATTGCTTTTAGGCAATTGTCCAAAATGCATTTTGTAGATGAAACCACAGACCCAGAACAAACTTATTCATCTCCTCCTTATTTATAGATCCTTAATCTCATGAGTATATTGCCTACAAAAGCAAAGACTGAAACCTGTCTATTGCTTATATTGTGCAAATTTTGTCCATCTCCTGCCATCATCACGTATGAATGTGTCTCTACAAGTTGGGGGAATTAATCTCAAGGGAGTTGATCTCAAGGCTTTAAAATTTTATTTAAAACATTAGAGTATTATGTGTTTATTAAATAAGAATATAAACTAAAATATTTTATGTTTAAGTATTCTAATGTTGAAATGTTTAAATTATGCAAATTATTTTAAATATTTTATTTAAATATTTTATACTGTTTCCACATAATTGTTTGACTTTGCAATCCTAGGTATTTTATTTCATGTATTAAAATATATAATTCTGAGAAGGTGTTCATGTTTATATAAAATTTTATTAATTCTTGCTTTGAACCTTTTTCATATTATATGATAGTAATATAATACCTATGCTGACCATCAACTCCATTCCTCCCTCATGGTACATGCCAAGTGCAAGTCCTTTGCCAGTAATGCTAGTCCAAGATGGTGCTTTTTGTACCACTTCATGTGTGCAAATAGTCCTCATTAATATGCTGTTGTGGATATTGTTTTCTGTGTGGAATGTTAGAACAAAATCTTTTATGTAGTTGTAGATCTCATTTAGGGGGTTATGAAGAGGTTCTGTAGAGTTCTGGGGCTTGGTGCAATCATCATGCTGTCATCTTCAAAATGAAAAACTGTGGCTATTTCTTCACATCTGCCTAGGATGTTTCTTTTCCTCTTCAAACATTCTAAAGGCTGTGGGTTTGGGGTTTTTTATATTTTGTTTTTCTAATTATATGTCAAGACAATATTTGGCATTCATTTTACAACATTTTGAGTTTCAAGTTTTCCTCCCTCCTTTCCCCTCTTCTGACAATGGTAGGCAAATTGATATAGGTTATACATGTGCTATCATGTAAAACATATTTCCATATAAGTCACAGTTGTGACAAAAACAAATAAAAAGGGGGGGAAATCCAAAGAAGAAATGAAAAAAAATATGCTTTGATCTGCATTTAGAGTGCATAATTTCTTTATTTAGATGAAGATAATATTTTTCTTCATGAGTCCTTTGAACTTGTCTTGGATCATTGTGTTACTGATCTGAGTCATTCATAGGTGATCATCATACAATGTTGCTCATGCTGTGTACATTGTTTTCCAGGTTCTGCTCATTTCTCTTTGCATCAGTTTGCATCAAGGTTTTTCTGAAATCTGCCTGCTCATAATTTCTTATTCTGCAAGAGTATTCATATACCACAGTTTCTTCAGTCATTCCCCAATTGGTGGGCATCCCCTCAATTTGCAATATTTTGTTACCACAAAAGGGCTGCTATTAATATTTTTGAATATTTAGATCCTTACCCCCTTTTGATGATCTCTTTGGGATACAGACCTAGTAGTGGTATTGCTGGATCAAAGAGTACACACAGTTTGATTACCTTTTGAAAATAGTTCCAAATTGATCTCCAGAATAATTGGATCAGTTCACAATTTCACCAACAGTATATTCCTGTCACAATTTTCCCACATTCTTTCCAACATTTATCAGTTTCCTTTTTTTTTATATTAGCCAATTTGGTAGGAGTGAGGTGGTATCTCAGAGTTGCTTTAATTTGAATTTCTGTAATCAAAAGTATTTTAGAACAATTTTTCATATGCCTACAGATATCTTTGATTTCTTCATCTAAAAACTTCTTGTTAATATCCTTTGACCATTTGTCAATTGGGGAATGGCTTGCATTGTCTCTATATAGTTGAGAAATGAGGCCTATATTATCAGAGACACTTGCTATAAAAAGATGTTTCCTAGCTTTTTTTCTTGCTTTCTAATCTTAGCTTCATTGATTTTGCTTATACAAAAGCTTTTTAATTTAATATAATCAAAATTATCTATTTTACTTTTTGTAATGTTCTCTGTTTTGTTTGGTCATGAATCTGGTGAGCTTGCGGAGGTAGTGGTGGGGGATGGAAGGGGGCAGCACAGCAGCTGCCAACCTTCTCCTCTCAGCCTGCCAGTTTTCTTCTCACTTTCAAGCATTCTTTTTTTTTTTTAAGGGCAATTGGGATTAAGTAACTTGCCCAAGGTCACATGGCTAGGTTTTTTTTTTTTTATTTGTGTGTGTGGTAAGTGTCTGAGGCTGGATCCGAACTCATGTCCTTCTGACTCCAGGGCCAATGCTCTACTCACTGCACCACCTAGCCACCCCAACTTTCAAGCATTCTTAATGAAAAAAAGAGAGGTGAATAGAAAATCTGACATTCAGATACAAGAAGCAAGAGAAGCTTGAGAAGGTAAACAGGGAAAAGAAATAATAAGGAACTTATTAGAGTTGAATTATTTACATTCTTACGTGGAAAAACGATAATTGTAACTGACGAAACTTTTCTCAGTATGAGAATAGTTGAAGGGAATAGAAATGTATATATGTCTGTATGTATATACATATGTGTGTGTGCGTGTGTGTGTGTCTGTATATATACAATTTCTTTGACCAATCCTCCTAGTGGATCCTACTGAATTTTTGGTACAAGAAGCAGCAAGAGACAAAGCCTATCACCAAAACTTTGCTCTTTATTAGCATTATATCCTTTTCCTGCTATATACTGCCACAGAAAGTACTTGTGCCCAAGTGTACATGGGCTATCTATTCTAATTTTCAATAAACCCAGGGTGGGAAACAAAAACCAAAAACAATTATTTGTAACCTGCATCCAAGTTTGAACCCAGTCTTTGTAAAAATCGGAGTTATGGGACTGAATCTTGGATTTATAATTATTTTTACAATAGGACAATTGAATAGGGTATTTATTTTCCAAAGAATTTTCATATTTAATGGTCCCTCTAGCTTTCAAATCATCAAATATTGAAAACTTATCTTAATTGACTTTTGTATGTAGAATTTAAGGTTCTTTAGGGCAGGAACTTTTTTATCTGTGTATTTTCATTGCCTAACCTAGTGCCTTAAGCTTAGTGGGCATACAATAAATGTTTGTTGAATATATATATATATATATATGTATGTATGTATATATATATACATACATATATATCTATATATGTATATAAAGGATGCTTGAACGTCCTCTATCCCACTGAATGACCATATTTTCTCCTGAAACATGATACCCAGTTTTGCTGGGTAGGGGCTTTTTGGTTTTAATCCCAGCTCCTTTGACCTCCAGAATATTATATTCCAAGCCCTTTCAATCCCTCAGTATAGACGCTGACAGATACTGTGTTATCCTGATTGTGTTTCCACAATATTCAAATTGTTTCTTCCTGGCTGCTTTTAATATTTTCTCCTTGATCTGGGAATTCTGGAACCTGGCTATAATATTCCTAGGGGTTTTATTTTGGGGATCTTTTTCAGGAGGTGATCAGTGGATTCTTTCAACCTCTATTTTGCCCTCTGGTTCTAAAATATCAGGGCATTTTTCCTTTTATTGGAGGATGATTTCTTTTTTTGATCATGACTTTCAATTATTTCCAATAATTTTTAAATTATCTCTCCTGGACCTATTTTCCAGGTCAGTGGTTTTTCCAATGAGATATTTCACATTGCTTTCTATTTTTTTCATTATTTTTTATCTGTTTAATAGTATCTTGATTTCTCATAAAGTCATTAGCTTCCATTTGCTCCAATCTAATTCTAAAGGAATGATTCTCTTCAGTAAGCTTTTTTCTTTTTTTTCATTTTCTTTTTTTTATATACATTTCTGTCAGATTTTGAGTTACAATTATTTTCACCCCTGTTTTTCCCCTACCCACCCTCCCAGAATAGCAGTCCTGCAAGATATCGCTTCTTCCAATCTTCTCTCTCCCATATCTTCTCCCATACCCCCTTTGACTTTTCCATTAGAGGGAGGTGAATCTTTGTGTCCCAGTGCCTGCACATCTTATCTCCCAATTACAAGCAAAAAAGTATCAATAATAGTATTTATATATATTTGAAACATTTAATCTTAAGACCTCAAATTTCAGATCCATTTCCTTCCTTCCTTGTCTCCTATTCCCTCTGGGAAGATAAGTAATTCAGTATATGTTGTACATGTCTAGCTATGCAAAACATTACCATAGTAGATATATTGTACAAGGCTGCTTATAATTCCCACCCACTCATCCCACCCTCCACCTGGTCCATTCCCTACATGATCCTGTCCCTCTTCTATAGTGGGTACTTCCAAACTCCCCTCCCCCAAGGATGCCCTCCCATCCATCATCCCTCCTCTCATCGCCCTTCCCCCTATTCTGCTGCAGGTTGAGATATCCCATTTAGTATGTATGTCATTCTCTCCCTGAACCAAATTCAATGAGAATGTGGTTATGCCTTTTTGCCTTCCAATCTCCCCCTCCGTTGCAACCACTTCCCCTTGCTTCTTCTACTTGAGATAGTTTACCCTACCCTGTCTCTCCCCATCTCCTCTTGCCACTTCCCTCTCTCATCTCATAATTACATCCCTTGAGTATTCTTCCTTCCCAACAAATTCAACCTATTTCCTCTATCCATATATAAATGTAACCATATACACACACATTCACATATGTATTCATATGACCACACATCCTTCTTCCATTATTTTCATAGTGAGAAAGATATCATCAGTCACAGATATTGCTTTTCCATATAGGAATGTAAATAGTTCAACTTTGATAAGTTCCTTTTGATTTCTTTTCCATGATTGCCTTCTCAGGCATCTCTTTCTTCTTGTGTCTGGATGTCAAATTTTCTATTCAATTCTGGTTTTTTCCTCAAGAATGCTTGAAAGTCCTCTATTCCACTGAATGACCATAATGTCCCCTGAAACAAAATACTCAGTTTTGCTGGGTAGGTGACCCTTGGGTTCATTCCCAGCTCTTTTGCCCTCTGGAATATCATATTCCATGCCCTTCGATCCCTCAGTGTAGAAGCTGCCAGGTCCTGGGCTATTCTGATTGTGTTTCCACAATATTGAAATTGTTTCTTCCTGGCTGCTTGTAGTATTTCTCCTTGATCTGGGGATTCTGGAACCTGGCTATAATATTCCTGGGAGTTTTCTTTTTGGGATCTTTTTTCAGGAGGTGATCTGTGGATTCTTTCAACCTCTATTTTGCCCTCTGGATCTAAAACATCAGGGCAGTTTTCCTTGAGAATTTCTTGAAGGGTGATTTCTAGGTTCTTTTCTTTGATCATGGCTTTCAGGTAGTCCAATAATTTTTAAATTGTCTCTCCTGGATCTATTTTCCAGGTCAGTGGTTTTTCCCATGAGATATTTCACATTGCCTTCTACTCTTTCATTTGTTTTGATCTGCTTAACAGCATCTTGATTTCTCATAAAGTCATTAGCTTCCATTTACTCCAGTCTAACTCTGAAGGAATGAATCTCCTCAGTGAACTTTTGAGATTCTTTTTCCATCTGGCAAATTCGACTTTTTAAGGCATTCTTCTCCTCATTGCCCTTTTGGGCCTCCTTTGGCATTTGAGTTAGTCTATTTTTTAAGGTGTTGTTTTCCTCAGTCAGGCTGTTGACCCTCATTTCATACTTTTCCTGAATCCTTCTCATTTCTCTTTCCAATTTTTCCTCCACTTCTCTTATTTGATTTTTAAAGTCCTTCTTAAGGTCCTCTATGGCCTGCAACCTGCTCATGTTTTCCCCTGGGGCTTTTGGAGCAGGACTTCTGACCTCACAGCTCTCCTCTCGCTCTATGCCTCAATCCTCTTTGCCCCCAAAGTAGGAGTCTTGTTGCCACAGTGTGGCTCTGGCGCCAGATGGGAACTTTTGTCCCGAATGTGTGTGTGTAGGGGGCAACTTCCATTTCTGGCAAGCTGGAAACCCACCCACAACCTCCACCCCAGATCACAATCCAGATCCAGGGAGGTTAAAGCAAGAGCGATTACCCCCCCAAGACTGATCGCTGGATCTCCCTACAATTCGAAGGCCAGGAGCTGGAGCTGCCTCTGAAAACTGCAAAATGGTGTGTCTCCTCAGTGGCTTCTAGCCCCCAGGGGAGGAAGCCGATGTGTTCCCCAAATACTGGTCCCAAAGTCCATAGGGCACTAACCTCTCACTTTGTCCTAGGCATGTCTATGTTGATAATTCTGGAATTGTCATAGCTGTTGATGTTGTGGGGTCCCTGCAGCCGGCTGCTGGCTCTGCCACCCTGGGGCTAAAACCATGACTCAGGCGGACCTGTGCTTGGCTCCCTGCAGCACTGCACTGGTTTTTCCTGCAGGGCTGCTAGGCTGTCCTCAGTGGGAGGCTAGCTTCTCTGTGTCGTTCTGTGGGTGCTGGGGCTCCAGAAGTTGTTCAGAGTCCCCTTTTACATAGTTTGGAGGTAGTCTGGGGGGAGAGTGGCTTGGACGCACTGTTTCTACTCCGCCATCTTGGCTCCTCTTCAAGTAAGCTTTTGAGATTCTTTTTCCATCTGGCAAATTCACCTATTTAAAGTAATCTTCTCCTCATTGCCTTTTTGAGCATCTTTTACCACCTGAGTTAGTCTATTTTTTAAGCTGTTATTTTCTTCAGTCAGGTTGTTGACTTTCATTTCATCATTCTTGCATCTTCTCATTTCTCTGAAGCCTCAACATGCTCTGGCAAACATGCACCCCACAACCTCCACCCTAGACAGCCATCCAGATCCAAGCACATTAGAGCAAGAGTGATTACCCTTCAGAGTAATTGCTTGGTCCCCCTACAATCTGTAGTCCAGGAGCTCTGAAGCAGCATGGCCATGGAGCCTCAGCTGCTTCTTGCCCTGGGGGCAAATGCCAGATCCCAAACTCCCTGTTCCCGCAAAATCTACACTGACCTCTCACTTTGTCTTTGGCATCTATGGGTTGATAATTCTGGAAACTCCCACAACTGCTGGTGATCTGAAGTCCCTACAGCTGGCAGCTGGTCAGGCAGCCCTGAGGCTTAAACCATGGCTCAATTGGAGCTGGGCTTGGCTCCCAGAGCACTATGCTGGCCCTTCCTATTTGCCTGCTGGGCTGTATTCAGTGGAGTGTTAGCTTCTTTCTGTCATTTTGAGCATTCTGTAGCTCCAAAGTAGCTGGAACCGTTTCCTGTTTCTACTCCACCATCTTCCATCCTATTTTTTCCATCCTATTTTTGCTCCTGTTTGTTTTCTCCCTCCTTTCACCCTTTCCCTCCTTACCAGTATTTTGCTTCTGTCTATCACTTCCCTCAATCTTCTCTCCTTTCTTTCAGCTCCCTCCCACCCTACTTTATTTAATCTCCTCCCTTCATACTTTCCTTTTAGGTAGAGACAGATTTCTATATTCAACTGATTGTGTACATCATTCCCTTTTTGAGCCAATACTGATGAGAATAAGGCTCACATGATGCCCATTGCCCACCCTCCTATATTTCCCTCCACTGTAACAAGTGTTTCATGCCTCTTCATGTGAAATAATTTATCCCATTCTACCTCTCCCTTCTTTCTACACTAATGTACTCCTCTTTCTAATACTTTAATTATTTTATGCCATTCCCTTCTAGCTGTACTATTAGTGGTGCAATGAATTACAAGTATTATCTTCCCTTGTAGGGAAGGAAACAGTTTAGCTCCATTGAATCCCTTGTTTTCTTTTACATTTTTACCTTTTACGCTTCTCTTGGGTCTTGATATTGGAGATCATATTTTTTGTTCTATTCTGGCCTTCTCCTTATGAAAGATTGAAATCATTCTATTTCATTGAATAGCAATTTTTTCCCTTGAAGTATTATGCTTAATTTCACTGGGTAGGTGATTTTGCCTTCTGGAATACCACATTCCATGACCTCAAATCCTTTAATGTTGTAGCTACTAAATCCTGTGTAATCCTGAGTGTTGTTCCCTGATATTTGAATTGTTTCTTTCTGGCCACTTGTAGGATTTTTTTCCTTGATCCCATAGTTCTGAAATTTGACTCTAATGATCCGTTGAGTTTTTATTTTAGGGTCTCTTTACTGAGGTGATAGGTAGATTCTTTCAATTGCTAGTTTGCCCTCTGCTTCCAGCATATCAGAGCAATTTTCCTTGGGGATTTCTTGAAAGATTCTGTCTGGATCATTTTTTTAAATGAATTTTAGGTAGTCTGATGATCTCACATTATCTCTCCTGGATCTGTTTTCCAGGTCAGTTGTTTTTCCAATGAAGTATTTTACATTTATCTATTTTTTTCATTCTTTTAAATTTGCATGACTGTTTCTTAATGTCTCACAGAGTCATTAGCTTCCATTTGCCCAATTTTAACTTTTAAGTTGTTTTCCTCAGTTAGTTTTTATGCTTCTTTTTCCAGTTGGCTGATTCTGCTTTTTAAGCAGTTGTTTTCTTTTTCCAATCTATTCAATCTCTCTTCTTAATTCTCTTCCATCATTCTTATTTCTTGTCTCACTTTTTCTTCTACTTCTCTCATATGATTTTCAAGCCCCTTTTTGAGCTCTTCCATAAGTTCTTTCTGGGTTTGAGACCACTTCTGGCTTTTCTTTGGGGTTTTGCCCAAAGGTGTTCAGACACTGTTTTCTTCTTCTGAGTGTGTGTCTTGATCTTCCCTGTCATCATCAGTTTCTATGGTCACATTCTTTTGTTGTTGGTGGTGGCGGTGGTTTTTGCTTATCTATTTTTGGCCTTTATCCTTTCTTTTAAATTTTCATTGTGCCCCCAGAGTGGAAGGAGCACTGTCTCAGGTTTCTTGTGTCAGGGGCTTTAGGCCCTGGATGTTTGCCTTGAAGCCTTCAGGGGACCCTTGCACCTGATGCTGTGCTTAGGGCATGGAGTTGGGATGGCTGATGCTGATGGAGGATGTAAGATTCTGGCACCTCACTTAGTGAGCTAAGTCAGGGTGCTAATGGTGGTATCTGGCATGTGCTAAGGCCTATGGGATGTTTCTGCATTTTCCCAGGTCTACATTGAAGCACAGGGGTTGTCTGAAGCACTTGGCAGTTCTCTAAGCTGGAGTCAGCCCATTCCCCTGGCTATGCTGAGGCATGTGGGGGATCCTGGTGTCAGCTTTTGCCTGTTCCACTGCACTGGAGCTCAGGATTTTCCAATGGTTTTCTGAGGTGGGGTTTGCTGCTGGCTTACTGGGATGTTTCCTGTCCTGGACTGTACTCCCATTTTACCTGAGTGAGACAGACCTTTCTTGCTGATTTCCAAGTTTCTCTGGCCAAAAGAAAGAAGATGCCCTGTCTTTTTTCTGATTTTACTATTCTAGGACTTTTTGGGGGGTGCTACTTTATGGTTGTTCAGCCGTAAATATGGGAGAGTTACAGTGATTTACTACTTAGTCCACTATCCTGGCTCCCAGAAGTAAAATTCCAGGCTATGGGATTTTCCCTGACATTTCATGTGATCCTTGCCATCCCTCTACTCTGATAGCAGAAAATATAGATGTTCCTCATATCCATGTTTTGAGGAGAGACAGTAATTTACATCATATTTCCCATGGACCACTATAAAACCATTATAAATGAGAAATTGGCAGCCATATCAGTTTGCACGCAAATTTGCTACAGTACTGAATAATTACTCATCTAACCATCCATTACTGGCAAGAGCAATTAATCTGTATGCACACAAATGAGAAAGAATTTCTGTAAACAGCAAGCAGCAATAGCAACAAATGAATACACATCTTTTCTGAATTTTTTACTTGACACTTTTCAACCTCTGGAGATTCAGGTCACAATAGGGAATAAGAACCTCCAATACAATCTTCTGGATCATTTCTTCAAGCCAATTTCATGTGTCTCCTCTCAGAGAGATGCCCTTAAAATGTGATCCTTCTTAGACATTGGACATATATAGATGAAATTTTCAAACTGCAAATGGATAAGCCTTAGGGTTCAATTGAAATGCACAAAGTCACCATATCGAAATAACAATCAGAATAATGTTGGAGTGTTTGATGGACTAGAATAACTTGATACAAGGTGATGTCAAATGAAACAGCATGTCACATACTTCAATGGGAAATTACAGAAAACTTACTATAAATTAATGTGTCAGTTCTGTAATAAGATAAAAGATCTATATTAGCTGGGAGCTGCTTCTCCTGAATTACATTTGCAAGTCGAGGCAAGACTAACACCTTTTGCTAGAAAATGTTTTTGCTTTTGCCCACCAAGTGATTGAAAGGATTACCTGTTGTTCTATACCATGATGGGGGTGGGAAGGCAGCAGCAATGCAATTAGGGAAGGGAACATCTTCGCAGCCAATCCAATTCTCTTGTTGCTACAGCCAACAGTCAACTGCTGGGATTAATGTCTTCAACTATGATAGCCATCCCCAGGAAATCAGGCCTTCTAAAGGAAAACAGGCATTCAGGCTCATTAGGACAAAGGAGGAAAATCAATGTATTTCAACACAATATTGCTGAGACATTTGACCTTTGGGGCAGCAGAAAGAATTTCAAACACATGGTTTGTATCCTGTAATTGGTTCAACCTTATTAGATATTGGTAACTGACCAAACAAAACACCAAGGAGGGAAGTTTGCAAATGGCAAGTCTTCCTGAAAAGAATTCTGCCATGTACAGAGATGCTGAGGAAGTGTTTCTCTCACTTTATAATCATTTAGGATTATACATATCTGATTAACTTTATCCTCCTTAGCTTGCATTAATAATGTTTCATTGCATATTTCATTGTTTTAATTATTTAAAAAATCAACACTGAAAGATTGGTCTTAATTTTGCTTTAAATATATTTTCACCTTCATTCTCTTTAAAGCAAAAAGATATTTTATTTCAGGGGATTTTTTTTTAATTTATTTTTCTTTTTGGAGGGCAACTGGGGTTAAGAAACTTGTCCAAGGTCACCCAGCTAGGTTTTTGTTTGTGTGTGTGTTAAGTGTCTGAGGCCAGATCCGAACTCAGGTCCTTCTGACTCCAGGGCCGATGCTCTACTCCCTGCACCACCTAGCCGCCCCCTTTTTTTAATTTTTAAAATAAATTTATTTATTTACTTTTAGTTTACAATATTCAGTTCCAAAATCCCTTGAGTTCCAAATTTTCTCTCCCTCTGTCTTCTTCCCCCTTCCCTCTGGGGCTGTTTTAGGAGATATGCAGGAAGTAGATTTTCTTTGCTCTTCATGTTTAAATGTGAGGCTAAACTAATGACAATATTTATCATTAAAATTAGTATATATATGGTGAGAGAGGATAAAGGGAATGAAGCTATGGAATAGAGCAGAGAAGAGATACTGAGATGGGGCTGTTTCTGTTTTGTCTTGGCATTTTCTTCAATGGATTTTTCACATAGTAGGTACTTCATATATACTTATAGAATTGAATTAAACTGCATTGTGAGGAAAGCTATGTAGGCTCCCTTGACTTAATATTCTGTGGGAGAATTCAGCCCAAGAGGAACGGGAAGCCCCCGAGAAGGAAGTTCTGAAGAAACAAAGAGAAAGAATTGCAATGAGGAAGAAAAATCAAAGTTTTCCAAAGAAACTGATATGTATGCACAGAGGAATCACCACAGACTTAAATTTTTAACAAGATTTGTACAGAAGATGGAAACAAGAGGAGCCAACAGAAGATTAATACAAAACTGTGACAGAGTATGGAAAGAACAGTGTCAGGAGCGTTAAACCTCATAATGAGCTCTTTCTAGCAAGTCCGGAGTCAGACCATGCAAGATGGGGCGAGTGATCCGTGGTCAGAGGAAGGGTGCCAGCTCAGTCTTCCGCGACCACGTGAAGCACAGGAAAGGGGCTGCCAAGCTTCAGGCTGTCGACTTTGCTGAGAGGCATGGCTACATTAACGGTATCGTAAAGGACATAATCCATGATCCAGGCCAAGGGGCTCCTCTTGAAAAAGTAGCTTTTCGGGATCCTTACAGATTTAAAAAGGACAGAGTTGTTCATCGCTGCTGAAGGCATCCACACTGGCCAATTTGTGTACTGTGGTAAGAAAGCTCAGCTCAACATTGGCAATGTCCTCCCAGTTGGCACTATGCCTGAAGGGACCATAGTGTGTTGTCTTGAAGAAAAGCCTGGGGACCGGGGTAAGCTTGCCCGGGCATCTGGAAACTATGCCACAGTGATTTCCCACAATCCTGAAACCAAGAAAACACGAGTGAAGCTACCTTCAGGCTCTAAGAAAGTGATCTCTGCTAACAGAGCTGTGGTTGGTGTTGTTGCTGGAGGAGGTCGTATTGATAAACCCATCCTTAAGGCAGGTCGTGCCTATCACAAATACAAGGCTAAGAGAAACTGCTGCCCTTGTGTCCAGGGTGTAGCCATGAATCCTGTGGAACATCCCTTCGGAGGAGGTAATCACCAGCATATTGGAAAACCATTGACCATTCGAAGAGATGCCCCGGCTGGAGGAAACGTCGGTCTCATTGCTGCCCGATGTACTGGTAGTACAGAATCCTGACAATAAAATAAAGTACAGAGTCCTGACAATAAAAATTATTTTGGAAATTGTATAAATAGAAAAAAAAACCTCATAATGAGCTGAGTTGGCAAGGAGAACTAAGCACAACAAAGTGAAGTTAAAATTGTAGAAAAAGAAAGATCAAAGATCTCTGGAACCATTGATTACTGCTCAGTATAGATGGAACCACAGTACCTGATATATCCATGTAGGTTAAGGCATAGATGATATTTTTACTAAATTTACTAAATTTTCAGCTCATAAAAAAGCCCAAGGCTACCACCAACACCCAGTAAAGCTCCAAGAATGCACCAGAACAAATAATGATAATGAAAACCAAAGATAATGAGCTAAAAAGTCCTCTTTCCACTCCAAGATTTACATAGAAAAACTCTTAGAATTCTGCAAAAAACTCTCAAGGAAGACAAGCTGGGGTAGATGGACAAAGTTTGAACGTAACTTGGCCTCATAGCAGGAGGTAATGGCAGAACAATGCCTGATGAAAGATTAGTACTCCAGTTTCTTCAGGAGAGAGGGTAACAGAAGCCCTTAGCTTGGGGTCTGCACAAATAGGGCCTCTGCCCAGGCAAGCATCCAGTTAGTCCCTGCCTAATAGAATGCCTGGACTATTAGGCATGAAATATAGCAGGAAACAAAGTCAGACCAGTGACTAGGCAGTCAAGTTATCTGTATCACATGCCCAAGACACAGAAGAGCCACATGAGGAGAAAGGTCTATGACAGTACCTGGGAAGTAAATCACCTGGGATCTCACAGAAGGCTTGCCACCAGGACAATCAATATTTATTTAGGGCCTGTGAGAGTCACAGTAAGGTTTGGAGCTAATTCTAGGACTAAGTCTATAAAGGAAGATAAAAAGGTGGACTCAAGACCCCAAAATACAAAAGTTAAGTCACTAGGAGACTATTCCCAACCCATAAATTGCTACAGAAGGTGAAGTGCACTGTTAGCTATCATATTCATTACCAAGCAAGGCCTACTAAACATACCATCAAAGTTTATGAGAGGGAGCAGAATCTTACTCAAACATAAATCCCCAAATCATAAATTGAGGTTGTTGATATGAGCAAGTAGAAGGAAATGCCAAACACAATGAACAAATAAAAATAATTTCGGCTGAGAGAATGCCAAGAAACAAATTGAGAAGAAAAAGAGCAACTCCATAACAAGTATAAGTACAACTTCAGAGAAAAGAATGTTCCTGCCACAAAAACCAAAAGAGCATCCAAAGGAAATGAAACAAGGAAAAATTATATATATATATATATATATATATATATATATATGTAAAAGAAATGACAATTAGGAAGGAGGAACTGACAAAATGAACTAGTAGCTTAGAACACTTTTTGTTAAAACTTATTCAAGAAACGGGGTATCTCAAATTGAGAAAAAGTCAAAGAGAAAGCAATGACTCACTGAAACAAGAAATATTAAAACCAAATTTTAAAAAATTTAATAGAGGGAAATGTAAAGTATCCTCTATCAAAAACCAGTGATATGGGATACAGGTGAAGGAAAGGAAAGATAAGAATCTTCAAACTATATTGTAATGATGACCAGATAAATAAAGCCTGAATGTCATATTTCAAGAAGTCATTAACAAAATTATCTAGCTCTATTATAACCAGAGGACAAAGTTAAAACAGAAATAGTCCTCTAGTCACCTCCTGAAACATATACCAAAATAAAAATGTCAAGGAATCTCATAGCAAAAACTTAGTTTCTAGGTTTAAAAAGTCTCCAGGCAAACACAAAGAACTCAAGTACAAAGTCATTGTAAGGATTATGAGAGACTTGATAGCTAACATTTTAAAGGAGGTAGAACTCGGAATACCATATTCCAAAGGCAAAAAGTAAAAAAAGTCTTCAAAATAAGAATAATCTATTTGACAAAACTAAGTATAATCATATTAGGGGGAAATTGATCTTTGATGAACCAAATGGCTGCCAAAGATTCTTAATCAAAAGGTCAGAAATGAGTAGAAACTTTGAAATGAAAATGGGGTCAAAAGAAATGTAGAAAGATAAAGGCATGTGATCACTTTGAAGGGTTGATTCAAGGATGAACTGTTTGCATTATAAATGGAAAAGAAAAAATATCTTTTCCAAATTTTAATGTTCTTAAAATAGCTAAAATTTTCAAAGATAAACAGAGTCTAGGAGTAACTATGTTCTTTTTTTTAATGGCTTTAGGAAAAGAAGCATGTGAAAAGAAAATGGAAATTTAATACAAGGTGGAAATAAACAGAAGAGGAAAATTACTGTGTCATATAATGGAGGTGTATGAGATGAAGAATATAAAAACAGGGAGGACAAAGGCAGGAAGGAATGGACATCCAATGAACTTCACTTTCTTTTGAACCAGACAGTGGAAGGTTGAACTTACACATGAAGTTTGGTATAGAGATATATTACCCACAACAAAGAAATGAAAGAGGGGGATTTAAAGGAAGGGCAGGATATCTGAGGGAGTAGTCATAATCAAAACAAATTCCAGCATAACAAAATGAAGAGTAGAATGTGAAAAAAGAAGTTAAAAAATAAAACAAGCAAAGGGAAGAAAAGGGAAGCAATTGAGTGGAAACAGATTCCTTTGATTCTAGATCACTAATGTAAGGAGGGTGAAGAATAAGAATAGGAAAAGTGCAAGAGAACAGGATAGAGGGAGTCACATAATTTAAAATTCCAAACTCACTCAAAATGGAAGCATAATAGAATGGAATAGAACATAAAATTCACTAAGTATTCTTTTAAACAAGAAATATATTTGAAACAAAGATTTGTCTAGAGTTAAAATGAGGAGCTAGAGTAAAATAAATCATGCTTCATGTGAACTACAAAAAAAAAAAAAACCAAGAGCAGAGATATCAACCATAATTTCAGATAAAGTGACAGCTAAAAAATAGACTAGATAAAAAGAAACAAGCAAGGAAATAATGTTGTTTGAAGGCAACAAAGAAATATTCACTGAATGGCATAGCATCGAAATACTTAAAAACAAAGTTCCTAGGATTGGAAAGAGAAGTATACAGTACAACTAGTAATGATAGTAAGTGAATAATAAATAAAATAGAACTAAAAATAATTGGTTATCTAAATGTACCCCCTTTCAGATATGGACAAATCCAACAAAAACAAAAACAAAAGAGAAGTCAAGGACCTGAAAAAAAACTTTTGGAAACTGAGATATGATAGAATCTTAATGATTATCAAATAGGAACAGAAAGGAGCTTAAACACTTCTCAGTTGGGCATGCAAGATATTCTTACAAAAATTCACAATTAATTTGAAGATACAAACCTCAAAAAAATGCAGAAAAGCAGAAATATTAAGTATGTCTTTAATAACTATGAGGCAATAAATTTATATTTAATAAAGAGATTTTAAAGAAAATATTAAAATTAATTAAAGAAAAATGAATTGCTGATCTAAAGAATAAATAACAGAAAACAAAGGACATGGCATCAAAGAAAATGAAAAAATGAGACAAGATACCAACACTTTAGGGCTATATATAAAGCAGTCCCTAAGAGAAATTTTATGAATTTCTACACATATTGATAAATAAGAGAGAGAAAAATAATATTAGCAGATTAGGAATGCTACTACAAATACTCTAGGAAAGCAACAAAGCAAAAAAGGAAAAAGAAAAAAACTGATCAAAATAAAAAGCTTAAAATAAAAAATAAACAGATTAATAATATTGAAAGAAAAATCATTGAACTGATAAATAAAACTATGAGCTGTTTCTCTGAAAACAATAAATAAATGAACACTTAACAAGTTTGATTAAAATACACAGAGAAAAACCAAATTATATTAAAATAGAAAAATGGGGAGTAGAAACAGCATGCCCAAGGCTCTCTCCCCCCAGATCACCTCCAAATGATGTAAAAGGGGACTCTGAACAACTTCTGGAGCCCCAGCACCCACAGAATGACACAGAGAAGCTAACCTCCCGCTGAGGACAGGCCAGCAGCCCTGCAGGAAGGACCAGCGCAGTGCTCTGGGAGCCGGCAGCGCAGTGCACAGACCGTGGGGAGCCAAGCCCAGGTCCCCAGGGCAGCCAGACCAGCAGCCGGCTGGAGGGACCCCAGAACACCAGCAGCTGTGGAGATTCCAGAATTGTCAACACAGACATGCCTAGCACAAAGTGAGAGGTTCATGCCCTATGGACTTTGGGACCAGTATTTGGGTAACGCGTTGGCTTCCTCCCCTGGGGGCTATAAGCTGCTGAGGAGACACACCATTTTATAGTTTTCAGAGGCAGCTCCAGCTCCTGGCCTGCGAATTGTAGGGAGATCCAGCGATCAGTCTTGGGGGGTAATCACTCTTGCTTTAACCTCCCTGGACCTGGATTGTGGTCTGGGGTGGAGGTCATGGGGTGGGTATATAGCTTGCCAGAAACGGAAGTTGTGAAGGCCCCACACATTCAGGATGGAAGCTCCCCTGTCTGGGGGCAGAGTCCTACTGTGGCAACAAGCCCAAAAGTCAAGTAATTAAGTGGCAACATGCCAAGGCAAAGGAAACAAAATAAACAGAATAATGCAACATTATACTCCTATTTTGGGGGCAAAGAGGATCGAAGCATGGAAGAGGAAGAGGACTATGAGGTCAGAAATCCTGCTCCAAAAGCCCCAAAGGAAAATATGAGTGGGTTACAGGCCATAGAGGACCTTAAGAAGGACTTTAAAAATCAAATAAGTGAAGTGGAGGAAAAATTGGGAAAAGAAATGAGAAGGATGCAGGAAAAGTAAGAAATGAGGGTCAACAGCCTGACTGAGGAAAACAACACCTTAAAAAGTAGACTAACTCAAATGGCAAAGGAGGCTCAAAAGGGCAATGAGGAGAAGAATGCCTTAAAAAGTGGAATTTGCCAGATGGAAAAAGAATCTCAAAAGCTCACTGAGGAGATTCATTCCTTCAGAGTTAGACTGGAGCAAATGGAAGCTAATGACTTTATGAGAAATCAAGATGCTGTTAAGCAGATCCAAACAAATGAAAGAATAGAAGGCAATGTGAAATATCTCATGGCAAAAACCACTGACCTGGAAAATAAATCCAGGAGAGATAATTTAAAAATTATTGGACTACCTGAAAGCCATGATCAAAGAAAGAACCTAGAAATCACCCTTCAAGAAATTCTCAAGGAAAATTGCCCTGATGTTTTAGATCCAGAGGGCAAAATAGAGGTTGAAAGAATCCACAGATCACCTCCTGAAAAAGATCCCAAAAAGAAAACTCCCAGGAATATTATAGCCAGGTTCCAGAATCCCCAGATCAAGGAGAAAATACTCCAAGCAACCAGGAAGAAACAATTTCAATATTGTGGAAACACAATCAGAATAGCCCAGGACCTGGCAGCTTCTACATTGAGGGATCGAAGGGCATGGAATATGATATTCCAGAGGGCAAAAGAGCAGGGAATGAACCCAAGGGTCACCTACCCAGCAAAACTGAGTATTTGGTTTCAGGGGAAAATATGGTCATTCAGTGGAATAGAGGACTTTCAAGCATTCTTGAGGAAAAAAACAGAGTGGAATAGAAAATTTGACATCCAGACACAAGAAGCAAGAAATGCCTGAGAAGGTAATCAGGGAAAAGAAATCAAAAGGAACTTATCAAAGTTCAACTGTTTACATTCCTTCATGGAAAAACAATAATTGTGACTGATGAAACCTTTCTCAGTATGAAAATAATGGAAAAAGGGTATATGGTCATATGAATACATATGTGAATGTGTGTATATATGTTTACAGTTATACATGGATAGAGGGCAAAAGTTGAATTTGTTGGCAAGGGATGATACTTAAGGGGTGAAATTATGAGGTGAGAGAGGAAAGTGGCAAGAGGAGATGGGGAGAGACAGGGTAGGGTAAACTATCTCATGTAGAAGAAGCAAGGGGAAGTGGCTGCAAGGGAGGGGGAGATTAGGAAGGCAAAAAGGCAAAACCACATTCTTATTTAATTTAGTTCAGGGAGAGAATGACATACATACTAAATGGGATATCTCAACCTGCAGCAGAATAGGGGGAAGGGGGATGAGAGGAGGGATGATGGATGGGTGGGCATCCTTGGGGGGAGGGGAGGTTGGAAGTACCCACTATAGAAGAGGGACAGGATCATGTAGGGAATGGACCAGGTGGGGGGTGGGATGAGTGGGAGGGAATTATAAGCAGCCTTGTACAATATATCTACTATGATAATGTTTTGCATAGCTAGACATGTACAACATATACTGAATTACTTATCTTCCCAGAGGGAATGGTTGACAAGGGAGGAAGGGAATGGATCTGAAATTTGAGGTCTTAAAATTAAATGTTTCAAATATATATAAATACTATTATTAATACTCTTTTGCATTTAATTGGGAGATAAGATGTGCAGGCATTGGGGGCACAGAGATTCCTTGCTAGGCACCTTGCTCTAATGGACAAGTCAAAGGGGGTATGGGAGATGATATGGGAGAGAGTAGGATGGAGGAAACGATATCTTGTGGGACTACTATTCTGGGACCGTCGGTAGGGGAAAATTGGGGGAAAAATTGTAACTTAAAATCTGGCGGAAATGAATGATGTAAAACACAAGTTAATAAAGCATTTGTTTACAAAAAAAACCAGGAAAATGACTATCAAAGAAGAAATAGTTAAGCATCAAAAAACTTGGCTAATTATGTGGCAGGAAAACTGATACATGGCTTAGATGAAATAAATGAATCCCTTTATTATAAATTACCTAGGTCAAAATAACAAGAAATAGATTTGCTAAATAATATCAGAGAAAAATTGAACAAGCCAAAAAAGTACTAAATTGATTTATAAATATATTCTATTAAACAACCAAAGAATAATTCCAATATCACATAAATTATTCTGAAAAATAGGGGGGGAAAGATTCTTCCAAAGTCTTAACATGATATAAATATGATCTTGATAACTAATCCAAGGAGATGCAATGTATAGAAAGAAAACTACCATTATTCCTGATAAACATTTACTTGAAAACATTACATAAAATATTAGCAAAGAAATTAAATTAATTAATTGGTGAGATATTAAACACTTATTAGTAAGCCATGCCAATATAACAAAGAAATGATACTGGCTAAATAACTTATTCAATGTTTTATATATCAAACTACCAAAAGATTATGAAGCTAGAAAAAATAATAACAAAAATTATATACAGCAGCAAAAGGTCAAGAATATCAGGAGATATAATTCTTAAAAGTAGAAAGAAACGTGTAGTGCCAACATGATATTCACAGCACTGACAGTGACTGTGAATATGCCAGCATAGTTCTGAATCACAAAATATAACAGATTCTCCATAGAGAAGACAGAATCAAAACATTTATTCAGACACCACAAAGCCAAATCCCAACACCAGAAAACCTAATTCATCATAGCAACAAAGAAATCTATTCAGAAAACTGAATTCATCATAGCAACAAAGAAATCTACACACAATAACACCACAGAGAGCTAGACCATCCCAAAGCCTTCCTACAAACACTCACAAGCCTAGCTGTCTCCTTGCCTGTGTCCTCTCTTTCCCATCACACCAATTGCTCTGACTCCCAGCTTCTTCCTCCACCAGTTCAGCAAACTCCTCTCACCACAGGCTCTATGTGATTACATTTGGCCTATTTGGGGGCAGGGAAGATCTTCAGATTCCCACTATAATTACAAAAGGGAACTCTCAAATTATACTACAATGCAGTAATCATTAAAACACTTTAATACTACTTTTGAAGGAAGTCAATCAATGGAACAGACTAATTATACAATATACAGAAGTAAATAAATCTAATAGCCTGGTGTTTGATATGTCCAAAGGTTCTTACTCTTGGGGTAAGGACTCACTATGTGGCACAATTACTAGGAGAATTACAAACAAGTTTCACAGAAATTAAGTACAGGACATCTAAACCACATATCAAGCTCAACTCCAAATTGATGCACGACTTGTATCTAAAAGTTCACATCATAAATGAATTGGAGAAGTAAAGAAGAAAATTTATATCACAACCATGGATAAAGGAAACATTCATAAATGACCAAATAAGGGTGGAGATTATAGAGGAGGAAATGTATAATTTTGATTATATAAAATAACTAAGTTTTTACACAAAACCAAAGCAGCTAAAATTAGAAAGGAATAGACAAACAGGAAAGTATTTCCAGTACATTTTTGTGACAAATGTCTCATTTCCAAGATTTCTGAAGAACTGATTCAAATTTACACAAATAAGGGGGTGGAGCCAAAATGGCAGCATAGAAGCAGGAACACTTCCTGTACTCCCCCATAACCACCTCAAATATCTATAAAACATTACTCTAAACAAACTTTAGGGCTACAGAGCCCACAAAGTGACAGAGAGAAACAAATCCCCCACTGAAGACAGCCTGGTAGGCATACAGGAAGGGTTCATCATAGCCCACTGGGAGCAAAGGCCTGCCCCACTTAAACCTGAGGTTTTAGACTCAGGGTGGCCTGACAAGCCTCAGCTAGAGGGACATAGGGAGAGCAGATCACCAGCAGCTAGGGCAGTTTCCAGAATTATCAACCCACAAATGCTAAAGACCAAGTGAGAGGTCAGTATAGACTTTGGGAACAGGGAATCTGGGAGTATAGATCAGCTTCTGGTCCAGAAGCAGCTGAGGCACATGCAGCTTCTTTAGAGCTCCTGGCCTGCAGATTGTAGGAGGACCAAGCAACCACTCTGAGCTGAGGGTTAATCATTCTTGCTTTAAGCTGCTTGGATCTGGATTGCTGTCTAGGGTGGAGGTCCTAGGGTGTATGACCAGTGAGCCAGAGCACATGGAGGCTTCAGAGAAGTCATCCAACTAATAGCTCTGGCAGCTGTTAAAACCCCAGCAATTTGGGACAAAGTTCTCCTCTCTGGAAGCAGAGTTTTACTGTGGCAAAAAGCTCAAAAGTCAAGTAATTGAGTAGCAATATGAGTAAGCAAAGGAAACAAAGCAAACAGAGAATTCAACATTAGACTCCTATTTTGGGGACAAAGAGGATCAAAGTGTGGAATGGCAGGAAGAAAATGAGGTCAGAATTCCTGCACCAAAAGCTTCCAAGATAATATGAATTGGTTATATACAATAGAGGAGCTTAAGAAGGATTTGAAAACCAAATAAGAGAAATGGAGGAAAAATTGGGAAGTGAAATGAGAATGATTCAAGAAAATCATGAAAAAAGAGTCAACAACCTAACTGAAGAAAATAACATCTTAAAAAATACACTAGTTCAAATGGCAAAAGAGGCCCAAAAAGCCAATGAGGAGAAGAATGTTTAAAAAGTCGAATTAGGCAGATGGAAAAATAATCTCAAAAGCTCAATAAAAAGAATCATTCCTTCAAAATTAGATTGGAGTAAATGGAAGCTTTATGAGACATCATGATACTATTAAACAGATCCAAACAAATGAAAAAAATAGAAGGCAATGTGAAATATCTCATTAGAAAAACCACTGACCTGGAAAACAGATCCAAGAGAGATAATTTAAAAATTATTGGACTACCTGAAATCCATGATCAAAGAAAGAACCTAGAAATCATCCTTCAAGAAATTCTCAAGGAAAATTGCCCATATGTTTTAGAACCAGAGAGAAAAATAGAGGTTGAAAGAATCTACCAATTACCTCTTTAAAAAATATCCCCAAAAGAAAACTCCTAGGAATATTATAGCCAGGTTCTGGAGTTGCCAGATCAAGGAGAAAATATTACAAGCAGCCAAGAATATACAATTTGAATATTGTGGAAACAACACAGGACCTGTCGATTTCTATATTGAGGGATCGAATGGCTTGGAATATGACTTTCTGGAGGTCAAAGGAGCTGTGATTAAAACCAAGAATCAGATACCTAAAAAACTGAGTAATCATGTTTCAGGGGAAAATATAGTCTTCCAATGAAATAGATCACTTTTAAGCATTCTTGATGAAAAAACCAGAGTTGAATAGAAAATTTGATATTCAGCTATAAGAAACAAGAGAAGCATGAGAAGGTAAACTGGCAAAAGAAATCATAAGGAACTTATCAAAACCAAAACTATTTACATTCCTACATGGAAAAATGATAATTGTAACTTATGAAACTTTTCTCAGTATGAAAATAGTTGAAGGGGATATATATGTGTATATATATGTATATGTATAAATATGTCTATATAGAAGGGTATATGGGCATATGAATATATATGTGAGTGTTTTTATATATGTGCACAGGTATACATAGACATAGGGTACAGGACCAATTGAACAGGAAGGGATGATACTTAAAAGGTGAAATTAAGAGGTGAGAGAGGAGTATAATGAGAGGAGATGGGGAGAGACAGAATGGGGTAAATTGTCTCATATAGAAGAGGTAAGAGAAAACTGTTACAATGGATGGGAAGAACAGGAAGGCAAAAGGGAACGGGTCATCGTTACTCTCATTGAATTTGGCTTAGGTAGGGAATGACATACACACTAAATAGGGTATCTCACCCTACAGTACAGTAGGGGGAAGGTGATGGGGGGGGTGATAGAGGGGAGGGCAGGTTGGGGTGGAGGGAAGTTGGAAGCACCCACTTTTGAAAAGGGACAGAGTCAAAATAGAGAATAGAACAAGTGGGGGGCAGGATAGGAGGGAGGGAAATATAGTCAGTCTTTCACAACATATCCACTATGGAAATGTTTTTCGTAACTACATGTATACAACCTATATTGAATTGCCTATCTTCCCAGTATGGGTTGGTGACAAGGGAGGAAGGGAAAGATTATGGAATTCAAAGTTTTAAAATCAAATTTTTAAAAACTATATATTTACATGCAATGGGGAAATAAGACATACAGGCACTGGGGTACAGAGATCCATCTTGTCCTCCTGGAAAGTTGGAGAGGAAATGGGGGAGGATATAGGAGAATGAGGATTGGGGGAGGGGGTATACAGTGGGATCACTATTTTGGGGCGGTGGTTAGGGGAAAGGTGGGGAGAAAATTTGTAAGTCAAAACCTTGTGGAAATGAATAATGTAAATGAAAAAATAAACATTAAATTTAATTTAAAAATATTATCCAAATAAACAATGCCTCAATAGATAAATGGTCAAAAACTACAGACAGGTAGTTTTCAAAGAAAGAAATCCAAACCATCAACAGCTATATGAAAAAAATCTCCAAATGTTTAATTATTAGAGAAATGAAAATTAAAGCAACTCTGAAATTGTATTTCACACTGATCAGGTTAGCAAAATTAACAAGAAATAAAATTATAAACATTAGAGGAGCTATTAGAAAAAAAATAAGAACTTTAATGTACCTTTGGAAGAGATGTGAATTTGTTCAGATACTGTATAAAGTAATTTGGATCTAGCTTGAAATGTCATTAAGAGAAGTATAGGTACTGGGGGTAGTGAGATAAAAAGACCTGCTGTCTCTACTCCAGCATGATCACAATTAGAATAATTTATTCAGTTCAGAGTACCACAGTTTGGAAAGAATATTGACAGGGTGGAGAATGTCTACAGGAAGGTATCCAGAATTATGAGTGCTCACAAACCATTGAAGAAACTGGAGATTTTTATCCTTAGTGGAGAACCCTGAGGTGAGACATGGTAGGTGTCCTCAAGTATTTAATATTTGCATTCTTTTTTTCCCCCTCTATCTCTCCTTATCTGGTTTATTCTTTGTAGTTCTTCTGAGACCTAACTTCAAAACAGTTTGAGTCACCTTCCATGTGGGAAGATTTTATCAACCTCCATCCCTGCCCCAGATGGCTTCTACAGGAACAGAATTGGCCATACTAGGATGACTCTTCCCTTTCTGTCAGGCCTGGTAGAACCTCATTCATGTATTGGGGCCCTACCCCAGTGCCTCAGTTATCTAATACTCCAGCTGAATATTGTTATCATAAAGTGCTATAGTATCAGGAAGAACAAGCTTCAGAATGATGGGGTAAAGGGAAGAGTGGTGGTGAGTAGGACTGCTGGAAGTGATTACTATGGCAGCAAGGGGATTGCTGAATGTCTAGATGCCAGAGTATAAACACTTGAGTCAGGTTTTGCTGTCCAGCCAGAGCTTGAGGATTGGCATGGGAGTGCGTGCTGAATGAGCAGTAGAGACCTTGTGTGATGTTAATTCCTCATGTTGTTACACTTTTGGGCTTCTTATGTCTTGGGCTACAGAAGCAGCTAAAATCACCTTCCTTCTTGGGTATGAGTTTTATTTTGGGCAGTTTTGCAAGCTTGGGAGAATCAGAAAAAAAATGTTTAGCTGTCTTGTTGGTTCCATTGCCTGCAGGCACCTGAAATGCTGTTATGTGAAAGAAGGATTGTTCTAATTCTGTTTGATCACACAAAATCTAAAAGTGACATGTAGATAAAATAGTATTTGTAAAACACTTAGCACTTAGCACTGTGCCTGGCTCATTGTTGTTGTGGTGGTTGTGGTTGTTGGTGGTGGTTGTTTCATGTTCAACTCTTAGTGATCCTATTGGGGGATTTTCTTGACAAAGATACTAGAGTGTTTTGTCATTTCCTTCACCAGCTCATTTTACAGATGAGGAAACTGAGGCAAACAGGGTTAAGTGACTTGACCAAGGTCACACAGCTAGTAGACTTCTGAGGCTCAATTTGAACTCAGGTCCTTTTTACTCCAGGCTCAGAGCTCTATATACTGCACCACCCAGTTGCCCTACTATTGCATATAGTAGACACTCAAGTGCTTATTCTCTTCTTCAATTAGATCATTCCTAAAGTAAAATTATTTCAATCAGAAGGAAATGCTTTCCCTCCTTTTTTCGGGGTCTTGAGGGAAAGGCTAGCTGCCCACTTGTTAAATGAGTTATAAGGGAGTTTCCTTTTCAGATTAAGTAGAGATTCCCTCCAACTACAGTTGGAGAAGTCTACCTGATTTTGCAGGAAAAACTGTTATTATTTCAACTTCTCATCCGTGATTCTGTTGCTTAGTGCAGTGAGCTCAAGCTTGTTCTCATCGCTACTGCTGTCTGCTAGGGGATGGGTCAATCTGGTACTATTACTGTTCAGCAATTTTCCTTCCCATTGAGCTTTTGGATGTGGCTTGTAAGTAATTCTGCAACTTGTGTTGATAGACTGACCTTTCACCCTCAATGCTAGTTCCTTTATGTCAAGCAAGTAGAAGAAAAACCCTCCTGAAGTGATGATTACCTCAATCTCTTTACTTCAGCTCTATAACTGAATCAGAGCATGGCTGAGATGGCCTCATGGGTGCAAAGCAGCATGGTCACCATAACCCTCATCTACAGCCCTATCTTCCCTCTTTAGAGCAATTGAGCTCCCAATACAGCTTTAGCACAAGCCCACACTACCTTGCATTCTGATGCATTTCCTCTACTTCTCTAACACAGCCTTCTATGATATTCTTCCATCTTAACTCTTCCTCTGTACCAAATGTTTAGTTTTCCTGTACTTTTGTTTAATGTCAGCAACTTTCAATTTTCCTCTGTGCACTTTTATACAGTTCCCTCATACTACAACTTAGTCAATGAATCATGGTCATCACATAATGCCAGGAACAGCCATTTCTGTTCATTTAGCGCCTGCCAGGTGCATGAAACTGAGCCAGAAGTTTGGCAGTGTTTGCAGGAATTCAGCCTCACTGGGTCAGGTATCCAGGTGGACTCATGGCAAAAGGATAAATATTAATTGCAACTAAACTTTAAAGTAAATTCCATGGGATTTCATGTCCTTCCTTGGCTGAGCAATTTTTCCATTTTTCTGGAGATGCTTATTTGTTTTCATTGTTATTGTAGGTGGTACTCAACCAGAAATCAAGCAAATGTAAGCATGATATCATAGAGAGTTCAAAATAGTGATTTCTGGCATGTTCTTTAATTAGGACAAGGGAATTAGCTAGCCTTTGGAGAACTGGTATCATTCTCCAATTTCCTTCAGTTTAAGGGGAAAAAAGAAACACCTTACCTAACAATACAGTGTTGAACTCTACTCTTAGTTACATCATGCCTAAAGTCATTAAGTGGCTCCACAAAAAGTATGCTGTTAGGTGAAACAATAATACAAGGGTCATATATTGCCATAGGAAAAATATTAAAAATGGGTGAACTTTGGAATAATATTACAGTGGGAGCACAGCAATGCTATGATGGATTTCATTTATAATGTATTGGTGACATTGTTTAAAAAACAACATTGGCAAAAACAATGATGTTTATAGGTTTGCCTATATTTCTAATAAAGCAAGTGGTATCATTCAATCAGCATTTCAGTCACCTTCAAGTGCTATGTACCTGGCACTGAACTATACAGTGGGGATAAAAAGACAAAAGTAAAAGTGTTCCTATCCTAGTAGACCTCTCACCATCTAGCTAGGGGATGTGACAAGTAGGTATGTAGAGAGGACAAATAGGTAGATGGATGTATAGGTAGGCAGAGAGAGACACACAGGATAGATAGGATAGAGAAATATAAATAGATATAGATACAATTACAAACATATTTTCATATGTTAATGAAATTTATCTTGAAAAAATTAAAAGCTACTATTGTGGAAGGGGAAGCCACTAGGATGTGGAAGGATTGGGAAATGCTTTTTGTCGAATATGAATTCTTTTTTTTAATTCCAAACCTTTTATTTTTTATTAACTTCTGTTTTACATCATTCATTTCTGCCAGATTTTGAGTTACAATCATTTTTCCCCACCTGTTTTCCCCCTACCCACCCTCCCAGAATAGCAGTCCTGCAAGATATCACTTCTTCCAATCTGCTCTCTCCCATATCATCTCCCATACCCCCTTCGACTTTTCCATTAGAGGAAGGTGACTCTTTGTGTCTCAATGCCTGCACATCTTATCTCTCAATTACAAGCAAAAGAGTATTAATAATAGTATTTATATATATTTGAAACATTTAATCTTAAGACCTTGAATTTCAGATCCATTTCCTTCCTCCCTTGTCACCCATTCCCTCTGGGGAGATAAGTTATTCAGTATATGTTGTACATATTTAGCTATGCAAAACATTATCATAGTAGATATATTGTACAAGGCTGCTTATAATTCTCTCCCACTCCCCACCTGGTCCATTCCCTACTTGATCCTGTCCCTCTTCTATAGTGGGTACTTCCAACCTCCCCTCCCCCCAAGGATGCCCTCCCATCCATCATCCCTCCTCTCATCCCCCTTCCCCCTATTCTGCTATAGGTTGAGATATCCCATTTAGTATGTATGTCATTCTCTCCCTGAACCAAATTCAATGAGAATATGGTTTTGCCTTTTTGCCTTCCTATTCTTCCCCTCCCTTGCAACCACTTCCCCTTGTTTCTTCTACATGAGATAGTTTACCCTACCCTGTCTCTCCCCATCTCCTCTTTTTTTTTAAACTCAACTTGTTTTTATTATAAAAGGTACAGTTGTGTTTATATTTAAACAACAAAGAAAGAAAAAGCATCTACACACTTTAAAAAATTAATTTGATATTCCTAAATCTATTTTAACTAATTTTAAAATACTACATACAGAAGCCAGAATGCAGGGTGAGGATGGAGGAAGGGGGGAGAAGAAGGGAATCACGAAGAAAAACATTTAGACAATTACTTGTCTGTTGTGGGTAAAGCAACAGGAATCCTGGGAGATACAAGAAATCAGTAACAACTTTGCTCATAACTGATAATTTTCCCTCATGTTTGTTTTAGTAACGTCCATATGGGTGCTCTCTGTATGACCCCTTCACTGGCCTAGCTGGAGGGGCCTTCAAGGAGGGCCTCGTCCCATTCCAGTCGTCTTGACCGTAAGCTTCATAAGAATCTTGTGCCTCTCCATGTCCATAGTCATAATACTCCGAATCCCCTTGGCCCTGGCTATAATAGCCTTCGTATCCTTCGTAACTTTGCTTGGCATAGGTATCGTCATACCCATAGTCTTCGTAAGTCTCTGGTGCTGGGGGTGGAGGAAGAGGTATTCTCTGGATACCTGTGGCTCGGGCTCTTGGAGTAGGGGCTCCCCTTACTGCTGGAGGGGGAGGCACCCCCTGGGCCACACTGGCACCTCTAGTGATGGCCCCTCTCACCGGAGCACCACGGACCAGGGCACCACGGGGAGGCCCAACACCACGGCCCCTGGGAACAGGTGGAGGTGGAGGAGCCGCTCCCCTTCCTCTTACTGGTACCCCACGCCCACGATTAGGCTCAGGAACACCATTCAGGTAAGATAATTCAAGAAACTGTTCCTGGCAGATATCATCCATCATATCCGGCACAAGGAACTTCTTGACTTCTTCCATAGCATGAGCCATAAGGGCATAAGCCTCACAGGGGGGCCCAAATACTTCAATGAACACATGCAGGTCCATGTTTAAGTGGGCATACTTAGGGTCTCCACCTTTTCGTAGCTCTTCCTCCTTTGCTTTATCTCTCATGGAACCTTTTCCCAATACTGATATTTTGGCCCCAGTTTCCTCTTGCAGTCTTTTGATCGTGTTCCCTTGAGGTCCTAGGATCTTCCCCACGAAATTAAACTTGGGATACTGTTTTACTGGTATCAGGACTCGTTCCTTCAGTTTCATGTTCCTGTGAGAAAATAAATCCAGGTAGTTCTCCTCATCATCTTTCTTTGATTCACCCTTCTGAATCTTCTCGATTTCTGCGGCCAGTAGCTGCATGGCGTGGGTGAAAGACGGGTCGAGGGAGTCCTTCTCCGCCATGAGCTCGGGCAGGTACTTGTTTTCAGGCTCCATCTTGGCGGCGGCCTTGGCGGAGGGTGGCAGCAGCGGGGTAGGGGCTGGCGCCAGGCCGCCCCGCCCACCTCGGGGCCCCCGCCAGTGGCTGAGGGCGGCAGCAGCAGCGGTGGCTGCGTGGCCAGCACTGCCCCGAGAGCCTCCGCCGCCGCCCCGAGGGCCTCCGCCGCCGCCCCGGGGCCAGTGAGAGGGCAGCGGCTGCCGGGATGGCGCCTGGCGCGGCAGCGGGTGGGCGCCTGAGGGATCCACAGCGCCGACGCGGCCCAGTGCCTGCACAGCCGCGCGACGGGGTCGTCCGGGCGCTGCATGAATGCGGAGCGGGCGGGAGGGCGGCTGAGGGACAGAGCACGGCGGCGGTTGGCGGAGGTGGGAGAGCGGGTGCGGAGACGACCGGAGGGGACCACAGCGACCCAGCGAGAGCTCCCCATCTCCTCTTGCCACTTTCCTCTCTCACCTCATAATTTCACCCCTTGACTATCCTCCCTTCCCAACAAATTCAACCTATGCCCTCTATCCATATATAACTGTAACCATATACACACACATTCACATATATATTCATATGACCACACCCCCTTCTTCCATTATTTTCATAGTGAGAAAGATATCATCAGTCACAATTATTGCTTTTCCATATAGGAATGTAAATAGTTCAACTTTGATAAGTTCCTTTTGATTTCTTTTCCCTGATTTCCTTCTCAGGCATCTCTTCCTTCTTGTGTCTGGATGTCAAATTTTCTATTCAATTCTGGTTTTTTCCTCAAGAATGCTTGAAAGTCCTCTATTCCACTGGATGACCATATTTTCCCCTGAAACAAAATACTCAGTTTTGCTGGGTAGGTGACCCTTGGGTTCATTCCCAGTTCTTTTGCCCTCTGGAATGTCATATTCCATGCCCTTTGATCCCTCAGTGTAGAAGCTGCCAGGTCCTGGGCTATTCTGATTGTGTTTCCACAATAATGAAATTGTTTCTTCCTGGCTGCTTGGAGTATTTTCTCCTTGATCTGGGGATTCTGGAACCTGGCTATAATATTCCTGGGAGTTTTCTTTTTGGGATCTTTTTCAGGAGGTGATTGGTGGATTCTTTCAACCTCTATTTTGCCCTCTGGATCTAAAACATCAGGGCAGTTTTCCTTGAGAATTTCTTGAAGGGTAATTTCTAGGTTCTTTCTTTGATCATGGCTTTCAGGTAGTCCAATAATTTTAAATTGTCTCTCCTGGATCTATTTTCCAGGTCAGTGGTTTTTCCCATGAGATATTTCACATTGCCTTCTAATCTTTCGTTTGTTTGGATCTGCTTAACAGCATCTTGATTTCTCATAAAGTCATTAGCTTCCATTGCTCCAGTCTAACTCTGAAGGAATGAATCTCCTCAGTGAACTTTTGAGATTCTTTTTCCATCTGGCAAATTCCACTTTTTAAGGCATTCTTCTCCTCATTGCCCTTTTGGGCCTCCTTTGCCATTTGAGTTAGTCTATTTTTTAAGGTGTTGTTTTCCTCAGTCAGGCTGTTGACCCTCATTTCATACTTTTCCTGCATCCTTCTCATTTCTCTTTCTAATTTTTCCTCCACTTCTCTTATTTGATTTTTAAAGTCCTTCTTAAGGTCCTCTATGGCCTGCAACCCGCTCATGTTTTCCCCTGGGGCTTTTGGAGCAGGACTTCTGACCTCACAGTCCTCTTCCCCTATGCTTTGACCCTCTTTGCCCCCAAAGTAGGAGTCTAGGGTTGCATTTTTCTGTTTAATTTGTTTCCTTTGTCTTGGCATGTTGCCACTTAATTACTTGACTTTTGGGCTTGTTGCCACAGTATGGCTTTAAGGACAGATAGAGGAATTTTCATCCCAAACATGTGGGGGGCAACTTCCGTTTCTGGCAAGCTGGAAACCCACCCACAACTTCCACCCCAGATCACAATCCAGATCCAGTGAGGTTAAAACAAGAGCGATTATCACCCCCAAGACTAGTCCCTGGATCTCCCTACAGTTCGCAGGCCACGAGCTGGCGCTGCCTTTGAAAACTACAAAATGGCATGCCTCCTCAGCGGCTTCTAGCCCCCAGGGGAGGAAGCCAACGCATTCCCCAAATACTGGTCCCAAAGTCCATAGGGCACTAACCTCTCACTTTGTCTTAGGCATGTCTATGTTGATAATTCTGGAATCGCCACAGCTGCTGGTGTTCTGGGGTCCCACCAGCCAGCTGCTGGCCCTGCCGCCCTGGGGCTAAAACTGAGACTCAGGCACTCAGCTGTGCTTGGCTCCGTGCTTGGCTCCCTGCGCTCTGCATGCTGCGCTGCCAGCTCCCAGACCGCTGTGCTGGTCCTTCCGGCAGGGCTGCTGGGCTGTCCTCAGCAGGAGGTTAGCTTCTCTGTGTAGTTCTGTGGGTGCTGGGGCCCCAGAAGTTCTTCAGAGTCCCCTTTTACATAGTTTGGAGGTAATCTGGGGGCAGATTGGCTTGGACCTGCCCCCCAAATAGGAATTCTTAACATGGGATTCATGGATCCTGTGAATAGATTTCAGGGGGTAGATGGACTTGAATGGGGGAATAGAAACACACATTTTTATTTTCATTAATTTCACAATGAGCCATTTCAGAAAAAAAGGCTCCAATCCATAGATTTCACTAGAATCCAAAAAAAATTATCCATAACAAAAAAAGCAGGTTAAGAATCTTTTATGTAGAAGGTGTTGGATAAATTGGGTAAGGAAGGAACCTAGGAAATCCTAAGAGGCAGAAATCAATAAGGAATGCCTTCCCTGGAAGGGGGGAATGGGTTTGTTGGAACAAATCAACTGTTACATTTTCAGTGTGAGCATTTATACCTTAGAAATCTGCAGGCTCTACAAATCTGGGTTTGTTTCATTGTTTTCTTGATTATTCATTGTTTTCTTGAGTTTCTTGTTTGTCTTGATTAAGAAAGTAATAGAGAACATGTTTGCAATGCAGATTAAATTTAAAATTGTGCCATTCATAGAATATATATGTGTGTATATATGATATATGATATATATATATATATATATGTATATATATATATATATATAATATTATACACACAAACACACATATCTGGCGAGCCATTTGTCAAATATACTCCTGATTCCAGACATAAGGAACAGCCCCTGAAAAAAAGCATGGGGATGAGATGTTGTGTACCATGTACAAGAAGCAGTAAGAAATCTGTTTCAGCTGGATTATAGTGTGAATAAAGAGAAATAAGTATAATAAAGCTAGAAAGTTAGACTCGGGGCAGGTTTTGAAAATTTTGAAATGGTATGGTTTGTTCTACTTTCTGTAATGTTCCCAGTTGTTTAGTGTCTTAACTGCATTTTGCCAATTGCCTGTAATTTAATATTCTGTTAAATAAGAGTTAAAAATTACTGACTCAAGGGCTAGTGGAAAGAGCATAAGACCAAGAGATTGAAGACCTTGGCTTAATTTCCAGCTTTATGACCTACTAATTCTGTAACCTTGGATAAATCATGTACTCCCTCTGTCAATTCCCTTCAACTCCCAAACATGCCATTAAAGGACATCTTAAAAATGGGGGTGGTGGAGATGAGCTAGATGAGCTTATCTCAACTAGATCACCTAGTCTAAGGTCCCTTCCAGAATGAAATTAAGTGAACCATTTTAAAAAAAAAATCAGTTCTTGGAGGTGCGGGGGTGTGTGTAATAGGGTCTAGGTGGTGCAGTGCATAGAGCACCAGACTTGGAGTCAGGAGGACCTGAATTCAAATGCAACCTCAGACACTTAACACTCACTATCCATGTGAACTTGGGCAAGTAACTTAACCCCAATTGCCCTGCCTTCCCCCTCAAAAAGAAAAAAAAAAGTCAATTCTTGCATGGAACAAATGGGGAAAAATACTAAATTTGATATCAGAGTAATCAGGTCAAATTTTGCCTCTCACTATTTGTGGCAATCTTCCCTTTACTTCCCTTCCCCTCAGTTTCCTCACCTATCATGTTCATGATACTAGAACATCCTTTGTGTTCTTCAAACAACTATCTAACACATCTACTAAGTCTTAAACTGGCTGTAATCTGCATTAGCAGAGGGACTTCCCCAGTTTGATGAAATCACAGATTCTCTGTTTTCATATATTTTGAAAAACACTTAGATTATTAAATTTTATGATTTCACTTCATGAAGAGCTTTAGATTGCAACTTAAATTTGCCAGAAGTCTTACTTCAAGCAGAATTTCTTTAATGAGTCTATTTAAGTTAATAAAATTTGTGATTGTCCAAATGTAAAAAGCTGTAGCTTAATCTCTCTTTAGAGACATTTGATGCCAACTTCTTTCTTTCTGTGAAGTCCCAAGCTGCATGTCTTTTGATGAGCTTTTTGGCTCTCCTCCACCACCCCCATTTTAAGCACTGTGTGTGTAATGAGCCTATTGCTAAACTTTATAAGATCTGGAATATTTACAAGCAAATCAAATAGCAAACAGTGGCAAAATTGTGTTGTTCCTCCTAAAATTATACAGATATCTCAAAGAATGGGCAAAGAATCCTGAAAGTGAATGAGAGGGAGAGACTAAGTTGTTATGACAATTAATGGGCTGAATTTCATGTATGTAAATGCAAAAAAAAAAAACCAAGCAAAGCAAGTTTAATTTTTTTCCAAATGCTTAATTAATTAGTTTATTTATTTATTTATTCATTTCCCAAATGTTTTATTAACTTCTAGTTTACATCATTCATTTCCATCAAATTTTGAGTTACAATTTTTCCCCATTTTTCCCCTACCCACCACCCCAGAATAACAGTCACACAGGATATCCCCTCAACTAATCTGCTCTCTCCCATCTCTTCTCCCATACCCCCTTCGACTTTTCCAGTAGGGTGCCCCATTGCCTGCACAACTTATCTCCCAATTATATGCAAAATAGTATTAATTGTAGTATTTATATATTTTTTAAATTAGATTTTAAAAGGAAGATAAGCAACTCAGTATATGCTGTACATGTGTAGCTATACAAAACATTATCATAGTAGATATATTGTAAAAGACTGACTATATTTCCCTCCCTCCCATCCTACCTTCCACCTGGTCCACTCCCCACCTTGATCCTATCCCTTTTTAAAAGAGGGTGCTTCCAACTTCCCTCCCCCCACCCTGTGCTCTCCTCCACCACCTTCCCCCACTCCCCTCCCCCCCCCAAGCTCCTGTAGGGTGGGACATCCTATGTATGTATGTATGTATGTATGCATGCAATTCTCTCCCTGGTCCAAATTCAATGAGAATAAGGTTTTGCCTTTTTGCCTTCCTGTTCCTCCCCTCCCCTGCAATCACCTTCCCCTTCCTCCTCTACAGGAGACAGTTCACCCCATTGTCTCACCCCATTCCCCCTTACCACATCACTCTCACCTCCTAACATCACCTTTGAAGTATCATACCTTCCTATTAAATTCGACCTGTGTCCTCTATCTATATATACCTGTAAATATATATACACACATTCACATATGTATTCATATGCCCATATACCCTTCTTCAACCATTTTCACTCTGAGAAAAGTTTCATTAGTTACAGTTATTGTTTTTCCCTGTAGGAATGTAAATAGTTCAACCTTGATGAGTTCATAGTGATTTCTTTTCCCTGTTTACCTTCTCAAGCATCTCTTGCTTCTTGTATCTGAACGTCAAATTTGCTATTCAACTCTGGTTTTTTTCCTCAAGAATGCTTGAAAAGGGGTGGCTAGGTGGCGCAGTGAGTAAGAGCGCCGGCCTCGGAGTTGGGATGACCCGAGATCAAATCCAGCCTCAGAAAATGAGCACCCACACATAAATAATGACTAGCTGTGTAACCTTGAGCAAGTTACTTAACCCCAATTGCTTTAAAAAAAAAAAGAATGCTTGAAAGTCCTGTATTTCACTGAATGACCAAATTTTCCCCTGAAACATGATACTCAGTTTTGCTGGGAAGGTGATTCTTGGTTTTAATCCCAGGTCCTTTGACCTGTGCAATATCATAATCCATTCCCTTCAATCCCTCAGTGTAGAAGCTGCCAGATCATGAGGTAACCTGATAGTGTTTCCACAATATTCAAATTGTTTCTTCCTGGCTACTTGTAATATTTTCTCCTTGATCTGGGAATTCTGGAACCTGGATATAATATTCCTAGGAGTTTTCTTTTTGGGATCTTTTTCAGGAGGTGATCAGTGAATTCTTTCAACCTATAGTTTGCCTTCTGGTTGTAAAACATCATTGCAATTTTCCTTGAGAATTTCTTGAAGGATGATTTCTAGATTCTTTCTTTGATCATGATTTTCAGGTAGTCCAATAATTTTTAGATTGTCTCTCCTGGATCTATTTTCCAGGTCAGTGGTTTTTCAAGTGAGATATTTCCCATTGCCTTCTATTCTTTCATTTGCTTGGATCTGCTTAACAGCATCTTGAGTTCTCATAAAGTCACTAGCTTCCATTTGCTCCAGTCTAATTCTGAAGGAATGATTCTCCTCAGTGAGCTTTTGAGATTCTTTTTCCATCTGGCAGATTTGGCTTTTTGAGGCATTCTTCTCCTCATTGCCTTTTTGAGCCTCTTTTGCCATTTGGGTTAGTCTGTTTTTTAGGTATTATTTTCCTCAGTCAGGCTGCTGACTTTCATTTCATTCTTTTTCTTGTATCTTTCTACTTTCTCTTCCCAATATTCCCCCCACTTCTCTTATCTGCTTCTTAAGGTCCTCTATGGCTTGTAACCAGCTCGTGTTTTCAGTTGGGGCTTTTGGTGCAGGAGTTCTGACCTCATTGTCTTCCTGCCATTCCATACTTTGATCCTTTTTGCCCCCCAAATAGGAGTCTAATATTGAATTTTTCTGTTTATTTTGTTTCCTTTGTCTAGACATGCTGCCACCCAATTACTTGACTTTTGGGCTTGTTGCCACAGTAGGACTCTGCCACCAGCCAGAGGAGCTTCCATCACAAACTATGAGGTTTTCTTAGCTGCTGGAGGTATTAGTTGGGTGCCCTCTCTGAAGCCTCCACAAGCTCTGGCAAGCTGGTCACACACCCTAAGACCTCCACCCCAGACCGCAATCCACATACAAGAAGGTTAAAGCAAGAGCAATTATCCCCTATGATTGATTGCCAGGTCCCCCTACAGTTAGCAGGACAGGAACTGAATCTGCAACATGCCAGGTGCTCAGCAGCTACTCAGTGGCTTCTTGTGCCCAGGGGAAAGAGGATGATGTGCTCTCCCCACTAATGAGTTCCAAAGTCCATTCTGCACTAACCTCTCCATTTGTCCATGGCATCTATGTGTTGGTGATTCTGGAAATGCCACAGCTGCTGGTGTTCTGGGGTCCCTCCAGCCAGCTGCTGGTCCAGCTGCCCTGGGGCTAAAACCTCCCACTCATGCAGGCCTGGGCTAGGCTCCCAGAGTGCTTTGCTGGCCGCTCCCTGCCAGGCTGCTGTGCTGTCATCAGTGGGAGGTTAGCTTCTCTGTGTTATTTTGTGAGTTTTATAGCTTCAGAGATTGTTCAGGGTTCCCCTTTACATAACTTTGGAAGTGGTGAGAGTGGGAACTCTGTGGAAGTGCTGTTTCTACTCTGCCATCTTTGCTCTGCTGCCTTGCAAAGCAAGTTTAATTGAAGGCACTGAGCTTCTGTGTTGTTCATAGTCATCATTTAACTCTTTTTGAGAAGGTGACATTTATGCATAACACCTACCCTCTGCCCCTGTTGAAAATTACATGACTCAGTTACCCATTGTTCCCATCCCTGCTTATCAACTACTGTTGGGGAGGTTCTGGTACAGTTTTTATATCACCTGCAAATTGTCATGTTCTTGCTATCTTGGAAGGAACTGAGATTCTAGGGCCCCACTTCTTTTACTGAGGTGGACCTATCTGGATCACCTTGGTTGTTGTCCTTTGTTCTCAAAGAGGACCGAAATGACATCACTATGCTGGTGTCAAGTTACAGTGTGTCTGACTGTGGACTCTGGCTGATCAGATAAAAACAAGCTCAGAATGCTCTATTACAGTTCCAGCACAAATAGTCTGAATGAACATTTAGAGAACATTCTGTAAATCTGCACCTCTTGCATTTCTTTTGAGATACTTCTATTCTGCTTTGCTCCTAGAGCACAGCCCCATTCTGAGTGGTCCTGTGCCAGTCTCCCATGTCACACAATCAATTCAAAGTTCTTGAGGGAGACCTTGAGAGTGTCCTTGTATCACTTCTTCTTACCTCAGTGTGAGTGCTTGCTCGATGTGAATTCTACATAAAATAGTCTTTTTGGCAAGTGTACTTTTGGCATTAGAACAACATGGCCATCAGAGTTGCACTCCCTGCAATAGAGTCTTGATGGTTAAAATTATCTATAAAAGCTGTCTCCATCCTGAAACAATTTCCAATCTTCAGTGATCAGCCCATCAAGGTGTTGCTACCTTGACATACTTAGGAGAACATCTTTTTAATTCTCTTTGTCTTGAGTTTTGCCTCTGTTAATCAGGGTGAAAACCCAAATGAAGAATTTTCCTTTCAACACCCTATCAAATAAGCTTCACTTCTTTCATGATCTTTCCATTTTTTGTGCTTCCTGCATCCCTCCAATTGTTCAGGATCCTCTACTGTGATGCCTGCCCAGAGATCACCTACTCTCAGTGGGCCCTAACCCCATCCCCAAGGGCCTGACCTTTCCTTCTCCCCTCAGTGGCCTCAGCTCGCTGCTAAGTGAAAACTAATTCATTTATATAAATTATGTGTGGTTAAGCATGGAAGGCTTCATATGTCAGTATTTTAACAGGAGCTTTTTGGAACATAATGTGAATGCAAATGAGGGAGCAATGGATGTAGCATCAATGATTCTGGGATTAAATCCTGGCTTTTCTGTCTACTACATGTGTGACCTTAAGCAAGCTTTGTGGGGGCCACATCTAGATAGATTCATGCAGACTCATATAAAATATACTGGCAATATGTACACACACACACACACACACACACACACACACACACCTACAACTGTAAAATGAGGAGCTTGGAATGGAAAGCCTCTAATATCTAAAGATCTGCAGAAGGAGACATTTAGATGAGATGACCTCCTAAGGTTATCTTCTCAGTTCCAACTGTTATAATTATCCTTCAATTGCCTTGAGGTCTCTTCTCACTTCAGATCTAAGACATTTTACAAATGAACATTTTTTTACCAAACTCAAAAAAAAACCGATCTGGAGAAGAAAATGGCAAACCACTCCAGTATCTTTGCCAAGAAAAACCCAAATGGAGTCACAAAGAGTTGTACAGGATGGACAGATGACCAATGAACAACATGATTCCAAGAGCAGGAATTTCAAGCACCTCATCTGGGTCATGAGATAGGTAGAAGCATTAATTGACAAAACTGAGCTTGAATTGCAGAATCATCAAATTTCAGAGGTCCAGCTGCTTAGTTTTAAATTTTACTCACTTCTGAGATGATAATGATAATTTTGTGTTTATTCTTAGAATTCCTTGGGAGCCTGCCATACAAATAAATGTAAGAAAGGAAAAATCACCAACAACAATGATTTACAAATCTTTCTCTGGCATCACTCTCATCTGACTACAGTTGTCAAGAAGCTGCTACATGCCTCAGTTTCCCATTGTAAAGAAATCCCATCCTTTGGAAAAATTAACTCCCCATAACAACATGTGGTATTTAAGTTGCCTGAAGACAGAAATATTCTGCCTTGCAATACTCACATGAAAAAACACATCTAAGTCATCTGTCTCAAAGGAAAACTAAATCAAGAGAACAATTTTCCATTAAGCCATCTTTATGAAACACAATTATAATTTGCTTTCTAACAAAGGGGGTAATCCTCTATTTGCTAATGATTGCTTTTCTACAGTGATACATAGACAAAAGGGATGTAATGCTTTTTATAATTCTTGCTCACATGGCAAAAAAATTTTCCCTAGAATTTGTCTGAAATACAATGGGCTTTCAAATGGGCTTGCCAAGCTTTTACTAAAAGAATTATGGGATTGATTTTGTAGACATCAGTCCTAACTACACAACTGTAGTTTCTTATGATTTGAGAAAAATCCTTCCCAGCATTCCCTGCCAAACTCACTTGGAACTTTTTAAACCTCTTTGTGGCCATAGCTCTACAATGAAATATTATAGGCATGATCTATTTGGTCATTTCAAGGAAATTATTCTCTCAACAAAAGCTACTCTCTAGCAGTCTTCTTGAGGTTAAGAAGTAGAATTAAAGAGACCAGTGCTGATAACAGAATTGTTTAGAACTACAAAAAGAACATGCAATAAAGACAATGATTATAACTGTTAGGAATCTTTCTTATCTCTATTTAATAATATTAAGTTCCATAGCACCTTGAACACTATGGACTGCAAAGTAAACTAAGCACGATACAATGGCAACACTTATGCCTCAAGAGTCAGGGGATCTGGTTCAAATTCTGCCTCTGATGCTTACTGCCTATATGATCTTGGTCAAGTAACTTAACTCCCCTAGGGCCACATATTCTTTAGCTTTAAAATGAGGGGGTTGGACTAAAAGGTTTTTGAGACCCCTTCCTGTTCTAGGACCCAAGATCCTGGACTTAAGAAAGATATTTTATAAATGGCCATTTTTACCAAACTCCAAAAATCGATCTATTTAGCCTTGAAATTATCATCAATCAAACGTTGCATTCTGTTTTCATGTATATTGCCCACCACCACATAGCAGTGTATAAAATGCATAATACAGAGAAAATAAGAAAGTCCACTTTAGAAGGCCTCTGTCACATGATTTTAATTAATAATACTGAGGAGAATGAGTTTCTCAGTCTGGATAATATTAATTAATTTATAGAAGAATTCTCTTCTAGAGGTGAGGAACTGGCAACCTTAAGGCCAAATGTGGCCCCCTAGGTCCTCAAGTGCCCTTTTACTGAATCCAAATTTCATAGAACAAACTCCTTTAAGGAAAGAATCAGTTCTGTAAAACTTGGACTCAGTCAAAGCCACACCCAAGGACCTAGAAGGCCACATACATGTGCCCTCAAGGCTATAGGTTCCCCACCCTTTCATATAGACAATAATAATTATCTTATAGAGGAAGAAAGTTAGGCAGTATGATATAGTGGATAAAGAGCTGACCCTGAAGTCAGGAAGACCTGGGTTCAGGTTCTGCCTCTGATATATAGAGGCTGTGTGATCTGGGGCAAATTACAACCTCTGAGTGCTCTAACTAATTCTTTAAATCTTTAAGTTGCAGAGAAGGTGCCAATCTCCATTGGTAGAAGGAATTTCCTCACCTGGGAGTTCCCTATACCAATGGAATCTCATAAGAACTGAGGCACAGGAGAATAAAGTCATGGTATCACAGAACATTTAAAGTTGAAATGGACTATGGCCATCTATTCAAATGCCTCAATGAGATATCCAAGTCACAAACTGGTTAAGTGATTTGTCCAGTCACATAGCTAATTATTGACAAAGTCCACAGTAGAAACTAGGTCTCAACTTTTGGTCCTTGAACCTCATCTCTACCCTTGCTCTACCTAAGAAGCCTACTGGAAATCTGTTTTATATCATGTAAGTTTGCTAAAGTTAGCAATCCTTTCAATTAATTTTTGTTGATTCTTTAGGTTTAAGTACAATATCATATCAATAATAAACAGTGAAGAAGCAAAAAAAAAATCTATTTCTTTACTGATATTATTCCAGAAATTTTCAACTCAATGAAATAATCCATCAAGCATTCTTTCTATGAGATTTTTCTTCAAACTTGCTGAGTTTATGATTCTCTGAGGAATTCTATAGTGTCTCATCCATGATACCTCATCTCTACCAAACTAAAGAAACAAACAAAAAACCTAGTCCAGTGATTCCCTTATTTTTCAATTATGAAGGTCCCTTTTATTAACCACCAAAACTAATGGGTGCCCTTTACATGATAATGGTTGCTCTATCTGATTGAGGGAATATATATGATGATGAAAAGCTGCTAGGAATCTAGGATCACTTTTAGATAATATTTTTATTTATTAACATATATGTCACTCATCCACTCAATGAATTCATATTGCTCCTTATATAAATTCTTCTGTTTAGATTTGAAGTCTTTTTTAATCTGGCCCCAGCATACTATTCCAGACTTATTATGCTGAATTTAGATTAGCTTGCAGTAGAGAGACAGAAAGCAAAAGTCTAGTTGCTAAAGTAATCTGGGAGAAAAGGGTAAGACTATTATTGTGGCAGCAGGAACAGACACCAGAAGGCAACAGCTGGAGATATTTCAAAGTATGTCATGTGATATGACTTGGTAGATTGGATAAAGATAATGCAATTTTGGGAAGAATTAAAACGATGGTCATATGTCTATACTGAAATACCATAAGAATCAAAAGTCAATAGAAATGAAACAATTGGGAAGATGAATTCACTGGTCATGGGGCAGAAGGGTGAGTGAATTCAAATTTGGATATATTTATCTTGAAGTTATGGAAAGATATTCACATGGAGATCTCCTACAGGAAGTTAAAATATAGGGTTACAGTTCAGAGGAGAAATAAGATGAAGATTTAGGAATCATCATCAGAGGTGATAACTTAAATCATGAGCATGTGTGATATCACTGAGAAGGAAATTAGAGAGAGAGATCAGAGATTGAAGGCAGCCTGGGGACTTCTAATGATGAGGAGGAAAGGTGAACAAAAGGAAAGAGTAAAGGAAACAACAAATTTCAAAGGTAGACAGAAAACTGTGGAAGTGAAAAATCAAAGAAGGAAACGGAGGAAGCAAATCAAGAAAGCTCTAATATTGGCATTTTGATGCTTCAATAGATACTCATTGATGTGTTCAACAACCCTCTGACTATTACTATCTGGCAAACCTGGAAACAAAGAGATGTGGTAGGCTTGTTAAAGCTATTTGTTTCCATTATGGAAAATGTTCTACACATAGGTCAATTCAAAGAGAGATTTCCTATCTATGGTGAGGGTGGACCACACATTGATTTTGTATGATGTTGAGTTAAATGTATCAGGCCTTAGAAGATTGCCTAAATGAGACCCATAGTCATTTCAAACAGTTCATTTTAATTACCTGCATTAGTATTGATAGTAATTTCTATTATTTTAAAACTATTTTTATTATTATTTCTAACAATAGGGCAAGATGTAGTAAAGACATAGACCTGGACAAGAATATTGAAAATAAATATAAAATGCAATAAACGTGCATAGCCCACAGAATATATTTACCATTACATCAATAGAAAAAAAGAGAAGCCAATAGTGTGACAGAATTCAGCAATATTACCTTATATTCATTCTGCCTAGTAATAGTATTTCAATAAATATTGATTTATTGAAATCATCAACCTCCTTATAAACTTAAATGATTGGACCAACATCTCATTACTTCAACTTCCCTTAAGGTGGGAGAATTGAAACAGGGAATTTAAGCAATTGCCTTAAGTGATGTGAGTCAGTGGGAGTGCCAACAGTTTAATTTGGTCTCTTGATTCTAGTCAGTAATTCCTCTTTTTGCCAGACCAATATTTTTTCATGTAATTTCTGCTGAGTTATTACATTCCTTTTTTTTAACATTGTGCCCCCCTTCCACTGAAGACTCATAAACATTGTTTTGCTCCCCTAACAGGTCCAGAGATTTTTATATTTTCATGCCATAAAGAACTATAGGCTCAGGGAAAATAACAAGGGAAAGTTTTTTTTTTTTTTTTCCTGATTCCTCTGGCAACTTGCATCACCTTTACTCCAATCCTTGCTCTAGACCCAGAGAAGAAATATTTCCTAGAAACTAGAAATCCATGAGGCAAAAAACAGATTAAAATCAAGACACACCAAACATACATTCCTTATACGGAAAATTTGGGGATTTACAGGGTGGAAAATAACTCCATAAGAGTAATCTACAGCTATATTCCTGTGACAAATCTACTAAATGGTTTAGAGAGAGCAATTACTCTTGCCCAAGTCTTTTTCCCACTCATGAACCATTTTCTTTGGTCAGAAGCATCTTTGTATTTCATACTCTTGTTCAATAATGTTTCTTTCGATAAACAAATGCCAGCTTAATCCTCACTGATACATGGGCTTTCTTTGGATAAACCATCCCTATAGCTGTGTTATTTATTGTCAGAGTTTCAGTACCTTTACTGATGTGTCTTCCTCACGCTGGAGCACAGTTCTGAATTCTCCCAAACAGAAACTCATGGTACTGAAAATGTCAAAGGATTATAAAACCTAAGATGGCAAATGCAAATGAGGAAGCTAACAGTTACCAGGAGCATTACTTTTATAAACAGATGTACATTTTTGTTCACCATTTTGAAATTTTTGTATTCCTCCTTATTTGAAAGTCTTTAAAGTATCACAGAATTTCAGGACTGGAAGGGATGTCATTAGTGACCAAATCTGACTCATTCTTGAAAATATATTCCCACTACAACATAAACATCAAGTGTACATCCCACCTTTGCAGGAAGACTTTGTGTAATGGGGAGCACACTGCTTCTAATGGGAACCCATTTCACTTTTGGACATCTCCACATTTTAGGGAGTTTTTGCTTTCATTAAGTCTAAATTTGTGCCTTTACAACTTCTACTCATCTCTCTGGAGTCAAATGGAACAAATTAAATTCTACATGACTGCTTTTCAGATATTTAAAGAGAAGTATCATGCTTCCTCCCTCCCAGCTGTAAATCTTTTCCTCTCTATGCTAAACATCCCACTTTCTTCACATGGTCTTCACATGGTAAATTCTTGAGGTCCTTCACTATCCTTGTGCGATTGCTGTCTAATTTGTCTTGCCCTTCCTAAATTGTGGCATCAAGAACTGAATTTAATACTCCAGATAAAGACTTCTCATCAAGAGTTCAGTGGCACTCTCACATCCTCATATCCTATATCTCTCTTAATGAGACCTAAGATCACATCAACATTCTTGGCCACCTTACTATACCTTTGACTCATAGTTAGCTTGTCTTCCTCCAAAATCATACCTCTTTCAATCCAACAGCTGTCTTGCCATGAATTCCCCCATAGTCTATTTGAAAAGTTGATTTTTTTGGAGCTCAAATGAAAACTTAACATTGATTCATAAGATCTTTCCTTTTATGAGATTTAATCAGATATTCTAACATATAAACATTTTTTTGTGAATCCAGAATCTATCAGTTTTTGTCATCTTTTGTCATCTGTCATTTGATATAATTAATCAATTAATATATTAAACATCCAAATACTCAGCACAGATCTCAGAGGCACTCCACCAGATCCCTCTGTCAATGTTTGCATGAAACAATAACTACTCTGTGTATTCACCATTGAACCAATTATGAATCTACATAATTATATTAGCATCTCTCTATCTCTTCAACATAAATAACACAAAAAATTTTATCAAATGTGTTACTATAATCTATGTGATTATATCTACAGCATTTCCCTGAGTCGGAGTTTTAGATTCAAATCCTGTCTCAGATGCTAGCTGTGTGACCCAAAATAAGTCACTTAACCCCTCTGGGCCTCAATTTTCTCATCAGTAAAATGAGATGGTTGGATTTAGAAACTCCTGATATTCATCCCAGTTCTTGTTCATAGGTCTCTATGATCCCAGAAACTAAATTAGTAGGATATCAAAAAAAAAATGGATCCAACTAAGTCTGGCATGATCTCTTCTTGATGAAACCTTGCTGGAGCTTGGTTCCTTCTCCAGAGACTTATTAGTCTCCTCTTTAATACTACATTCTAGATTTTGCCAGAAATAGAAGTCAAGCTTGTCCCCCAGTTCTTTCAGAATCCCAAGACGTAGTTTATCTTAGGCTGAACACCAAAGATATCTACATTTATCTAAATGGAAGTCATATAAAATAGGGATTAGAAATGTTCTATTTGATCCCAAAGGGGAAAACCAGGTGCAATGACAAGAAAGTCAGAGTTAGAATTATTATATTGAAAGCCAGGAGAAGGGTGGTATTTCTAAGAACAAGCTAAAAGTGAAATTGGTGTCCTTTGGATGTAGTGAGTATTCTCTCACCAAACAAAGCTTCCATAGGGAATAATATTCATACTCTTAAATTTCAGAAATCACTGAAATTATGCACTATAGTCCCATAGATGGAGAAGGAAATGGCAAATTGAGAACGGAGTGGCAAACTATTGCAGTATATCAGCCAAAAACAAACAAACGAAATAATAAATGGGGTCATGAAGAGTCAGACATGACTAGAATGACTCAACAAAAAACAAGAGCCTCATAGAGCTAAAGGTAGAAGGCACTTTACAGGCCATCTCGCAATTGGAACATTACAACACTGAGAGTGTTGGAACACTAAGTTTTTAAATGAAGACCTGGGAGAGGGGATAGTGCTAAATGACTTATCTAAGATCACAGAGGTAGTAATAGAGGCAAAATTGAAAACCATAATCTCTGACTCTAAAATTAGAATTAATTCCAATAGGAATATTGAAGTACTACCTTCCATCCAAGGGCAACTAGGTGGCACAATTGATCAAGCTCTGGGTGTGGAGTCAAGAAGATTCATCTTTCTGAGTTCAAATCTGGCCACAGACACATACTAGCTCTGTGGACTCTGGACAATTAACCCTATTTGCCTTAATTCTTCATCTGTAAAAAATAAGCTGGAGAAGGAAATGGCAAACTACTCTGTTAACTTTACCAAGAAAACCCCAAATGGGGTCATGAAAAGTCAAAGGCAACTGAAACAACTAAACAACAGCAAAAACAACAATGACAATAACATGCCACCCATTACGCAAAAGGTTTGGGGCATATAAAGATAATTGCATTCTAGTCTTTAACCTCAGGGAACATGTAGGGTAGCAGGGGGAATACATTGCATGCATACACAAAAACATACATATACATACATAAACACACAGAGTTATCTATGGAGCAGACACTCCTATAAAAGCATGGGAGATGCACAAGGTTCTATAAGACCAGAAGAGGGAGAGGTAACTACTGTTGGAGGAAACAGGGTATGTTGGCATATTGCCACTGAGGTCTCTTCCAACTCTAAACTTCTATGATTCTGTGAAAAGTGGAGAATATCCTAGTCTTCCCTGAACTGTCAAAGAGTAATATCCCATAGCTTATTTGACACTGCCTTAAAGTTATGCTTTATGTACATTTCAAATACATAGTTAATGGTTGTTTTCATATTGTCTTTTATGTTACTTACATCTCTCAGTACCTTCCTCACCAATGTAACCAAGATATATATTAAGAAAAGTAAAGAAAGGGGGCGGCTAGATGGCGTAGTGAGTAGAACGTCGGCCCTGGAGTCAGAAGGACCTGAGTTCGGATCCGGCCTCAGACACTTAACACACACACATACAAAAACCTAGCCGTGTGACGTTGGGCAAGTTAGTTAACCCCAATTGCCCTCCAAAAAGCAAAAAAAAAAAAAAAAGTAAAGAGAAATATTACGTTAAATAATGATTACTTCTTTCCGAATCTAGAATCTCTACTAAAATGAAGGTTGTTTCACCATCAATCATCTAAAGTCAAGGATTGCTATTGCCTTAGTTGTTGCATTATTTTCCTTAAAACTATTTTCTTCATTTATCTCTTGTTGTGCTGAGTTTTTCCTTCACTCAGACTCAGTTCAAAGAGATCTTGCTGAGTTTATCTGATTTCTTCATATTCATTATTTCTTATGGTGAGAGAATACCTTACTGAATTTGTTCAGCTGTTCCCTCTGGTCAATGAAAATCTGTTATTTTCAGTATTTTTGCTACCACAAAAATGTTGTTATGAATATTTCAGTATAAATAAAACCTTTTCCTCTATCCTTGAACTCCTTGGGGGCAGAGGAATAGCAATTCAGAATGTACACTTTGGCCCACTGAATGTCATGCCATTCAAACTTTTCACATGTTTGAGTCCTTGCGTGGAGGGGTATTTTCCTCTCTATCCCCTCTTATCCCCCTCCCTCTACTTCTTTTGTAATTTTGTACCCACACAGCATCATGCTGCACACATTGTGAACACTTGCAGATAGGCTAAAATCAGACAAGGGTCCTATTTTGAAACTGTTTGTAAGATATAATATGCAAGTGATTTAAAAGAAAAAGAACTTTGCCAAGACTGTTACAAAGATATTAAAGTCTATGTTGTTTTGCAAATTCATCACTTCACCAATTCCATTCAGAAGCAATCTCTGTATGTGAAATACCATCAGAACAAGAATCAGGGCCTTTTTTGATAGACTGTAGAGCACAATTGCATATTCTGTTTAGCGGCACACATGGGCAGAAATATTTTCTTTGGTAATTTTATTGATAGTCATTAAGGTTATTCTCTCATTCTGTTTGGGGTTTCTGGCCCCAACTCTGAATTGTATTAAAGGTTTATTTTCTTCAGACACTTCAAATAGATTATAATCTCATATTTAAACCCAAATAAGCAAGCATAACTTAGTCAATTTAAATCTCATTAAATCAAGGCTTACTGTCCTAAGCCCACATTTTCTTCTATGAAATGCAGCCTAATTAGAGCATTGAAACTTCAATCAGAAGAACTGGGTTCAAGGTTTGGTTCTGCTACTTATTAGATTTGTGACCTTGAAAAAGTGAGTCACCTTGTTTCTTTGAAGCTTAGCTTTCATCTGTAAAATGGGCATATTTGTCCCACCTACTTCCAAGGATTATTGTAAAAGTCAGATAAGACCAAATAAACTTCTTTGTAAATCTCATGTGCTATATTGTTATTAGAGACCTAAGTACAACAGCCAGGTATTTTGAATAGCCACAGCTGATAACTAGTCAACACGCATTTATTAAGGATTTACCATGTGCTAGGCACTGAGGCATTGTGATAGAAATGTGAGTTAAAGAATTAGGAAGCTAGGAAATGTTTAAAAACATACACACACACAGTTGAAGTTGGTTGAGATGGAAATTCATCAACTATTCTAATACAATTTATCCTCACTAAGCAAATCCAATGGGCTATAGAAAAGGTATATATCTTCCAAAAGAATCCTAAGAAACTATTATACAACTTTAGTGGGAAGTTTAACTGCAAGACACTCTCTGCGTTGAGTCATTTCAATATGACATGTCCCTATCAAAAAGAAGAGGTGTATTCCATGATTATGTGTGTGTTAACATCTATGTGTTTCCAGTGCATTTTCAGCCCATGCCTGCTGAAAATTAGTTCCATGAAACAACATCCCAAGAACTTGTTTTTTTCAGGTTCTTACTTGAAATTCATGTTAACTGGGTGTTTTCAGAAAGAAGCGAGTGATCAATTTATTTCAACAAACACTGATTAAGCTCCTAGAATATGGCAAAATAGAGAGAGGTTCAGCCTTTGAGGGAAGAAAACCCAGATTCTGCTCCGATTTCTGCCCCATACTAGCTGAATGCTACTATTCTATAATACCTCTGTCACTTCAACATACCTCCATCCTGTAAATATTTTTGAGTTCATTTTTTACCTATCTCATATTTAATTATGTATGAATATGGCATATCATATGTTATCTCCATCCAACACATTATAAACTCCATGAAGGCAGAGGTTGAATGGTATGTCTGTAGCTAAGTGCCTGGACACAGTGTAGATGTTAGTAAAAGCTCGTTCATTGATGGAATGATCTTCCCACTGCCTCCCTTGCCACAGGCAGGTCTCTGAGATCTAGAGGCATATAGGATTGGCCAATCTGCCTTGGTAGAATTTTACATATGGAGAGTTTCCCTACAAGGACAAAATGCAGGTCTTAACCAAAATGAAAAATAAAATGTGAAAGTGAGTGTGATAGATGCAGAGAATAAAAACAAAACATATCCCCTGCCTTCTAAGAGTATAAAATCTTTTAGAGGAGTTTATAGATTGTTATTGTTCAATTATTTCAGTCTTGTACAACTCTTTCTGGTCCCATTTGGGGTTTTCTTGGCAGACATACTGGAGTGGTGTGTCATTTACTACTCTAGTTTATTGTACAGAAGAGGAAACTGAGGCAAATAGGGTTAGATAACTTGTCCAGGGTTACACAGCTAGTAATCGTCTAAGGCTGAATTTGAACTCAGGAAGATGTGTCTTCCTGACTCCAGGCACAGCAGTCTATCTACTTAGCTGCCCAGTTTATAAATTACTAGTCACTTAAAGCAATAGAAAGTATGATAGGTTAAATAAAAAGGGGGGATGCCAACAGGAAAACCTATGACTTTTATAGCAATGTCTCATTTAATGTTGATTTCATTCTATCATTCCCCAATTGTCATTTAGGGATGCTCATTATTCCTCCTTAAATGACAAGGGTTAGTCCAAGATTACAAAGTGTAAACTTATCCAGTAGCAATGAAAAGGTCACCTGTAATCCTGGCTACAAAGGATAAAATATTTCAGGGGTTCAAGTCTCTAGGGACTAAAAGGAACATTGCATAGGTTCTAAAAAGAACACCTAAAAGGAAAATAAATGGACATAACAATTTATGAACATGACATTATTCAAGTAAGAACGGGTTCTGCTAGAGCCTGAAAATGCAAATTGATGAGAGGGAAATAAAACCAGATTAAGAAGTATGAGATTGGTGGGGCTTCCTGAAACACAGACAGGAGGGAGAAAATTTTATTTCTAGAAGATTATGAAGGGACTGGGAATAGATAACTATGAAATCCCTTTACACTATATCACAATGTGTCATATGTTCTTCAAGAAACTCAATTATAAAATATCCTAGACAACACACGTGGTTCTTGTTGAAAACTTTGAAAAGAAATTTTGGAAGTGATGGGAAATTCTGAATCTAGATCTTGGGTTTGGAGAATGTATTAGGTCTAGGAATAAGCTCTGAATTTCTCTGCAGAGAGTATGGAGGTCCCATGCAAAAAAAAGAGAAACCTCTGAAAGGGTAGATGATATTAAAAGTCTAGGGAGAAAATATGCCTTAGAAAATACCCAGAATTAGTTGCTTTTATTTATGACTCAGAATTAAAAGTGATTACAGCAAACAGATGTGCAAGGACCATTTACTGTGATGGGCAAGGAGACCAGGTTGCTGTAGACAGACTTAGGATACAAATCACATTTGTCATTCCATTGAACATTTGGTTAGAGAAAAGAAAACCTTTAGCAGAAATAGTGATTTTTAGACTGCTCATCCAAGAGAATAAAACTGGACCAAAAGGGAAATTTTCTCCTACCACCTGAACAGAATGGTTTTACAAGTTAGGTTTTACATCATGCATTCAGATATCAAGTCAAGAGCCTACACTTGTCTCATCTACTATCACTATGTACTACTACCAGGAATTGTGGAAGATGCTTTCAATATTTTTTCTCATTTTATCCTTGCAAGAACTCTGGTAGGTAGGAGCTATTGTTATCTCCACTTTGCAGTTGAGGAAAATGAGGCAAATAAAGGTTAAATGACTTACCCAGGCTCATCTAGCATTGGAGACTAAATATGAACGTAGGTTTTACTGACTCCAAGTTCAGTGTTCTATATCCTCTGTGCAACCTGGCTTCCTCCAGTTAGTTGTTTTTTGTTTGTTTGGGGTTTTTTAGAGTTTGGGGCACAGAAATTATAACTAATAAATATCTAGAAATTTTTAAAATATGTACTTATGATCCAAAATTATCCAGAATTATTTTCTTAATGCATCTAGAGATACAATATAGTGTAATGGATGGAGTATCAGAATTGAATTGAAGAAAAAAAAAACTAGGTCCCACCTCAGACATGTATTAGCTGTGTGGCTTGGTGAAGCTTTAACCTTTCCAAGCCTCAGTTGCTTAAACTGCAAAATGGTGGTAATAAGGGCACCTACCTCACTGTGTTATTGTGAGGACCAAATAACATACTCCATGTAAAACATCTGTATGTTTTAAAGCGCCATATAAAAGTAACCAACTGTCTTTTGTGAAACAGATTTGTCTAATGCTTGAGTATGGGTAAACTAAGACCAGAGGAGAGATGCCTTGTTCAAAAGTGGAATGGATGTCCTCAAGAGGTATTAAGTTTCTTGGAGGTCTTCAAGTAGTAGCTGGAAAACTACTTGTATGGTATACTTTTAGCAGAGATTACTTTTATATGTTGGTTTCAATAAATGGTTGCTAAAATCCCCTCCAACTTTCAAATCCTATGATTCTATGACTTCCCAAATTACTAGAGCTATACTTTTCCTTCTGGTCATGCCTAGGACTGGGATTTGGGAGGGAGAACAGAACAGTTCAGCTCAGAGACTAAAACTGAGAGACCTACATATTGAAAGCTAGGATGTCAGCAGAGCTAACAGTTCTAGAAGTGAACAAGCAATCGGTGGGTGATTCAAGTCAGTGGATCAGTTATCTCAAGGTACCAAGTGTGCAGGGGTCAGAGGAACATCACTAATAAAGCATAGAATAGCAATAAGGATGTCATCTGTTATTTCACTGATATAGGAAGCTTCTCTATGAAATATCTATTCAAAGCAGATCGGTACCTTCTCCTAAAGAACTACATAGAGCAGAGGTTTCAAACAGCCATCTGCAGTGGCATGCACCAATACTCACTTCTCAGAAAGGCATGAACAAGATAAAAATCTAATTGTGGTATAGTATTGTGATGGAATACTATTTACTATGCTATAAGAAATGATGAGCTCAATAGTCTTAGAAAACATGGAAAGATTTACATGAAACAATGAAGAGTGAAATGAGCAGAAGCAGGAAAACACTGTATACAGCAACAGCAATATTGTTTTAATTACAACTTTGAGCAAATAAGTCATTTTGACTATTACAAATATCCAAATTAACTATAAAGGACATATGAAGAAAGATACTATTTGCATCCAGAGAAAGAATTGATGAATAGATGTATAGAATATGTATATAGAATGTAGAACATACCTATTTATATTTAATTGTAGCCATCTCTATGGCAGGATGGGGGAGAGGGGAAAGAAAGAAAAAAAGAAATGTATATAACTCTATTTTATATCTAACAGGAATAACAAGTTGCACATAATATATTTGCAGTTTCACATGAAATCATCTTTTTTATTATGCTGTGTTATGGAAATGCTTGTTTTATTTGATAAGTTAAAAATAAAATAAATAAATGAAAAAATACAATTGGGAAATGTTTAACAAAATACATTAAAATACAACAAAACATAGATGATGTTGATATGCAGTTTTCTACATCAACATGTGGACTGTAGGGTTACTTATGTACATTTTTATTTGAGTTTGATGCCACTTGTCTAGAGGACAGAGAGGTTAAGTAATCTATACAGGGCTCTAGAATTTGAATAAAAATTTTGAATTAAAGCTGAGATATTTCAGAGGCTATCTAGCGAAAATCCTTATGCTACAGATAAGGAAAAGTTCCCACAGTAACAGAGTTAAGGATCAGAAGCCAAGTTTTTGACTCTAGGTTCAGAAATCACTGCACTATGGCACGCTACCATTCAAGGCTTGTTAATGACCTCCTAATTGCCAAGTCCAATGTTGTTATCTTTTTTCCCCCTCAGCTCTAATCCTCCCTGACCTTTCTGAAAAAATTGCATACAAGAAGAGTTCATGTCAATAATATTTTATAGGGCCAGACAGGAATCCAATAAAGCATGTATGCAAATGAATTCAGTTTTATAAAAGAAGAATATTTCCAATCAGAATCTCTTAGGAAGCTTCTGTCTTTCTGATCCCTTTTTTGTTGCTCAGTCATGTTCAATTATTTGTGACCCTATTTGGGGTTTTCTTAGCAAAGATACCAGACTGGTTTGCCATTTCCTTCTCCCACTCATTTTCAGATGAGGAAACTGAGGCAAACAGGGTTGAATGACTTGCCAAGAAGCACACAGGTAATGTGTCTGAGGTCAGATTTGAACTCAGGAAGATGTTTCTTCCTGATTCTGGGCCCAGTGCTCTATCTACTGCACCACCTAGCTGCCCCTAGCTGATCCCTAGTGTTGGCATATAAACCTACCTCTCTTAATCTTCTGACTAAATTTCATCTATGGACAGCACCTTGCTACTTCCATAATTCCCGACATGGTGAAGAGCAGAGGGAATAATATTAGAAAAGAGTAGAGATGAAGAAAAAATGTTCTGTGCCCAGTTCCCTTTGACAAGCACCCCCAAACAAAGACTGTCTCTGCTTTGTCATCAATATTTATTAAATGTCTAGAGTGTGTTAGGTTTCAGAAAGAACATGTGAGCTAATATCCATAAATTAATTTGTGGCAGCAAACATGATTGATTAGTATTGGAATTGTAGTCAGTGTCATAGTACATGACATTGTTTGCCTTTTGCAAGGATATAGCATATTCATGGAATTTGGCTTTAAAATGGTTAAATTCCAACAATGTTAATTTTCATAAAATCATAACGCTAAAAGGGATCTTACATGTAATTGAGTCCAGTCCCTTCACAGGGACAGAGACTGTGCCAAAGAGATTATATAACTTGCCCAGAGAATTAACCCTAGGCTTTCCTGACTCCAAATTCAGTGCCTCAATATTATCAATGTTATGTTAAATAGCATATATCTGTACATTTAAAAAACTTTATTCAAATGTTTAGATGTCATGAAGCTACAACTACAAATTAATTCTATGCATATGCATGTTATATAATTTATATAAAGAGTTATAAAATATGTAGCTACCTAAACTTCAATTTACAGAGATATTATGCAAATGTCAGGCAAGTGGGGAAAAAGAATTATCATGGTGTCAAATGAGTAAAGAAAACCGAATGATTGTACTCTTATTGAGTTAGACTGTATAGACTCCTTAAAAGTCTCTCCAGCATGATTAAGAAGGAGATGATCTTAAATAGAAAGTCAAGCAAGTTGATAGCCACCCAGGATATCAATTATCTGAAAGGAAACAAAGAAATCTTTGAAAGTTACTACTGGAAATAGGACTCCTGTCTACCATGAAATCAGTATTTCCTGGAGCTGAGTCCTCATTGGGGATGTTTACCCATATCTCATTTTTTTTTTTTTTACCTCCACCACCTTTCCAGTAAGCTCCAGGGAATTCTGTTATCATGCAGAATGCTTTGGTCCTTTAGATTAGATATGATCTAAAATATAACAGGATCAATTTGCAATTCTTATACACAAGCATGGATCTCCCAAATCTCCTTAAAGGGCCATGAAATGTGGTCAATTCATTAAGAATCAATGTGTGGAAAAGAGTAATTTGACTTAAGACTTAAGAAGGCAGAATCACATAGGATTATGTATGTAGGGACAGAGAAACTTAGATATATGAGAGAAAGGGATAAGTGAAATATGTTCTTATTTGTTTAACCTGTCAACTACTGGCAAGGAGTGAGAAAAGTGTAGTATGAATCCAACTGAATCCAAAGTCAGAAGACCTAGGTTTTAGTCCCAATCTGGCTACTAAATCAAACAACTCACTTAGCTTTTGTGAACTCCAGTTGTTCATATGAAAAATAAGGATTTTAAGCAAGGTGATCAGGTACATTTTAAAAGCTTAGTAAATACTTTTTGATTGACTGTTGAGTAATTCAGTAACTATTCCACTAAAAAGATTTTAGGCTTTCTGGAATTGATGTAGTAATGTGATTCACCTCTTAATGACCCAACAGTGATTTTCTTCATAGACAAAAAACTTTTCACAAAACAATAAATGTGACTTAACTGTTCCTTAGGGACTACATCTAAGCAATTGGAGAACACTGAAAAGTATTACCTTGGTAAATATATGCTAAAACAATTCTTTGTTTGGGGAATTTATGCTAGTTTCAAGATGGAAGGTAGTGAAAGAAAAAGGAAATTGAGATAAAGACATGACCTTCTCTGTCATATACTTGCAAAGAGACACCGTAGTGGTGGAATACAGAATGGAGAGGAGGTTGAGATTCAGATCTGACCTGGCCTAACAAAGAGAGCCATAAACCAGAATGCACCTGGTTTTGCAG